>JAQHUG010000288.1:1935904-1961407 GCA_028555095.1 Dicrostonyx torquatus
ATGAAATAAACCCTTTCCTCTGCAAGTTGATTTTGGTTGTGATGGTCTATCGTGATGTTCAGTAGAAACCCTAACTAAGATAATCACCATGGAAATTGGGGTCTGAGGCCAAATCTGTTTGCTGATTCTGAAAGCACTGTGCTTAAAATATACTGAAGTTGGGGGTTGGTAGTACATGCCTGTCTGTAATCCTAGTACACAGGCGGCAAATGCAGAGGCAGGGGGATGGTATGTACGAGGCTAGCCAGGACTACACAGTAAGATTTCATCTTTAAAAAATAAAAACAAGCTGAGAGGTGATAGTGCACACCTTTAATCCCAGCACTCGAGAGGCAAAGGCAGGTGGATCTCTCTGAGTAAGAGGCCAGCCTGGTCTACAAAGTGAGTTCCAGGACAGCCAGGGATGTTATACAGAGAAACTCTATCTCAGGAAAAAAAAAAAAAAGAAAGAAAGAAAGAGTTAGAGATGGCTCATCAGGCAGAGGGACCTGCTGTCAAGACTGTCAATCCACAGAACCAATGGTGGAAGGAGAGAAGTAACTCCCAACATTGTTCTCTCACTTCCACACATGTCAAGGCATGCATGCACCTACACTCACATGCGTATTATACACACAAACAAAATAATTTTTTTTAAGGAAAATGAACCATGAGCAGTGGCACATGCTTATAATGTCAGCAGTAGATAAGCAGAAGCAGAGAGATCCAGAGTTAGGGGTCAGCCTGGGCTAAATAAGACACTGTGTCAAAAAACAAAAACAAAAAACCGAAGAGGAACCCACTGCTGACTCTGGAAGTGAATGCATTGGGCCCGCCCCAGGGAAGAGATGTCACCAACGCTGTGCAAAGGAACGTGATGGGCAATACCCAACAGGCAGGAGAAGGGTACGTAGATTGTGTACGCCATTTCCAGGGTGAACACCTTCTGCAGCTCTTCCAGCAGGGTGGGGTCCACTGGCCGTCGATGCCCATCAGAGAAGGTGGCCTCTGGCAGCTGGCCCTCAGCACAGCCCTTAGGGTCCAGCTGCAGATCCTGCAGGCAGGAAGCCCAGGGAGTCAGCGAGCCCACAGCCCTGGCCTGGCCTGCCCAGCCCAAATGCTCTGCTTACCTGCTGCTGCAGCTCATGCAGATGAGAGAAGACCTGAAAGAAGGTGGCCACGGGCTCGCTGAGGTGTTGCTGAACCATCTCCTGTCCAATGCGCAAGCAGATGAGGGCGATGAGACTGACCGTCTTCACACACAGGACAGTCCGTGCTTGGGCCCCACTTGGGAACCTAGAAACGGAGCTCATGAGTTCCAGGTCCCTCCCCGAAGGGCCTGACCAGTCCACCAATAAAAGCTGTGAGGCTGACCAGTCCAAACCAGATTAAGAAATGGAGGCACAGGAAAATAGTGCAGCTTACTCGGAGTTGGAGTTAGGATAGAACATGAACTTATTTTTAATGTGTATGGGTATTTTGCCTGCATGTGTCTGTTTCAATGCATGCAATACCCACAGAGACCAGAAGAGGGTGTCAGATCCCCTAGAACTAGAGTTACAGATGGTTATGAGCCATCATGTGGGTGCTGGGAATCTTACCTGTGATGCCTGGAATAGTAGCCAGTACTCTTAAGCCCCCATTCTCTTGAGCCATTCTTTCAAGCCCCCATTTTTGTCTTTCTAAGGTGCTGGAGCTCAAATGTAGTATTGCCTGCATGCTGGGTAAGAGTCTTATCTCCAGACCACACCCACAACCCAGACCCAGGACTCTTTTTTTTTTTTTTTTTTTAAGGACAGAGTCTCACTAGGTAGCCTTAGCTAGCCTGGAGTTCTCACTATGTAGACCAGGATGGCCTCAAACTCACAGAAATGTCTCTTCCCCAGCATTGGCACCATGACTCTTAACCCCCAGGCCAGTATTATCTCCTTTCCCCTGAGTTTTCCAGCCCCTCCTGGGGATCCCTCAGCCAGGTGGTTCTCCAATGTCACCTACCCTGTGACAAGGGAGGTGAGGAAGCTGAGCACGGGCAACAGGACTTCATGGCTAATGCGGGGTAGAATGTCCATGAGGGTCGTGTCTGAGAGATATACGATGATCTTCTGAGTCAGCGTCACCGCAGCCAGCAGCCCCGCCTCCTTGCGGCTGTTCAGTCGGCTGGGGCTTGAGTTGCTCCCTGGGGCCACCTAGGACCATAGAGTAGATGAGGGCCAGGCCTCAGAGATTGGGGGCCAGTCCTTGGGTCCTTAGCCTTCCCACCCCAGGACTGCTGAAGCAGCAACTGACCAGGTAGCTGATGTAGGGCAGGTACTGGTAGGTGAGAACCGGTTCTCCATAGAGGTGGGCGATGTGGAGGAGACAGCTGAGCACAGGCCCTGACACTATGTCACCGAGCACTGGCCTCTTCTGGTAGATGTTGCCGGCACTCAGTGGGGGACTCTCGTCACTGCTGACTGTGAACTGTTGCCGAGTGGGCCCTGCCAAGGAAGGCTTTTGAGAAACTTGTGGAAGCCAGAAGGGAAGTCAGCCTTCTAAGACTTATGGGGCAACTTCTATTCATTCTAGACTGGGATCTTCCCCTCGCCCAACCCAAGAAGAGAAGAAGCTTACAGACTGAGACCCAGGACCTGCCCAAAATGCAAAGTTAGGGCAAAGAATCCCTTAGAGAGGCTAAGGATGGGCAGAAGCCTGGGAGGAAAGCTGGTTTCCAGCACTAACCACAGGCCTTACCCACATAACAAGATGTCAGCAGGCGCAGCAAGTTCCGGGCCACATGGCGAGAGGCCACTGTGGGGCCAAGCTTGGCGGACAGCCAACGGACCATCTTGCAGGCTGTATCTGCGGAGCAGGAGCAGGCCCTGAGCTCATCAGATAACTCGCTCAGCACCCCTCCCACCCCACCTGCTACACCACACCCCGCCCAGCCAACTCTGGGTGTAGCTCTACTAGGGAGCCTGACCACACTGGGCCCATCCACTTAGCCATGGTAGAGGCTGACATGGAAACTGGCTTCTCAGGTGGGACCTGAAGGGAGGTCGTTCTGAATATAGGCTTATCCCTGGCTATCACCCCTCTGGCCTCTTTTCAGTAAGCCTTTCACGGCCTCTCTGATGGAACCATGAGAGCCTCGGAGACTCGCACACAAGCCCCTGTCTAGAACACCCATTTCACACCTCATATTGCTGGCTCCCATTCAATTTATACCTCGACCATTGCTTGCTTTTACTTCTTAATTGTTTTCCTGGTGCTAGAGATAAAACACCCAAGGCCTCACACATTCTAGGCACGTGCTCCATCACTAATCTCCACCCAGAGCCCAACACATCCCTTTAAAAGACACCTTCTCTGACGTCCGAAAGCTCAATCTAAGCCCCACTTTCCAATCACACACTAACACAGTACACTGTATCAGACCATCTGGCTGCGGATGTGAGCTCTGCTTGTGCTACAGTGGCACAGGATGGACCAGTGCATGGCACAGGAAACGCGGAAGTGGGGAGCCGCTGACACTGACCAACATCTCCCAGGCCCAATAACTCACCAAGGAGGATCTTCTGTTCTTTGCCTTCTGGCTGCTCTGTCAAGGGCTCCTCTTCCTCTTCTCTCTCTCTCCCATCACCAGGAGCCACAACTGTCTCCATGGACAACATTGTGTCAGACAGAGCGAGCTCAGATGCTCCTGTGACTTCATCTGACTCCTCTTCCTCCTCTAGGATCACACAGCCTTCCTCCTCCTCTTCCTCCTCAGAGCCCTCACTTTGCTTCAAGTCCTGGCTGCTGTCGCCTGATTTCAGGCTGTTCTTGTCCACAGGGGCACCCCCATCCTCCCCACCCCGCTCCTCGCCCTGCGAGGTCTCGCTGGTGCTGCTCTTGTCGCTCAGCTGGCCCAGGCTCATGGCCTCAGCTTCCTGGGGCTGTGGAGATTCAGCCACATAAAGTCCAGATTGGAAATCCTCTGTGTCTGGCAGGTCGGCCTGGTCATGGAAGCTGACGCCTGACCTGTAGTCTGGGAGTCCCAGTCCTGAGGAAGCAGCAGGTTCCCCATCCATCTGAATCTCCTCCCCAAAGGCACACGAGCCAGGCCTGGACCCTGGGAGTTCGCTTTCCTCATCCTCAGTGGTTCCAACCAGGCCTTTGCTCTCCTCCTGGGAGGCTTCCAGCCCAGCCAGTACCTGAAGGACATGGGGCAGCAGGTGAATGAGGAAGGCCTGCAAACCCAACCGCACCACCAACTGGGCCACAAAACAGTCGGTGTACAGGTAGAAGCGGCCATGCAGCCGGCAAGGGCTCTCATAGGCACCAATGAGGGGCTTCAGGAGGTACTTATTGGCATTTTTGGGGCCTAGAGCCTTGGCAACAGGTTCAAATAGGTACCAAGCTGTGTACACAGCCGTGTGCTCCTCAGACATGAGTGATAGCACGAAAGGCAGCAGGATCTCCAAGCCCTCGGGAGTGATGTCACTCAGCACTGCGCCCAGTTGCTGCCACAGAGCAAACACCAGCTCCCGTCCCTGGGCCTCATCCTCCACACGCCTCTCCTGATACAGCAGAATGAACCTGTGCAGTGCTGGGAAGTACGAAGGAAAGGGGACCACGGAGCTGAAGGGGCTGAGGAGCTGGGCTGGACTGGGTGGGGGCAATCCCTGGGAAACGGGCCTGTACTCAAACAGTGGGTCCAGTTTGCCCTTCTTCACCACCATGGGATTTCTGGGTCCACTCAGTTGAAGAAGTGTGTCCAGCACAGGCTGCAAAGACACAGGGACGTCCTTGGAGTGGCGTGTACAGAGACCCCGGACAGCCTCAAAGCGGACCCACAAAGGTGCATCAGGCTGCAGTGTGCGGACCCTGGTGGCAAACACCATCTCAGCCAACAGGACACCCAGCACCTGCATGTCTCGGTGGAAGAGGTGCTGTAGGTGCACAGGTGGCTGGACCCAAGGCTGTTCAGGTACCTCCAGCTGGCTCCCTAAGCCTTTAGCCAGGAAGTTACCCATCTTCTCCAGCTCTTCCAAGGCCTGGATGGGACTGAAGCCCTCAGGAAGAACAATCTTCCCCTCCTCAGCCTCCCCAAGGTCCGACCCAGCAGCTTTGCTTCTGCGGCCTGGTCGAGAGCCTGAGGTTGTTGAAAAAGACAACAGGCCAGGTGAGACTTGACTGGCAGAAGAGCCCAACTGGTCACCTGCTTTCCCAGGGAGGGAGATGGAATCCAGAGCTTCTGTAGCCTGCTCTAAGTCATCTTCCCCTGTCATGGGCCTGTCTCTAGTCCAGCTAGTCTCACATGGAGTGGCCTCTAAAACAAGCTTGCCTACCCCATTCATAAGTTGTCCTGGAATGTCCTCCTGGCCTGTGGCCTCCTGAATGGGCTGGACCAATAGCCGGGGGATTAGTGGAGGCTCAGGAGCCAGGGAAGGAGCCCCAGCCAGGCGCTGGGGATGCGGCTGATCAAAGAGCTGTACTACGCCATAACTGGTCAAGTGGGTGTGGGCATCCACCAGGTGCAGACACACATTCTTCTCCTTCACAGCCTCTTTGCCCTGGAGTTTGTAGCCGAAGGTAAGGTCAATCCAATGGTGCAGGTCTTGAGACACCTCCCAGCTCTCCAGCAGCGCTCTATGAGCAGCCACAAACTCCTCGTTAGAACTGCACCAGGCCGGCACATCCAGGTCAGGCATGTCAGGGTGGATGGAGCAGAAGATGGAGGGATCTGTGTAGAACTCAGGGATGCACTCGTCAGGTGTCCAGGTCTGCATCCTCTCCATGGTGGCAGGATACTCGTGGGGCTCCCACTGTGCTCGGACATGTCCACAGAGGACTGAGCGGGGTGTGCGCCGAGCCTTGTATACGTAGTACGTGATATCTGAGAGCACATCAGAGATGTGATGGGGAACGTGAGGAGGCTCCCCAGCTCCTGCCCCGCCTGCTACAAATGCCTGCCGCGTCATCTCATAGGTGAAATCCAATTGCTTATCTCCCTTGTTGAGTCGGAACTTGGACTTACGAAGGTCTCTGAAGCGCCCATAGGGCGTGGTGAAGTCCACCACCCAGGGCAGCACTGGGTGATAGTTGGGATCCCCCTGTCGGCGACCTGCCAACCTATTCAGCTGCATGAGGTAGTGGAAGTTGCTGATTCGGCCGTGGACCCAGTCTAGCACAAGGCCCTTGAGTTCCTTCTGGCAGGTGGGGCACGCAGGTCTCCCTGCTTCCTCTTTTTCAGATTTAACACCTGTCCCGTTTTTCTCTACAGAGACCTCCTGGCTCTCATCCTCAGGAAGCATCTCATAAGCACTCAGGTCCAAGCGGAGCTCACCGCACAGCTTCTCGTCCACAGCAATGTGGTGCAAAGACAAGGCCCCACAGGCCAGCCCTTGTCGGTGACAGGCATCCATGGCCCTGAGGACACGGAAGAGAATGAAAAGCACCTTGGCTTGGCTGTTGGTCAGCTTGGCAGGGCTGAAGGTGACTACATCATGCAGGGAGAACTGTACATAAGGGTGTACCACATACAGCATCTCGTGTGACTCCAGCAGGGCCTCAGCTCGCAAAAGGCTAGGGCAGGCAGGGTTGCCCCGAGAGGTGCAGGGCCCATCTCTGACAGTTGATGGACACTGGGTGGATTCACCCACTGGCAGGAAGACACATCCATAGACCCTCTGTAGAGCCTGTCTTATAGAGTCTAGGGCGGGTACAGCTGAGGGGGCAGTGCTATGGCTATAGGGCTGCCCATAAGTATGGTATGCATGGCGCCACAGGTTCCGGTAATTCTGGGCAGCCACCTCCTGCATGAAACGAGTGAGAGTCTCCGGGCTACAGGACCCCTCCTCAAAGGGCAGGGCTCCACCCAGCGGGTAGGACAGTCTCCGCTTCCGCAGCCCGTGCACCTCTATCCGCGTCCAGCCCGGGGGCAGCCTCTGTACCGAGCGTTGAAGCAGAGTCCTGACTTCCGCTTCACCCAGGCCCTCGGCCCGCGGACAGGATCCCAGGCGGCGTTCGCGGAGACTAGCCAGCCAACGCGCGGGCACTAGGGCCACCACGTGGGTGCCCCCCGGCGCCGGTGCTAGCTGCCGGGCATCGATATTCAGGTCTCTCTCCACGCTCCGGAGCAGCTCCTCCATGTCAGGTCCTGGGGATGGAGACCAGCCCTCTGATCCTGTTCTAAGAACCACTTTCCGCCCTCTGCTCCCCTGGGCCATCTGGTGCTGACCCCCTGGGGGCAGCGCGAGACTGAGCCTGGCCAGGGCCCTCCTCGCAGTGGCTTCCGGGGTGCCAGGCTTGGAAGATTGGGGTGGGCGAGGAGCAAGAGCTGGGCTGCAGGTGACTGGACGAACCGGAGACGAAAGAGAGAAGGCCTGAGGATCCTCTTACTCCTCTGCAGGGTCCTGCGCTCCAGGTCGCAGCGGGGCGGGGAGTGCTAGGCTCCAGAGCTGAGCGCCACCGTGACGGGTCAGCTGATGCGGGTCATGTGATCTCCCAGACACGGAAACAACCGCACGTGTCTCCAAAGGGCCCGGAGAGGCCCCACCTCCTGCTCCTGCCCCCACCCCTGCGGACCAGTCAAGGCAAAGCACTCTCTCTTCTGCTGTTCTTTTGGGGCTTCGTCCCAGCCTCGCTTGTTTCTGGGGCCACCTGGGCAATCCAGCCGCCCTCAGGTGCAGAGGAAGACCATCCTGAACAGGGCACCGGACCTCTTTCCCCTTTCCCATTTCTCTTGCAGGCCCTGAGGTGCGGATCTAGTGAGGCTCATCTTGAAATGCTAGCCTTTAACCAACTGTCCGCTCTGGTAGCCTCAGAACCAGACATGCACCCACTCAGCGTTCCCATGCTACTCCGCAAAACAAGGAGTTTAATTTTCCAAAGCACTTGGTTAGTAACTTGCCACTTGGCCTTCACAACATCCTGGGAAGTAGGGAAGTGGCCCAGGCACAGAGACCTGGTGTTCTTTAAAACGAAATATTCTCCTGAGACTTCCTGTTGAAACTGTAGGCTTACAGATGCTACTATGGCTCTAGGCAGGGTGCCACACCGAACAAGGAACAGAAACCAGAAAGCCTATGCTCAAACTGCGGGTCTCCCGCCAAAGGTCTTGGTTCTGACTCATGTATAGGCTAGGCCAGCAATAAAACCACTTGGTGTGCTACATTCGTGTGTGTGTGTGTGTGTGTGTGTGTGTGGTGTGTGTGTGTGTGTTGAGTTTCCTAAAAGTTTGGTGCTGAGGCTCAGGCCTTTAAAAGGACTTAAGAAGCCATGCAGTGGTGGTACATGCCTTTAATCCCAGCACTTGGGAGGCAGAGACAGGTTGATCTCTGTGAGTTTGAAGCCAGCCTGGTTTACAGAACTAATTCTAGGACAGTCAAGACTACAGAAGAAACACTTCAGCTCCAGAGGTTCTGACACCCTCTCCTGGCTTCCACAAGCACCCACACACCTATATATAAAAATAAATCGGTTTTAAAAATTAAAATCCAGGTGTGGTGGCACATGCCTTTATTTTCAGCATTTGAATGGCAGAAGCAGGTAGATCTCTGTGAATTCGAGGTCAGCTTGGTCTATAGAGTGAAAAACCAGCACAGGCTACATAGTGAGACTCAAATAAGATCCGTCTCAAATAAGACAGATCAGACAGAGGGTCATTGTGAGTTCAAAGCCAGTGTAGTTAAGACTTCCAGCACCACCAGGACCACACAACAAGACATAACTTGAAAAAGCAAGTGGGAGAGAAGAAAGAAAAGGAGAAAGACTGCCCAGAGAAAACAGTGGTTTAGATATGACAGATTCTGTTTCTTCTTCAAAGGCTGCTGGAGCCCCAGATGTGCTTGGTCACATGACCTCATATGTAGTAACTTCCCCATTTATGAAGTGTTTATCAGGAGTTAGCCACTTGCCAAGAGCTTTACATATCTCATTTAATTGTCTCTCTCTCCCTGGTTTGTGTGCTTTTTGTTTTTACTGTGTGTGATAGTGCATGTGTGGAGGTGGACAGCTGCACGTGTGCCTCGGTACACACATGGAGGTCAGAGGGCAACTTTGGAAATTAGGTTCTTTCCTTATACCATGGGATTAGGGGATTAAACTCAAGCCATCAGGATATGTGCAGCAAACTCTTTTGCCTGATGGACCATTTCACCAACTCAAGTTTGGGGAATCTTTGGAGGTTAAGATTGCAAGCATATGCCATCACATCCAGCGTGCCACTGCAGTTTTAGAAAGCTATTAAACCTGTCATGGTGGCTCAAACCTGCAATCCCAGTACAGGAGGCAGAAGCAAGTTCAAGGTTAGCCTGGTTTACACACTGAGTTCTAGGACAGCCAGGACTACATCTTCATACCATGTCTCAAAACGTCAAACCAGAACAAAACAGGAGATATTTACATACCTAATTTAGGATGAGGACGTTAACCAATCACCTTTAGTAAACTTGTGAAAGATCACATAAGAAAAACTCGAGACAGGACTTAAAGCCAAGCCAATCCATTTTCAAACCAGTGCTTCGAGTCAGCATGCTGGCGCACACCTGTAATCCCAGCATTTGGGAGGTGGAGGTGGGAGGACCAGAACTTCAATGTCATCCTAACTGCAGGGACTTTGAGGACCAACCTGGGCTACATGATACCCTATCTGAAAAAAGAAATGAATTTATCATCTTTTGCTTCCTGAGTACAGATCCAATGTGACTGGTTGTTTTAAGTTGCTGCTGTCAGGACTTCCCTACCATGAGGGACCTGCACTGCATCAAGTGTTCCAGGCTAGCCGTAAACTGCAATGTAGATGAGAATGACCTTCCTGCCTGCTCCTGTCAAGTGCTGGGATTACAGTTAACTCCCTGGTTGAGCAGCATGACTTCATCAATGACTTTAACAAAACTGTGAATGAACCCCAAAAGTGATTTCAGACATTGTCTGGTGTCTCTCCTAAGTCGCTTCTCCATTTGCCCAGCTATGAAACACAAGTGTGCCCACAAGGCCTGTGAGTGGCACTCCATCCAGAGACAGAATGATTATTTGAGTCACTGTTACCCCCAACTCAGGCATTTGAACATTGGTCCCAGTTGGTGGTGGTGTTTGAAGGACTGACAGAGAAGTGTGGCCTTGCTGGTAGAAACACATCTCTGTGGGCAGGCTTGAGGGTTTAAAGCTTTGCCTCCTTACCAGTTTGTTCTCTTCGCTGCTGTGCCTCTTGACTTCCAGATTCTGCCTGCCTGGAACCAGAAATAAACACTCTTTCTTTACCTTTTCCTTGTTCTTTTTTCTTTTTTTCAAAGACAGGGTCTCTCTACATAACTCTGGCTGTCCTAGAACTCACTATGTAGACCAGGCTCAAACTTACTGGGATCTGTCTGCCTCTGCTTCCTGAGTGCTGGGATCAAAGCTGTGTGCTATCATACCTGACTAAACTCTCTTTCTGGAGCTTTCCTTGGCCATTGTGCCTTATCACAGCAACAGAAAAATAACTAATACAGATGAGATGTCCTCGGTGATGAGACAGACTAAGAAAAAGGAATATTAGTCAGCCTGCTTGACCAACTATCCTTATAACCTCAGACTGGCTTGTGAGGATCTCAGGCTATGCACCCATGACAAGGACTCTCATTCTAAAAGGGGCCTGAGTTGAACTGTCAAGAGATTACTTGGTATTTGTTCTACAGTATGACTTAGTAGGTGGGTTTTCAAACACCATACTGACCAAGGCATGGTTACTCTGGGTGTATCGTACCTGCCTGCACCTCTCTCCACTCTTGAGGGCTCTAATGTAACCCCATGAACACTCAGGGAGAGCCACATTAGACACAGAAAACAATTTACAAATCTGCAGCAAGACAAGCCCCGGAGCTCTCATTGGTTCACTGCTTGGATCTGCTTAAGTCACTCCCATGCCTAATTTTATGTCCCTGCAAAGTGAAGTTAAGGGCTGAACAGATGGCTCAGTGGCTGAGAGCACTGAGGGCTCTTCAGAGAACAACAGTTCAATTCCCAGCACCACATAGCGGCTAACACCTGTCTATAGCTCCAGCTCTATCTGATATCGTCTTCTGATCTAAATGGGCACTGCACACACATGATGCAAAGACATCCCTGCAGGCAAAACACCCACACACATAAAATAAAAACAAATACATCTTTTTCAAAAATTCTAAAAATAAAACAAAATGAAGTTAATGAGAAAAAGTTTTGTTTCACTTCAATAAAAAATAAATGTTAGGGGCTAGAGAGATGGCACAATGGTTACTTGTTACTCTTACAGACGACCTGGGTTTGGTTCCTGGCACCTAGCTGGGCAGTTCACAGTCATTTGTAACTCTACTTTCAGGGGATCTGGCACCTACTTCTGGCTGGCCCTCTATAGGCCCCAGGCACTTACATGGTACACATACATGTATGCAATCAAAATATTCACACACATAGAAAAGAACATTTTAAAAAAGAAAGAAAATCAGGCATAGTGGTGCACGCCTTTAATCCCAGCACTGCAAAGGCAGAGGTAGGAAAATCTTTGTGAGTTCCATGCCAACCTGATTTATGTAGAAGGTTCCAGGATAGCCAGGATGACATAATGAGACCTTGTCTCAGAGAGAGAGAGAGAGAGAGAGAGAGAGAGAGAGAGAAGGAGAGAGAGAATATGCACAAAAGCAAGTTTATATTCTCTTTAAAATAATTGATCAATTAAACTAGTGTTCCTGTACTTGGACATTACTGTTTTTCAGTTGAGAAACAAGATAGCCCATAAAAATTCTCTATCTTCAGGTTAGATATGAGAGTCTGAAACCAAAGGACAGAGAGATTTCTGTTCATTTGTTTTTTGCTTATTCTTCCACCCCTCCCCAACATACACAGTAGGTGTGGGACCCAGGAAAGAACCTTTTAAAAAAAATCAGAATCTTAATATGTATTCAAGGTGAGTCTTGAATTCAAGATCCTTCAGCCTCCTCTCTCTCTCTCTTTTCTCTCCCCCTCCCCTTCTCTCTCTGACTCTCATGATTTATTTTTACTTAATATGAGTTGGTGTTTTTCCTGTATGTTTATCCGTGTGAGTATGTTGGATCTCCTGGAATTGGACTTACAGATAGTTGTGAGCTGCCATGTGGGTGCTGGAAACTGAATTCCAGGTCCTCTGGAAGAACAGTCAGTGCTCCTAACCATTGAGTCATCCAGCCCCTAATCTTTTTTTGTGGATGGGGTAGGACTTAAGGCAGGGTTTCTCTGTGTAGCCCTGGTTGGCCTGGAACTCATACTGTAGACCAGTCCAGCTTCAAACAGAGATCTGCCTGCCTCTGCAGAGTGCTAGGATCAAAGGCGGGCCCTGCCACCACCTCTCAAGTCCTGGGGTAACAAGTGTACCTTTTTACTACCCTCTTGGAGGGCCCATTTTGATGATCCGAAGGTTATGCCTTGGTAACAACAGAACTAGATCCGAAAGGTCTTTGGTCTCAGTTTGTCCAAATAGAACAAAAACTTTTCTCTAAGTCTATGTGCCCTGCCCTCTAGTGGTGTTGGCTGTCTACTACAATAGAGATCTTGAATGTATTTAAAGTTACTTCTTTTTCTAAGGCTGGGACCTGCACTTGCCCTTATCTGAACTTTAGAAAACTTCTTGGCTTTGTTTTCTTGGGGATTGAACCCAAGGCTTTGTGCATACTAGCCGAGCAAGTGCTCTACTAACTTTAAGGTGTTCTTCTTAGTATAGAATGAGACCCTGGAGCCTGAACTTTTGTCAAGCACACTGGGTAGCTCTGATGCATAGATATTCAAGGTACATCTTGAAAAGTAAAGCTTTGGGGTTCAGGGAGGTATAACTCTGTGCCAGATGGTGCGCTCTGCATGAATAAAGTCCCACCATGACCTTTACTGATAATAATTAGAATAATGCTCTGTAATTGTTCTCCCAGTTTCTTCTCACTCACCTGTTATCTCCTGAATTGCCACTCAAGCACCCTTGGGCTTTGGGGAATATAGGGCTGAGAATTAGCTGCTCCCTTTGCCTACTTCAATACCGTGTTTCCAGAAGTACACATTTTGACTAGTCACTGGGGGAAACTGCAGCTGCCTGTGGGCCACCAGCCCATGCCAAGTGAGGTCAGCAAGAAAGAAGCTGGCAGTGAGTGTGCCAACTGTGGGTCTGGTGTGCTAAGTGATTTCAAACAATTCCTTCTTAAAACCTTACATGAAACCATACTTTATTATTTACACTGTTTTGTAGATGAAGGAAGTATTGCTATGCTCACTGCTAGTCAGCACTGGAATTTGAATGTTTGCCTAATTCAGTTCTCCTCAGCATGGGTCAATTTGGACTCCCCAGAGGAAAATTGGGGCCATCTCTGTTAGTTATAACTGGGATCGGGATTGTGTGCTGCTGGCATCTAGGATAGAGGCCAGGGTAGTGCTGACCTTCTAGTGAGCACAGGGCAGCCATATACATAAGAAATTATCGGGCTCAACATATCAATAGAGCTAAGGTTGAGAAATCTCAACCTGAAATTGTGCTCTTGGCCTTGAGGTGTGTGAAAAGAGGTTAGAGAGGGGGGATAAAATGCAGAAGGGCGACCACAGGGGTTTTGAGTGTGGAGGGAATGGGACTCTTATGCTAGGGATAATGGAGAATAGGGCAGCTTGTTGAGACTCCTCTTTCTTCCAAGCTTGGCCAGAGCCCTACTCAATTTCCCCCAACCCTGCCAAGTCAGTTCTGGGACTTCACACTAAGTTTGTCCCGAAGTGACCCTGACTCCCAGCTTAGAGCTGGGGCAACATATTTACCTGGGTCTTCCTGTAGGAATTCCCAGAAGATGATCCTGGCTTCCAGGACTGGTGTTTTCCACCTGCAGTACCTGAGCTAACAAAATGTTAGCATGTTTCCAGAGGGAGGGGATGGGCTAAAAGCAAAAGATATGTGGCACCCAAGAAGTTAGAAGTGGAGTAAGCAGGCCAAGGCAGGAGGACCCTATCAGCTACCGGACCTAGGAAGAGAAAGAGCAACTGAAACAGCGAGTTAGGGGCAGCTGACACAGGAAACAGGCTTGCTTTCCACAAGCTTTCCTTTACCCTAGGCTTGGGCTCAGTTTCCCTGTACCATCCCCAGGAGCCTACTGGAGCACCCACACTCAGCTAGCAAACGTACCAGGCTCCCCAGGAGTGGCCTCACCAAACTCACTGTGCTGACAAGAAATATCTCTGGTTCCAATCTCCACCGAACTCTGAAAAACTAAGTTGTTGGGGGAGGTGGCAATCCTGGAGTGATAGAGAAAAGATCAGGAAAGTGTAACGTCCCCACCCCCATGCTTGGGGTTCCATTTCCTTCCCTTACCACCCATGGGGGGGGGGTGTCAGAGAAAAGGAGATGGAGAAGGACAGGCGAAGGAGGAGGAGGAGGAGGATGTGGTTAAGGCTGACGCGTCCCCTGGGGTCGAACAATCAGCTGTTACTAGGGCGGAAGGCAGGAAGTCTCCTTAAAGGCACAATGTCCTGCCGGGCAGTGGTGGTGCACGCCTTTAATCCCAGCACTNACAATCAGCTGTTACTAGGGCGGAAGGCAGGAAGTCTCCTTAAAGGCACAATGTCCTGCCGGGCAGTGGTGGTGCACGCCTTTAATCCCAGCACTCGGGAGGCAGAGGCAGGCGGATCTTTGTGAGTTCGAGACCAGCTGGGTCTACAAGAGCTAGTTCCAGCGCAGGCTCCAAAGCCACAGAGAAACCCTGTCTCGAAAAACCAAAAAAAAAAAAGGCACAATGTCCTGAACGAAGAATTGAGGAGTTTGAAGGAACGCTAGCAATCACCTAGTGGAGCCCATACTTAACGCAGGAACTACCTCAGCTCCCCTCTCATTTGTCTGCCTCAGTTGCCCGCACCCTCAATTTGGAGATGATGCAAAAGTCATGAACCCCAGGCCAGAAGTTTCTCTGGGGGTGAAGAGGGAGTGATGAGGTGGTCCCAGGCTTGTCTCTTTAAATAAGCAATTCAGCAGCTTTTGCCAAGTCATTGGGTTCATTTCAGTTTTTGCCCATCCCCCGCTCTTCAGACTCTGATTGGCCCCTGGGGAAGCAGCAGCCTCTTCATTGGTCTCCACCTTTGAAATCACTTCCTTAAAGTAGGCTTGAGTCAGTGAAGCGCTTTGGTGGGTAGGACTGACTAGGTGTTAATCAGAGGATGGGTTTTCTGGCTGGCATTATTTTGCCACAGATTGTCCTCTAATCTCTAAACAGAAGCCTTCTCTCTAAAGTGAGGGCTGTGCTATAAATCCTTTGTTAGGAAGCTGCCCCTTGAGAAGCCGTGGGCTGTTCGGCGACTAGGACGAAACAGATTCCTTTCCATAGACCCACGAAAGGTACACTAGCTCCCCAGCGAAGACTGGGGCTGTGCGGGTGATAGTAGTCCCTATACCCCGAAGCCCTAGGGAGTTCGGTAGCATCGGTGGCTGACTTCCATCTTCAGCTCTGCCCACTCCTGTTGCTTCGCGAGCTCCACCTTTCTTTAACTTAGGCCTTCTGTGGAGGCTGGTGAATCAGTTCTGAGGTTGTCTAAAAGAAATTCCAAGAAGGAGGGGCTTTAGCCCTTTAAGGACTTCCCCGCGACCGATTCAGAGATCAGTTTAAAAATGCCAACTCACAGAGCGCGCTGCATTCTGGGAAACCGAGTGTTACCGTAAAGAACTCCATTGACCAGGATGCACTGCAAAAGCACACGCCTTCACTTCCTTCTGCTCTTTAAACTAGGGCTTGACGTAGAACTAGTCTAAGCAAGTGGCCTAGGCCGAGGACTAGCCACACCTTTTCAGCTATTGGCCAGCTGGTGAGTTGTTGGGCGTGGCTTAGAGCAGTTCCTCCGGGCGAGGGGGTGGCCTCCTTGCCAATCAGAGCACAGACGCCGGGAGGGGCGGGAGTAAGCAGAAGTGCTGGCGCCCCCCCGAGTGGGTGTGGTCACGTTACCCAGCAGTAGGCGGTGATTGGCCCTGGGACATGCCTTCGTAGCTCGTGCGTCACCACGCCGCCAGCTGATCGGAGACTGGAGCCGGTGTGTGCTGGGCGCTGGGAAGAGACAGAGCGGTCGGCCGTACGGAGAGGACGCAGTGATTTTGCTCTCCTGTCCTCAGCAACCCCCACACCCCGCATCAGGTGGGTGTGATCTAAGGGTCCGGTCATTCCTGGGGGAATCGCGGTAACAGGGTGATGCGGGAAAGTAGGGTCCTGGCGACCACACCCTGCCCTTCTGGGGGAGGGGAGAGGGGGCGGCGGGGACGGGGACCCTCCCGGGAGAGGGGCCTGGACTGGCCCGAGTAGTGTGTGTCTAGACGTTTAAAGAGAGAGTCCCAGACAGGAATCATGGCAGAAGGTCTGGAGAGGTAATTGGGGAAGAAGATAAGAGGCTGGAGGGTTGGGGGCGTCTAACCCCGACGGCCTCAGGTTCGAGGATCCGGGAGCTGACCATTTAGCTTGGGGAGAATCTGGGGGAGCGACTGGTGCGGAGGTGCACTGCCTCTACCGGCGCTGACTGGGTCAGGGCTAGTTCAAGTCCCTGGCAGGGAAGGGGTCGCTGGGCGGGCCAGCCCCTCCTCTCGTTCCCTCCCAGGGATGTTATGTAAGGGGGGAGGGGAAAGGAGTAGGGGGCGGCGGTGCGGAGGCCTTATGCAACCCAAAGGTTAGGGTTTCACCGTGGTTGGGCGGAGGTTGGGGGGCGGACAGGAGGAGGGCTTGGAAACTCTACCCGCACCCCCCCTCCGCCAGTCTAACTGGCCGTCTTGGACAGAGAGAAGGTCACCTTTGCACCTCCCCCCAGTATGTCCGGTGGTGAGGCCCCTAGCCCCGGCTTGGCCATGACCGCCTGGGAAGCCGGCTGGCTGGGTGGGGCGCCCTGGGTTAGTCATCGCTGGGCTCCCTCTCTCCCCACCTCCTGGCCAACTCTTGGCCCCTCCCCACAGCCTCCGGCGAGGCTAACGTCCCCACCTCCCTCTGGCCCTAGTTTCAGCCTCCAACTCATTTGGCCTGTCATCCTGGCTGTCAGAGTAGACTAGAAGCTGTCATGGTGCCAGAGGGTTGATGGAGCAGCTGGTCAGAGGGTCAGTGCCCTGGGCCCACCCCGCCCGGCAGCCAAGGGCACCTGCTTGGCACAAACTCTCAGCAGCCAATGAACCCTGTAGCTGAACAGAGCCATCTCGGGCAGAGAAGAGTGGACAGAGACTGATCACCTAGGAGAAGGAACATACCACAAAGTTTATGCTTCCCAAGAGGCTTTTGGAATTTGAAAATCTCCCACCCCACTGAAATCTTTCCACCCCCTGAATATAGAAATCCCAAGGCAAAAATCTCCTTGGCCCCTCATCTGGCAATGGCCATGCCCTTGGACTGCCTGTGTGCAGAACCACCCTCTCCAGCTCACAGCCCTTTAGCCTGCCACGCCCCCAGCCCCCTCCCTGTGCCATGCTGCAGGGCCCCGGCTTTTCCTGCTGATTCATGCGTTGGAACTGTGGGGGCGGGGCTTGGAACTTGGAACAAAGTTCAGACGCGGAGGGGCCGGCAGACAGCCTGGAATTCATACCAGATGTACCCGGAATGTGCAAGCGGAATGCCTGGCATCTCAGAGTCCTGAGGAAGCTGCCCAGTCACCCTGCCCATACCTCCCTCCCCTCCTGCCAGTGGTCAGCTGTCCTCTCCCTCATACTCCTCAGAACCCCTGCTGACCTTCCAAACTCTAGCCCTCCTCCCCATTCTCACCCTCCACAAACCCTCCTTCCAGCTGAATTCACTATAGGAACAAATCAGTCGAGCTGATTACAGAACTCACAGCTCTGGACCCGAAGTACAATTTTTCATTTGGTTCCTGGGTTCTAGACCTTGCCCTTTGAATGCTGAAGATGCTGGAGTCCACGGTCAGTTGCCAGGGGTTGCTAGTGCCTGTAAAGTAGGGCAAGACAAGTGCATTTAGAAGCCTCTTGCTTCTCACTCAAGAACCCCTCATTAGAAGGTATTGAAAGTCAACTAGAGCTAGTGGGTCACTGTCGCTGTCACCCAGCCCTATTCCAAGCTTTCCTGTTTTCCTCCCTCCCATTTAGGAACCTGTGCCTCCCACACCCTCACCTGGCTGAGCCGCAGTAGTTCTTCAGTGGCAAGCTTTATGTCCTGACCCAGCTAAAGCTGCCAGTTGAAGAACTGTTGCCCTCTGCCCCTGGCTTCGAGGAGGAAGAGGAGAAGCAGCTTCTTTGCCTATCATCTGGAAGGTGACAGAACTGGGGTTGGGAAGGGCTCACAGCTGGGGTTATGGTTTTAGGGAAGGGAAACTCTGGTGCTCTGGGGAGCCCCTACCTACACTGGCCCAGCAAAAGGTTCAGGTTAAAGTCCCTGACTAAATCGGGGAATAGGTGGCTCCACCTCCCCATGTTACTTGATCTTTGTGTCAATGGGAAGAAACAGAAAGAAAGTCTGTCTACCTGTCTAACAAGACTTCCGCATAGGCCTGCCTTTCTTATCTCTCCCCACCCCCAACTTTCCCTTCACACAAGCTACTCACGGGAAAGGTGACACCAAAATGCTGATCTAAATAGTCATCTGTGCATTTACCTTTCTTTGTATTTTTTAGATTGGTTCAGATTTTGGTTTTAGGGGTACTTACCTCTATGGGAGTCTTACACCTGTCTACTTCTCCTGTGAAATGGGAAATCCCATAGATGAGTAGGCGGAGGGCATCAGAAGTCCACCTGTGCTGACTCAGAGCCTAGGCTCCTCTCTTCCTGTGGGTGGAAACAAAACAGCTCCTCATCCTAACTGTTGTCCCTCCTCCACTCCCTGACTAACCCAGCTCTCTGGATTGGGGTGGAGGGAAAGGGTAGAGTTAAAACCAATGCAAGGAGCTAGTGGGAGGCTAGTCCTATGTTGGCTGCTCATACAAGGGTGACCCAAGGTTTCCCCTCCACTCAAAGTAAGACCACAACTCCTGATTGGGTCCTAGCAACTGCTGCCATTTATTTTCTGCCTTTTCTTTCCAGGTTAGGGAGACTCAGCTCAGTGCTGTGCAGGGAAAAGAATTGTCTCCTGCAGCCATCAGGGAAAGCAGGTTTGATGACATGAGTTCCTTCTGCCTCTAGCCCTGATGCATTCTTATGCTTGGGCTTGGGCTCTGATT
Source organism: Dicrostonyx torquatus (assembly GCA_028555095.1). Lineage (NCBI taxonomy): Eukaryota > Metazoa > Chordata > Mammalia > Rodentia > Cricetidae > Dicrostonyx > Dicrostonyx torquatus. The sequence goes on from JAQHUG010000288.1 coordinate 1,954,979, forward strand.
GTGGTTCACCTTTGGCCTAGTCTCCCTAGCAGAAGATGGGTTCAGGGGCTACAGGAAGCCCTTTGTTCTGTTTGGCAGGAGGAGGAGTTCTAGCCTGGTCTCCAGTTATGAGAAACTGAAAGTCATAGGGGAGACTAGATCACATAACCCAGCCCTGCTGTAGCCTGAGATGAGGGTAAGACGTGTAAGGGACCGCAGCAGAGGGGGTGGGGAGGCCAAGTCTGCTCATACCCTGCAACAAAGACTGCTCTATCCCTCCTCACTTCACTGGCCACAGTGTGTCCCTCCAGCACTGGGTTCATGGCTCTGCTATCTTCATCCTACATGGAGCCTCAGAGGTGAGGAAGGGCAGCCTGGAAACAGAGGCAGGCAGAAGACCAGTGAAGGACCTGGCCTGGAGCCACAAGGGCCTATCCTGGACATTGGTCAGAGGGGCACATAGAAGCCTGGAGAACACCAGGGAAGAGAACAGTCAACCTCAGTGAAAGACAAGCTTACAGCCATCTCTCCAGATCTACCTCCCTTGGAGATGAAGAGCCATAATGAAGTATGGTCCCAGCTCTCCTCTACCCTGCAGTTTCTGTATAAGCACCCTGAAGGAGCATGAGACACCTCTAAAGGAAATACATAGCAAATTCAAAGAGGGATTCAAGTGTTTAACACTATGAAAAGACATTTTGGACTGAGGCTGTAGTTCATTTGGTAGAGTGTCTGTTTAACATGCCCAAAGCCTTGGTTCTCTCTTCTGCATTGCCTAAAACTGGGTGTGGTGGCACAGGCCTATAATCCTAGTCACTGGAGGTGATGGCAAGAGGATCCTACATTCAAGGCTAGACTCTGCTATACAAAGAGTTCTGGGTCAGCCTGGATTACCTGAGACTCTGTCTCAGAAAAAAAAAAAGTCTTTGTTAGTAATTAAAAGAAGGCAGACTTCACTGAACGCATTTTTCCCTGATCATGGTAGACAAATGAAAGCCAAAAGAAATTCCTGTGCATTGTGGGTAGTGGTATCAAACACTGGAAGAGATGTCTTTTGGCCTTGTAATTTTGTGTTTTAGAATTGTATCTTAAATAAGGACTTGGCTATAAAATGTTCATCTAAGGGTTGCGGTAGAGAAAAATAGAAAGCTCCTGCTTATTTGTAAATCCATTCCTTTTCTGCTGTAATGAAAATTTGCAGGAGGGGATTGCTTAAGTGAGTTATATTCATCCCAATGGTCGAGTAGTGCATGGCCATCCAAAGTCATGTAGAAGAAAATTGGCTGGAAAGAAAAATTTTTTTGAATAGTAAAAAAAATTATAAAAAGTGTGAGTTTTGTGACCTTAATTTTGTTTTTAAACAATCTGTTTTTAAAATATGAGTGCATGCATACTTGTAATACATAGATTAAGAAGAGACTGAAAGTAGACCCAAAACATTAAGAGTGGTTATTTTTGGATGGTGGGATAGAACAATTGTGAATTTTCCCCTTGCTTTTTCTCATTCTAAATTTTCTATACTAATTGTATATTACTTTTGTATGTTAAATAAATTGCAAAAGCTAAATGTAAGTTTTAAGTTTTTACTCTTTTATGTGTATGAGTGTTTTGCCGGCATGCATGTATGTGCACCATTCTCATGCCACAGTCTCGAGAGGCCAGCAGAGGACTTAGACTCTCTTGGACCTGGAGTTAGACTGTTGTGAGCTACCATGTGGGTGGTGAGGATCAAACATAGGTCCTCTGCAAGAGCAGTCAGTGCTGACTTCTGTGCCACAAATCTCTTCAACCCCTCTATGTAATTTTTAAAAGAAGATTTATATTATGTGCCTGTGTGGGGGTATGGGCACCTGAGTGTGGGTGTCTGTGGAGCCAGAAGAGGGCATGACATCCCCAGAGCTGGAGTTACATGCTGGTATGAGCCCTCTGATACAGATGCTGGGAATTGAACATGGGTCCTCTAGAAGAGCTGCAAATGTTCCCAGCCACTAAAGCCCTCTCTCGAAGTCTTTGATGTAATTTTTTTAAATTTTGGAGAATTGGGTGTAGGAGGGTGGGCTGTATCTAGTACCCTGGTGAAAATGTTTGCTTGGGGTACCTACTGTTTCTTGAACATGTGTGGGGGTGGGGTGGGTGCTGGGAATCACACCCAGGGCCTCCCCTGTACAAGCTAGGCAGGTGCTCCTGCCACACTGAAGTCAGCCCTGTGAGTTTCATTCTTTAGTTCTCTGAATTCACCCACTCACTCTGCATACAGGAAGCGTTCCTCAGACTTCTGGCTGTCAGCCAGCTAAGGATGTGTGGCTCAGAGTAAGAAAGAAGGAAAATGCTCCAAACAGTCACTCTTCAGGGAATTCAGGGTTGGAGAGGATGTTCTTCTTAAGGCCAAACGGGTCTAGGGTTGCTACTGCGGGTGTTGATCTCTCTTGAGTCGGCCTTTTTCTTGAGGCTTGAGGAGGGGAGGAGAATAGTATGCGGTAGTGATTTTCTGTGTCTCCCCTGCCTAGTAAAGATCCCCAGCGGGGGCAGAAACTCCCCCAATGGACTGCGTCAAAACAGGGCACTCCCATTTCTATGTAAGGGTATTACAGATGGGTAGAGGGCACCTCTGCCTAATTGGCCATGCTTTCAGGTAAAGGTGAGGTGGTGCAAGGTTTGGGCCCTCAGGGCTTGGGTGCACTGCCCTTCTACCTTCATGACTGTGGGTAAGGATGAGGAAACCAGAACAGAAGGTGAAAGTTAGTGGGCGGAGCCCCAGACCTGTCAGGTAAGGCTAGATAAATCGCTTTCTGGAACTCTGAGGGGTTTGGAGACTCGTGGCGTTGGAAAAGACTTCTAGTGTTGAGCAGGAAGGTCTCTGACCTCAGTTGCTGAACTTGATGCCTGGGAGCCCCCAAACCGCAATCCCCCAAACAGGGGCAGGACGCCATCGCTTCTATGGCTTCACGGGTGGTGGCCCCACAGTTGCACCAATCACTTGCCCAGAAGAGGGATAGGGGCGTGGACAAGCTAGGGAAAGTTACAACAGGTTGGAAAGGCCAGACAGGCGAGGAAGCCCCCGGCAACATCCAGGTTCCGACTCCGCGGGGAACCCCTTCGAGGTCCCAGACACCAGGCACGGGGATCAAAGACACAAACTGAAGCCTAGCTGACCTGCCAGACCATGGCATCCTGGGAACTCCTTGTGGTTGGTGCCTCCTTCGCGGCATTTCGGGGTCTGCACTGGGGACTGCAGCTGCTGCCCATCCCGGAAACTGCTCGAGACCATTGGATGTGGCGGAACATTTTCGTTTCGCTGATGCACAGCCTTCTTTCTGGAGCAGGGGCGCTGGTCGGGTGCGGAACTTGGGTACTGACGAAGCACACTGAGGGGCGGAGGTGGAGATGAGAGTGTGGAAGACTGAGGTTGGAATACTGGGTGGGTATCTTTTAGAATAGATGTGAGGTTTTAAAGTCTGGAGCTGGGTTGGGTTGCGGACAGGTGAGAGTACCAAGGGAAGAATGGTTCTAAGTCTTGGAGAAATTAACCCTAGCTCCCCCGTCTTCCCCAGGCTATGGCTGTATCCTCAGATGGTCATCGACCCGATTCATGGCCACCCATCGTGGGCAGTGGTCCTAGTAGCAGTGTCAGTGGGTGAGTGTACAGAGAGGCTGGGCCCCGGAAGGCGGTGCTGGAACACGAATCCTAGGTCCCTCCCCCCGCTTTGGAACTGAGCCAGCCATATTGGTGGAGGTTTGCTGTGAGGGCTTAAGGACCTGAGGAAAGTGGTACTTGAGACTCTTCTCTAGGCCTTGCTCTGAGCTAGGACCCTAATAATCCTCTCCCATACCCACAGGTTATTTCCTGGCAGATGGAGTTGACATGCTGTGGAATCAGAACTTGGCCCAGGCCTGGGACCTTCTCTGTCACCATTTGGTGGTGAGACACTGAAGGGAGAGGCCAGACAGAAAGGAAGCACTCCCAAGTTTAGAACCCAGCCCCTCTTCAGCCTTCTGTCCTCTGACTTCCCGACAAAGTCCCCTGTAAACTCATCTTCCCAGTCTTGGACTGAACTGGAAGGAGGTTTTGACTGCTAGCTACAGTTTGGAGTCTGGGCACTATGGAAGGAAGAAGTTTGGATCCCCACAAACATCCAGCTGGTCATGAAAACACTGATGCAGAATGTTGCTGAGAGGGGGAGTCATGATATAGGATGTGGGAAGAAGGCAGAAAAAGCCAGGATTGAAAGTTGGGGTGTGCTGTGCAAACAGTCTAGGTTCAGGGTGAGATAGCCTCTGGGCAAAGGCGTGGGTCAGCAGGAAAGTCAGGTTTGGAGGAGTCCTCAAAAATGCTTTCGTGTCCTCAGTGAAAGGATTAGGGTGCCGATCCCGGGACTCAATGGGCATAGGAAAGTCTGACTTTGAACCTTGTCCCCAGGTAGTGAGCTGCCTCAGTACTGCGGTTCTGTCTGGCCACTTTGTGGGCTACGCTATGGTGTCTCTACTTCTGGAGCTGAACTCCATCTGTTTGCATCTGCGGAAACTTCTGCTACTTTCCCATAAGGCCTCATCCTTGGCCTTCAGAGTAATCAGCTGGGCCACCCTGACCACGCTGGCCCTCTTCCGCCTTCTACCTCTAGGATGGATGAGTCTGTGGTTGTTTCGGCAGCGCTACCAGTTGTCTCTTGCACTGGTCATCCTTGGTGGGACTGGGCTGGTCATTGTGGGATCCTTGAGCATCTCATTGGGTATCCGCATTCTGATCAGGGATGTCTTGCAGTCTCGACCCCACCCGTTTATCTCTGTGCACAAGGAGACCCAGACATATGATGGAGAGACAGTCGCCGGGAACAATTCCACTCTCAGTCTGAAAAACTAGAGACGTGGAGGTTTCCTCTTCAGTCAGCCCTGAGACTGGGGCCAGGAAGAGGAGATGGTAGCCTTCACTGCATAGTCTACTGTGTAGCAGGCCTAGACTGTATTATCAGGAGCTCAAGACCTTTTCCAGATGACTCACTTCTCTCCCCTTCCCAAGACCCAAGAAGGTTTCATGGAAACCTAAATTACTGCTCACTGAATTCCTTTGCACCAGCGTAAGGACAGACCATGGGATAGGAGGTTCTTCTAGAATCAGAAAGACCTAGCATGGAAGGCGCAGGCCAAAGGCAGAGAAACCTCATTTATGATCAAATTCTGACAGTGAGATAAGAGCAGAAGAAACATTATCTGTTGCCAGGAAGGATGCGCATGGCAGTTGTCAGTGACAGACAGAAGCTAGGCTACTGCAATTGTTGCTGATACCTCCAATCTTCTAGGTCAGACTGCAAGTACTGGGATTGAACTCAGCCCTACCCTACTGCAAACAGCCTTTCTAATATTTGTGTACCTTCTGACCTAAAGAGATATAATTCTTAGATGAACATGGTCTGTCTCCTAAGGCAGCACAGAAGCCAGAAGCCACAGAAAAGACTCAAGTGCCCAGTGTGATCACCTAGCACTAAACTTTTCAAGGCTCTAGGCTGCCTTGAGCACTGAGGCAGAGGCACAGGAAGGGAGAGGAGTCCCCTCCTCCCTCCAGAGGGGCAAGATAGCTGACTGACCCTTTCCTGGAGTCTTTTTTTTTTTTTTTGGTTTTGTGGAAACAGGGTTTCTCTGTAGCTTTGGAGCCTGTCCTGGAACTCCCTCTGTATACCAGGCTGGCCTTAGACTCACAAAGATCCGCCTGCCTCTGCCTCCCGAGTGCCCGGCTCTTTCCTGGAGTCTTTTGACAGCTCTCTCCTCCCTGTCTCTGTAGCAAGTCTTCCATTGCAGCTAGCCTCCATTTCTCATCTGAACATCCAGGTTACAGGGTCGATAGAGTACTGTTGTACTGAACGGTGTGGGAGAGAGTGATAACCTTTGATCATCCACAAAAAAGATACAGGAGCAAAAAACAAGAGGCAGGAGGGGTTTTTAAAAAGCACTGCTAAGAGCGGGTATGGGTGATGTTCGACTTTAATCTTAGCACTCAGGAGGCAGAGGCAGGAGATTTCTGTGAGTTGGAGGTCAGCCTGGTCTACAGAGTGAGCTCCAGGACAGCCAAGGCTATACAAAGAAGCACTGTCTCAAAAAACAAAAAACCAAAACCATAAAAAAGTATGCTAAGAAGTGAAGGGAGAGAAAGACAAAGAAGATGAAGGAGACAGATGTGTACATGTGCACAGATATGTCTGGGTAGAAGAGAGAGAGATTAAACCCCATAGAGAAGCCAGGCAGAGGGAGCTTGAGTGCAGGGAAAAGTAAAGCTTCAGCAGACATATTGAGAAAGGTTGTTACAGAGGCTAAGAGGAACCCAAATCATAGTGTTAATGAAATGGTCACAAAGAAAACAGGAAAAAGCCAGGTAGCACTTGGGAGGCAGAGGCAGATGGGACTCTGTGAGTTCAAGGCCAGCCTGGTCTATAAGAGCTAGTTCTAGGACAAGCTCTAAAG
>JAQHUG010000288.1:1975216-2007448 GCA_028555095.1 Dicrostonyx torquatus
TCTGTCTGTGTGTGTGCCTGCAGGCCAGAAGAGGACACCAGACCCCATTACAGATGGTTGTGAGCCACCATGTGGTTGCTGGGAATTGAACTCAGGACTTTTGGAAGAGCAGGCAATGCTCTTAACCCCTGATCCACCTCTCCAGCCCCCGGAACTAAGACATTTAAAAGGGAGAGTGACGCTAGTGAAGGTTGAGGTGGGAGGTAGGACTCCTAGTCATGAAGGACCAGAGTCCTAGCTTGGGGCTTTGGACTGTACGGCAGCATTTTCTGTGGAACATGTGATCATTTATGGCAGTCAGCACGGGTCAGATACCAGAAGACTTAGTTGTTTCTAATGGTCCCCTTCCTCACGTTGCAGAGCCCTCAAGTACATGCCTCACGCCGTTCTCAAGCTCCTGGAGAACATGCCCATGCCGTGGGAGCAGATTCGGGACGTGCCTGTTCTCTACCACATCACTGGGGCCATTTCCTTTGTCAACGAGATTCCCTGGGTCATTGAGCCTGTTTACATCTCCCAGTGGGGGTGAGAAGGGGTGAAGTATAGTGGGGGGTGAGGGGTGGTGTGGTACTTAGGGGTGGTGGCAGTGGCAGTTGAGGAGCCATGGGTAGAAACTGTTATATAAATTGTCTTGCCTTCTAGATCAATGTGGATCATGATGCGACGAGAGAAAAGAGACAGGAGGCATTTCAAGAGGATGCGGTTCCCCCCATTTGATGACGAGGAACCGCCACTGGATTATGCTGACAACATCTTAGATGTTGAGCCACTGGAAGCCATTCAGCTAGAGTTGGACCCTGAGGAGGATGCCCCTGTGTTGGACTGGTTCTATGACCACCAGCCATTGAGAGACAGTAGGAAGTGAGTGGAACTATCCTGTGAGGAGGTGGTGGGTAAGTGGCTTGGATCAATACCTACTTGATATGGGTCCTCCATCTTTTCCCTAGGTATGTTAATGGTTCCACTTACCAACGCTGGCAGTTTACACTGCCTATGATGTCCACTCTCTACCGATTGGCCAATCAGCTTCTGACTGACTTGGTGGATGACAACTACTTCTATCTGTTTGATCTGAAGGCCTTCTTTACCTCTAAGGCACTCAATATGGCCATTCCTGGAGGACCCAAATTTGAACCTCTTGTTCGAGACATCAACCTACAGTAAGTTGTGGAGAATGTCAATTTTTTCAGCACTTTGTATGTATTGAAATCTAATCTTTAGTCTTAAGATCCTTGTCTAGTAATGGAACTAGACTACTCATTTAATTTTCTGTTCTAGGGATGAAGACTGGAATGAGTTCAATGATATAAATAAGATCATCATCCGTCAGCCTATTCGTACTGAGTACAAGATTGCTTTTCCTTACCTGTATAACAACCTTCCACACCACGTCCACCTGACCTGGTAAGATGCCTGGAACATAGCAGTTAGACAGGAGAAAGTTGGTTTCTGGTCTGGGCCAGAGCAGACCTTTGGTTGTCCTTACAGGTACCACACTCCTAACGTTGTGTTCATCAAGACTGAGGACCCTGATTTGCCAGCTTTCTACTTTGACCCTCTCATCAACCCCATCTCTCACAGACACTCAGTCAAGGTGAGAGGAAGTCACATGCTTTGCGGGGTGGCGGGAGTGAGAGCCCTGAAGATTGAGCTTGGGGTCTGTTGCGTGCAGGGTTTTTGCCTCTCAGTAACCTCTGCCCACTGTTTTATTTTTGAACACAAATTTACTGTGCTGTTCTGGGTTGATCTTGCTCTCAGTCCTTTCTTCTCAGCGTCCTTCTAAGTGCTGGGGTTTCAGGCTCACTTCCCTGAGCTCATTGGAGTTTAGTGGGAACTAACTACAGTGGGCACCTCCTGTTGGATGGTACTGGAGCTCCTTTGGGAGGCTTTTAGTGAGTGGTAAGCGGATGGGTTGGTTTCCTGGGTTAGCTCTGTCTTGGTCTTTGCTCCCCTGGCTCATTTGCCAGGCTCTTTAGGACTTCTCTTGTCAAGCATCCCAGTCTTCTTGGCATGTGTGTCACTGTGCTTTGTTCCAGAGAGTTTTCTGCTCATCTCAAGTCTGCACTTAGTAAATGAATCCTCTTGGATTTCTCTTTTAGAGCCAAGAACCACTGCCTGATGATGATGAGGAATTTGAACTCCCAGAGTTTGTGGAGCCATTCCTGAAGGATACACCCCTCTATACAGACAACACAGCCAATGGCATTGCCCTGCTCTGGGCACCACGGCCCTTTAACTTACGTTCTGGTCGTACCCGCCGGGCTCTGGACATACCCCTTGTCAAGAACTGGTAAGGTTTCTACCTAAGGGTATGGTAGTAGAGGCGTAATATGGGAGAAAAGACTGTTTGGACAGGCACGCAGGCTTTCCCAGAGAGTCTGTTAAGGAGAGGGAGGCAAAACTGTGATGGGCTTATCTAACCAGGTATCGGGAACACTGTCCTGCTGGGCAGCCTGTGAAGGTACGAGTCTCCTATCAGAAGCTGCTTAAGTACTATGTGCTAAATGCCCTCAAGCATCGGCCTCCCAAAGCCCAAAAGAAGAGGTAAGGTGCTGGAGGCCCCCGTACAACTTCTGTCGTAAGGTATCAATATGCCAGCTTTAACTCTGTTCTTTATTCTCACACAGGTATCTCTTTCGCTCATTCAAAGCTACCAAATTCTTTCAATCCACAAAACTAGACTGGGTGGAGGTAGGGCTGCAGGTTTGCCGCCAGGGCTACAACATGCTCAACCTTCTCATTCACCGGAAGAACCTCAACTACCTGCACTTGGACTATAACTTCAACCTGAAGCCTGTCAAGACACTCACCACTAAGGTGCCTTCCTCAGATCTCTGGGCTCTGCTGGGCTTAGGGGTGGATAGCACTGTGCCATCTCTCCTTCTGTGGTCACTGGTATTAATGGTTTTTTCTGTTCTTGTCCTTCTCAGGAAAGAAAGAAATCTCGTTTTGGGAATGCCTTCCATCTGTGTCGGGAAGTACTGCGTCTAACCAAGCTGGTCGTGGATAGTCATGTGCAGTATCGCTTGGGCAATGTAGATGCCTTCCAGGTGAGGCCAGGTTACCCAGACCTCTGCCCAGATGGGGAGGTAGGGTGAAGCCTGAGCTCGCTGTGGAGCCGGCTTAGGCTCCAAGCCTGACGTGTGATTTTGTTGCAGCTGGCAGACGGATTGCAGTATATATTTGCCCATGTGGGGCAGTTGACCGGCATGTATCGGTACAAGTACAAACTGATGCGGCAGATCCGCATGTGCAAGGACTTGAAGCATCTCATCTACTACCGCTTCAACACGGTGAGAGCCTGCCCTCACTGCCTACCTCCTCAGATGCACTTTTGCTTTTTCCTTGAAGTTAGAGCTCTTTCCCAGGACCTCCTTGGAGAAAATCTCTTGACTATGTCATTACTAAACTTGTTGAGTCTCTCAGCACTTCCCCCCAGACCCACCACTCGTTCCATGCAGGAACTTCACTTTCTGTCTTGAAGTTCCCCTAAGCTTCCCTGTTCAAGATTTTGAGGACTCAAGAGCATTTACTCTGTCCCCTCAGCAGCCTGACAAATGCTCTCCCTTCTCTAGCTCTACCTACTTTTCTCTTTCCCTAAAAGAATTGTTCACTTATGTTCCTGATTTCTGATTTACTGTAGGGTCCTGTAGGGAAAGGCCCTGGCTGTGGTTTCTGGGCTGCTGGCTGGCGAGTCTGGCTGTTTTTTATGCGTGGAATTACCCCTTTGCTAGAGCGCTGGCTGGGCAACCTCCTGGCCCGGCAGTTTGAAGGTGAGTGATTTTCTCTACTCACATTGTCTCGTTGCTTCAAAGGTAGATCAGGTGTGCCTGTTGTGTTTTTTGTTGGCATTTGTCATCTGTTGTTGCTTCTAAGTTCATTTCTGTTCTGGTAATATTCTGGTTCTTGGCCTGCTCTGTGGGATTTGAGCTATCATGCATTTGCAGCAGAAATTCCTCGGAAGCATGGCTGTGACCAAAGTGGCTTGTCTTTTTGCGTGTGTGGCGTGTATGGACACTTGTTACTACTTACTAGCTTAATCTCTGAGCCATACCTTCCCTTCCAGGTCGTCACTCAAAGGGGGTGGCAAAGACAGTAACAAAGCAGCGAGTGGAGTCCCATTTCGACCTGGAGCTCAGGGCAGCTGTGATGCATGATATCCTGGACATGATGCCTGAGGGCATCAAACAGAACAAGGCCCGAACAATTCTGCAGCACCTCAGTGAGGCCTGGCGCTGCTGGAAGGCCAACATTCCCTGGAAGGTAGGCATAGGCACTCATCTTCCTGAGGTTAGGATTAGTGTACCCTTAGAGGAGTGTCACCCCCTAGCCCCTCCTTTCTTGGGACAGTTTTACTGTGTTGTCCTGGCTGACCTGTAACTGTAGACCAGGTTGGCCTCAAATTCAAGAGATCTGTCTGCCTTTACACTACAGACAGTGTGCTCTGCTCCTGTTTTTCATTGTGCTTGTACTTTCAGGTCCCAGGACTGCCAACACCTATAGAGAATATGATTCTTCGGTATGTTAAAGCCAAGGCTGATTGGTGGACCAATACTGCTCACTACAACCGTGAACGAATCCGCCGTGGGGCCACTGTAGATAAGACTGTTTGCAAAAAGAACCTGGGCCGCCTCACCCGCCTGTACTTAAAGGCAGAACAGGAGCGGCAGCACAATTACCTGAAGGTTGGGCCGGCTAGGCTGGGTGTGAGGGCTGGGTGGTAAGGGTGTCTGCAGAGTGGGGATCATGCTTTGTCCTCATCTGGATGATAGTGGGAGACTAACTTCATGTTCACCTTGCAGGATGGGCCTTACATTACAGCAGAAGAAGCAGTGGCAGTGTATACTACCACTGTGCATTGGTTGGAAAGCCGTAGATTCTCTCCCATCCCATTCCCTCCGCTCTCCTACAAGCACGATACTAAGTTGCTCATCTTGGCTCTGGAGCGCCTCAAGGAAGCTTATAGGTGAGGGATGGCTGGGAGGATTCCTGCTGAGAGGGTAACAGAGGAATGGCATTCTGGTCAGAGTCTAAAAAAGGTATAGTCCTTTCTGGTTTAGCATCTTGGGTTCTTATTTACCTTTACTTTTGCTTTGTCAGTGTGAAGTCTAGGTTAAACCAGTCTCAGAGGGAGGAGCTGGGTCTGATTGAGCAAGCCTACGACAACCCCCATGAGGCTTTGTCCCGCATCAAGCGTCACCTCCTCACACAGAGAGCCTTTAAAGAAGTGAGTGAGATATTCCCTGAGCTTTCGTTTGGTCTTTGCCATTTATTCTTGGTATCTAGAGGGTGCCAGGTTGGCTAAGTGAATTGATGTCAGCCAGGTTCCTTCTCCCATAGGTGGGCATTGAGTTTATGGATCTCTATAGCCACCTGGTGCCAGTGTATGATGTGGAACCCCTGGAGAAAATAACTGATGCCTACCTGGACCAGTATCTTTGGTATGAAGCAGATAAACGCCGTCTTTTTCCACCCTGGATCAAGCCTGCTGATACAGAACCACCTCCACTGCTTGTTTACAAGTGGTGCCAAGGTAAAGCTTTGCTGGACTTACCATCCAGCAGAGAAAGGGGGTGAGCTGAGTTCTACATGAAAAAAGTCTTACCTAGGCTGCATACTCGTTTTACTCTTTTTGCATAAGAGTGAATACTAGGGGGCTGGAGAGATAGCTCAGAGGTTAAGAGCACTGGCTTCTTTTTCTTCTAGAGGTCCTGAGTTCAATTCCCAGCATCCACATGGTGGCTCACAACCATCAATAATGAGATCTGTTGCCCTCTTCTAGCCTGCAGGCATACATGTAGGCAGAACACTGTATATATAATAAACAAACAAATAATCTTTTTTTTTTTTTTTAAATGAGTGAATACTACTACTTGGTGGTGGTGACGCAGGCTTTAATCCTAGCACTGGGGAGGCAAAGGTGGGCAGATCTATGAGTTCAAGGCCAATCTGATCTACAAAGCAAGTTCCAGGACAATCAAAGCTACTCAGAGAAACCATGTCAAAAAAAAAAAAGAATAGTACAGGTGTTGAGCAAAGCTGACACTTGTACCAACCAGGATGGATGGATGGATGAATGGCAGAGAGTTTTGGAATGTGTTGAGAGCTGCTATAGTTACTTGACCTGGAAAGGAATTTCTAATCTACTATACCTCTGTCTTGCTTTTTTTAGGCATCAATAACCTGCAGGATGTGTGGGAGACGAGTGAGGGCGAGTGCAATGTCATGTTGGAGTCCCGCTTTGAGAAGATGTATGAAAAGATTGACTTGACCCTGCTTAACAGGCTGCTGCGGCTCATTGTGGACCACAACATAGCTGACTACATGACAGCCAAGAACAACGTCGTCATTAACTACAAGGTCTGTCTTGGAGCAAGTAGCAACAAAACATGTTAGCTTGTCTGGCCCGTTGAGTTAGGATTTGCTGAGAGAATGAAGGACCTTGGACCCTGAAGCACGTGCAACACAGCCAGCCCTAGCTATATCTAAGAGTTGTGGTTCTTTTTTTCTTTTTTCTAGGACATGAACCATACAAATTCATACGGGATCATCAGAGGCCTACAATTTGCCTCGTTCATTGTGCAGTACTATGGCTTGGTGATGGATTTGCTTGTATTGGGATTGCACCGGGCCAGTGAGATGGCTGGGCCTCCTCAGATGCCAAATGACTTTCTCAGTTTCCAGGACATAGCCACTGAGGCTGCGCACCCAATCCGACTCTTCTGTAGATACATTGATCGCATTCATATTTTCTTCAGGTAAAGAACATGAACAGATCCTGTAACCTGCTGAACACAGAAGCGTGTCCTGCCTGTGAAGTTGTCTAATTGCTGAGTTGGGGCTGTAAAGTGAAATGAAGTCTAGAGTGGCATAGGGTTCCCATCTGTGGAGCTGGTGTACTCAGCAGTATACCTTGTCTTCACCTTGTGTAGGTTCACAGCAGATGAGGCTCGGGATCTGATCCAGCGTTACCTGACAGAGCATCCAGATCCCAACAATGAAAACATTGTTGGCTACAATAACAAGAAATGCTGGCCCCGGGATGCCCGCATGCGCCTCATGAAACATGATGTCAACTTGTGAGTCTCAGTTGGGTTTGTAGGATTTAAAAGGACATCAGTCCTAGGGACCCTGAAAGCAATTAATATTGAGGAGGTTGTGTCTTGGGTAGGAGAAATATAGGCCTGTTGGGTACCTTCTGTCTGGTCTTTGAATGCAAAAGTCTTCAACAGACTGAATTGCCTATATGTTCTCTGTGACAGGGGTCGGGCAGTGTTCTGGGACATTAAAAACCGGCTGCCACGATCAGTGACTACGGTACAGTGGGAGAACAGCTTTGTGTCCGTGTACAGTAAAGACAACCCCAACCTGCTGTTCAACATGTGTGGCTTTGAGTGCCGCATCCTGCCTAAGTGTCGCACCAGCTATGAAGAGTTCACCCACAAGGACGGGGTCTGGAACCTGCAGAATGAGGTACAGTCTAGGAAGGCCATGGTCTCACTATTCCTTTAACTGTGGTGTCAGTGGGGTGAAGAACAGTCATACCTTTCACTTTCAGCTCCATTAGCCGTGGGTGGGGTGAGCTTCGTGGTGATCATGGTTAATCCTTGCTTGTGAAGACAGGGTCTCTCTGTAAACCTGGCTGACCTGTAATTCATTTTGTAGACCAGACTGGCCCTGATCGTGTCAGAGATATGTGTCTCCAACTCCCCCGGGTTAGGATTAAGGCATGTGCCACCATGCTTAGCTGTCACTTTTTCTCTTTTCCTTTCTTCTTTCCTTCCTTCTTTTCTTCTTTCCTTCATTCCTTTTTTTAATTTTTATTTTTTGAGACAAGGTCATACTGTATAGTGATGGCTGGCCTGGAACTCTATATAGACCGGGTTGGCCTTGAATTCACCAAGATCCACGCCCGCCTCTGCTTCCTGAGTACTGGGGTTAAATTCATGCACTACCACGTCGGCTTTTCACCTTTTTTTATTGCCATGGTGCTTGTGTTGAGGTCGGAGGGCTGCTTGTAGTCAGTTCCACTATGTGGGTTCTGGGGATTGAACTCAGGAAGTAAGGCTTGTCAGTACCTTTGCCTGCTATAATTGTCGCCAGGCCCTCCTTTCTGGGACAAGCTAACACTGACTTTGTGGCTTAGGTTACCAAGGAGAGGACAGCACAGTGTTTCCTGCGTGTGGATGATGAGTCGATGCAACGCTTCCATAACCGAGTGCGTCAGATTCTAATGGCCTCTGGTTCCACCACCTTTACCAAGGTATGTAGGACCCTAAGCATCGGCCTCAGCTTCCCTGCCATTCCCGGTCCATCCTTCGTTCCTTTCAACTCCAATGGGGGAGCTTGCACTTTCCCAGCTTTGCCTAATATACTTATCTCCATGCTTTATGGGATGGCAACTTAGAGTGTTGGCTCAATTGGGCATTTTTGTTTTTTTTTCTGATTTTTCGAGACAGGGTTTCTCTGTGCCCTAGCTGTCCTAGAACTCACTGTAGACCAGGACTGGCCTTGAGCTCACAGAGATCTGCCTGCCTCCCTCCCAAGTGCTGGGATTAAAGGCGTGCTTCATCACTGGCTATCTCAGTTGGGCTTTATTTCTGAGAATTCAGTATAAGAATTTATCAATCTATATCTGTGGGGTTTTGATGATGTATTTCATTTTGATGATTTTAGATTAAGGCAAAAGTAAAAGTTTTTAATTTGGACAAAAGTATCTATTTTGCATTTTCCCTTAGACTTGTTTTTTGTTTGGTTTTGGTTTTTTGAGATAGGGTTTCACTGTGTAGCCATGACTATCCTAGAACTCACTCTGTAGACCAGGCTGGCCTCTTGAGCTCACAGAGATCCGCTTGCTGGTTCTGCCTCCCAAGACTGGGATTAAAGGCGTGTGCCACCACTGCTCAACTTCTTTAATTTTATAGTTCTTTACAGTATAATAGCTTAGAATGTCAGTTCTGGCTTGTTAATTTATGGGAAGAGGGTTGTTCCGATAGGGTCTCAAAGTTGAGGCAGCTGTCCTGCCTCAGTCTGTCACTTGTTGAGAATGCAGGTATGCACCAGTCACTACACCTGGCTTTTGTATCCTCATGGTGAAATGGAGTCTTGTGTTACCAAGCTGGTCTTGGTCTTAAGTGTTCCTCCTGCCTTCATCTCTGAAGTAGTTGGGTCTTTGGGATGTGCTGCTATGCCCAGTTTCTTTTTGGGTAATGGGATTACAGGTGTGTTCTAACACACCTGACTAAAATAATGTTAGACATTTGTGGATATGGACATTTTCAGCCAGCTGATTTGTTGTGGGAGTTGCTATGTGTGTTATTTGGCACTACCTCCAATGTCTACCCATCAGATGCCAGTGACATTCCTTCTGTTAAAAGCAAACATGTCCTGAGATACATATTCCCCAGGTGTGGGGAGGGTATAGACCTGGCAGTCTGTCTAAAGGTCGAGAGCTCAAGGGTGTGGGAGACTGCCATGAAGAGCAGAGAGTGAGAAGACGAGGGGCAGGCTAGGATGATGGGAACACTGAGGTGTACTGGAGAACCAATAGTGTTGGGATGTGGGAGTTGTGGCTGTCAGGAACTGATGTCCGGAATTGAGCAGGTGTTTACGTCAGTTGCCTAAGAACAGTTTGGTTATAGAAGGACTGAATAGGAGCCAATGGAATTGGCAGTTAGGACGTCATTGGTGACCTTAGAGCTATTTCAGAAATAGTTGGGATGGAAGCCAGATGGTGTGGATGAGACTTTATGGGAGGTGAGTGGAGACAGTAAGGACAGTTTGCCAGAACTGGAGTAGATGGTTAGAAGCCTTTCTAGAGGGGGGCCATCTGTCAAAACAGGGCTTTGTTTTTTTTTTTTTTTTACTTTTATTCGCTTTTCTTCCTTTTTTTTTTTGTATGATTTCCTTGTGTACAATGTAACCATAATAATTACATAATTGTGTAATTATTGTAACCATAATCGCTCTCTTATTTTTTTTTATTGGTTTTTATTGAGCTTTACCTTTTTCTCTGCTCCCCTACCTGTCTCTCCCCCTCAACTCTCTCCCAAGATCCCCATGTTCCCAGTTTACTCAGGAGATCTTGTCTTTTTCTACTTCCCCCATAATGCTGTCTTATTACCTTCTTTTATTTTCTTCCCATTCCTGCTGTCCCTCCTGTAAAGGATGTTTGCGTGTGTGCGAGCTTGCGAGCGTATGAGAGTGTGTGTGTGTGTGTCTGGGTGTTGTGCTGCTCTGTCACCCTCTTCCTATTCCTTTGAGGCAAGATTTCTCCCAGAGCTTGGGGCTCAACTGGAGACCAGTGAGCTCCAGCAATCCTCCTGTCTCTGCCCTGCTCAGAGCCTATTAGAAGGGTGACTGAGAATTGAAGGAGGTGCTCTAGAGTCAGGTTGCATTGTTGACTCTGTTGACCTCAGGCATGTGATCCACCCTTGTCCTTTACCCCCTTATCTATAAAGTGAGGATAACCATAGTTGTAGCTCAGAAGTTTTGTGAAAATTAATGAAATAATGCGTAAAATAAGCCAGTAAGACTTTTATTAGAGATTATAAGAGCATAATGTTGGATTTGAACTTTTTAAACCCCACCCCCACCCCTTTGTTTTGTTATTTATTTGCCTGCTTGAGGCAAGCTTTATCTATAACCCAGGATGGCACTGAACTCTTTGTTCTTCTGACTCAGCTTCCTAAGAACTGGGGTTGTAGGTATAAGCCACCTGACTCTGATTTCAGGCCTCCACATATACATGTTCCCTCACATACATGTGTATGCATACTCTTAACAATAGGTGTGTATGTCATACACAACCACACCAAAAAACTTCTAATCCCTGTCTCCTCTCCCCAGGGGAGGTTAATAGAAGGAAAATTTCCAGGAGGGCTGGCGGTGAATACACCTTAAAGCTCCCCTTCTTCTTTATTTATGTTGTGTCTGTGCTTACAAATATACACATGCCACAACCTGTGTGTGGAAGTCAGAGGATAACGTGCAGGTGTCAGTGTTCTACTGTGTGGGGTCAGAGGGATCAAAAACCTTTAACGCCACTGAGCCAATTTATCTTTTCAGTTTTTTATGCTATGCTGAGGATTGAACTTGGGGCCATGCCCATGCTAGGCAAGTGTTCTGCCACTGACCCGTATTATGAGATAAAATTTTCCTATGTTGTCCAGACTGGTCTTGAGCTCAAGTGACCCACTGATCTTAGCTTCCCAAATAGCTGAGACTACAGACATCCTTCGCTGTCTGTTTTCCATTCTCTCCAATTTTGTGGAAGTCATGATGTCACTACCACCGTGGGTGCCACCGCTCTTGCTTTAGGTGTGTGCGATACATTTAGCTCAAGCATGAGTATGATCCTTCTCTTCAGTCCTAGTCCTAATTAAAATACAGGCCGAACCATTTAAACAAGACCTTAATGAAGTTCAGGAAAATAGAGCGATAGACTATAGTCTGACTGACAGCTTTGCTTGTAAAGACCCAGAGGTCGCCTTCCTGATTAATTCCTCCTGCATTCAGCACTTCTTTTTTCTTCTTTGATCTGATCATCACCACAGGTTTTTGTTTGTCTCAAAGGGATAGTGTATTTGAAATCACTAAATAGAAGTCTGATAGCTTATTCTAAGAAAATCCAGTGTTTTTTCCTTTATCAGTATATTATTACAAATGAAAAATTTTGTGGAATTTTGTTCGCTTTGCTTTCAGTGTATTGTCTTATTTTTTTCCTTACATTTTATTTTATTTCATGAGTGTTTTGCCTAGAAGAATATATGTGTACCGTGTGTGTGCCTGGTGCCCACATAGGTCAGAAGGCATGGTATCTCCTGAAATTGGAGTTACAGATAATATGGGTGCGAGGTCCCCTGTAAGCAAACAAGAGGTCTTCACCACTGAGCCATCGTTCCAGCCTCTGTTGTTGTCGTCATCATCATCTTCTTCTTCTTCTCTCTCTCTCTCCCTCTCTCTCTCTGTCTTTGTCTTTCTCTTTCTCTTTGTTTTATTTATTTATTTATTTTTTTCTTTGTTTTTTGATGTATGGTTATATCATGTATTGCTGGCTAGCCTGCAGCTCAAAGATTAAAAACACACACCACCCAGAGAAAAATATAGAGCTCAATAAAAATCACACATACACACACCACCATGTCCAGCACTAAGAAACATTTTATATTATATTTATTGAGGGGAGAGGGTGCCACAGAGTGCTCATGGAGATTAGAGAAGAAATGTATAGAAGTGGGTTTTTTCCTTTAACTATGTGGGTTTGGGGAATTAAACTCAAGTCTTTAGGCTTGGTTACAGTCCTTTTACCAACTGAACCATCAAAGTGTCCCAATCATCTCTCTCTTACAATTGTTTCTATCCTAGTGGGTATTAGTTTGTATCTCATCTTTTTATTTGTTTTTTCTACTTACTAATGAGTTTAAGATTAATGCCTTCTTTTTTGTTGTTTTTTTTGTTTGTTTGTTTGTTTTTGTTTTTTTGAGACAGGGTTTCTCTGTAGCTTTGGAGCTTGTCCTGGAATTAGCTCTTGTAGACCAGGTTGGTCTCGAACTCACAGAGATCCACTGCCTCTGCCTCCTGAGTGCTGGGATTAAAGGCATGCACCACCACCGCCCGGCGATTAATGCCTTCTTATACTAGGGTTGTAACTAACTAGCTCTGGAATGCCTGCATTGCTCATGTGGAATTTACTCTTTCCCATGAACTTTAGATTGTGAATAAGTGGAATACAGCTCTCATCGGCCTTATGACATATTTTCGAGAGGCTGTGGTGAACACGCAGGAACTCCTAGACTTATTGGTAAAGTGTGAAAACAAGATCCAGACACGTATCAAGATTGGATTGAACTCCAAGATGCCAAGTCGGTTCCCCCCTGTTGTGTTCTACACCCCTAAGGAGCTGGGTGGGCTTGGCATGCTCTCAATGGGGCACGTGCTCATCCCCCAGTCTGATCTCAGGTAGAGCTTACTTGACAACCTTCATGTTAGTCTCATTTCTTAGACTCTAAGAGAAGTGGGTATTTCATTACTTTTGATTTTGCTTTTTATCTCTTGTCTTGATTTTCCAAATCAGGTGGTCTAAGCAAACAGATGTGGGTATCACACACTTTCGTTCAGGAATGAGTCATGAAGAAGACCAACTGATTCCCAACTTGTACCGCTACATACAGCCATGGGAGAGTGAGTTCATTGACTCTCAGCGCGTCTGGGCTGAGTATGCACTCAAGAGACAGGAGGCTATTGCTCAAAACAGGTGTGTATCCAGGAGGTGTACCAATTTCTAAGGGTGGGGAGTTGGGTTATAACACTGTGAGTCTTATGTGGAGGTCATGGGCAGAGTATATTTTTAGAAGACTGATTCTGCTCATCCTTGGCCAAAGAACGTTGAGCATTTCTCTTTGCATGAAAAAGGATGTTGACTTCATTTTTCTCTGGCAGACGATTGACTTTAGAAGATTTAGAGGATTCATGGGATCGAGGCATTCCACGGATCAACACTCTCTTCCAGAAGGACCGGCACACATTGGCTTATGATAAGGGCTGGCGTGTCCGAACTGACTTTAAGCAGTACCAGGTATATGGAGTAGAGAATGGAATGGATTTCTCCAAATCAGGATAGCTTTTGGCATCCCTGTCATTAGGGTGGTAGGCACTCAGAAACTTCACTGTTCTTGCCTCGTTATCCAGGTTTTGAAGCAGAACCCCTTCTGGTGGACACATCAGCGGCATGATGGCAAGCTCTGGAACCTCAACAACTACCGCACAGACATGATTCAGGCCCTGGGTGGTGTGGAGGGCATTCTGGAGCACACTCTCTTCAAGGGCACTTACTTCCCTACCTGGGAAGGTCTGTTCTGGTAAGGACTCTGGTTTATAGAAGCAACCACCTGAGCTCCTCACTGCTCTCCTTTACTGGGCTGCTGCTTCTCAGTCATCCCTGCTAGCATTCGCCATCTGGGAGATAGACGGGCATCATCTTCTTTGGTTCCTCTGCCCCTCAGGGAGAAAGCCAGTGGCTTTGAGGAATCCATGAAGTGGAAGAAGCTAACCAATGCTCAGCGATCAGGATTAAATCAGATTCCTAATCGTAGATTCACTCTCTGGTGGTCCCCAACAATCAATCGAGCTAATGTGAGTCCTCCACATGGGAGATAAGAAAAAGGGGTTTCTATTGCCTTCATTTTGTCCTAAGAACTGGCCTCCTATGTTCTCTGGTCTCTAATGTCATTTTTCTTTCCTGGCAGGTATATGTAGGCTTTCAGGTGCAGCTGGACTTGACAGGAATCTTCATGCATGGCAAGATCCCCACACTGAAGATCTCTCTTATCCAGATATTCCGAGCTCACCTGTGGCAGAAGATCCATGAAAGCATCGTGATGGACTTGTGTCAGGTGGGCTACAGTTGAGGGTGTGGATCACAGAGTCACATCAGCTTGCTATTTTGATATTTTGGAGTCAAAATATTTTTATGTGGCCCTGGCCAAGATCTCCTTATGTAGACCAGGCTGGCCTCAGACTCCTAGAGATCCACCTTCCTCTGCCTCCCAAGTGCTGGGATTAAAAGCATTGCACCATATACCCAGCCAGCTTGCTTTTTTGAATATGGGAAATTTGTCCTGAACGCACCAAGAATTAGACTCTTACAGCCTCATTTAAATTCTGTCAGCTCTCATTGTAAGTGAATTTCTGTAATAAGGTACAGTCTTTCCCTCTTTACCTCAGGTCTTTGACCAGGAACTGGATGCACTGGAAATTGAGACAGTACAGAAGGAAACAATTCATCCCCGAAAGTCCTATAAGATGAATTCTTCCTGTGCTGACATACTACTCTTTGCTTCCTATAAGTGGAATGTCTCCCGGCCCTCACTGCTGGCTGACTCCAAGTAGGTGTTTTGTGGCTCAGCTTTAGGTACCCAGAAACCTTGGTGTTACTGTGATAGCCATGTTTCTTAAGGGATTAGTCCTGCCTTTCTGTTTTGTTATTCTGGCTTTGACCTTATAATCCTATTGCCTCAGCCCCCAAAGTGCTCTACAAGAGTAGGCACCGTTCCCAACTTTTTGCTTGTATTCTTTTAAACTTGGAGCCACTGTTACCCTGTAATCACCAACAATCAGATCTGCCGAATGCTTGGGGTCTTACTGACCTTTTTGTTTGTTTTTTTATTTTGGTTTTCAACACAAGGCTTCCCTGTATAGCTAAGGATCTTGCTGATCCTGAATGAGGAGGGGATGGTTTTGAGATTTAGTTGCAGTGTTTGGGAGTTCTTAGGATTCTGAGACATTGGTTATGCTGTGGTTTCCTGGAAACCTGAACTTTTTCTGCCTTAGGGACGTGATGGATAGTACAACTACACAGAAGTATTGGATTGACATCCAGTTACGTTGGGGGGACTATGATTCCCACGATATTGAGCGATATGCCCGGGCCAAATTTCTGGATTATACCACAGACAACATGAGCATCTACCCTTCACCCACAGGTGTGCTCATTGCCATTGACCTAGCCTACAATCTACACAGGTGAGTTAGGGCTCAAAAGCATGGGTTTTCCCTTAGCCCTGTACTTTCTTTGTTTTGTTTCATTTATTTGAAGCAGAGTCTCACTATATATCCTTGGCTGGCCTGGAACCTGCTATGTAGACCAACTTGGCCTCAAACTCATAGAGATCTGTCTGATCAGCCCCCCAGTTTTAGTTTGCCTGGCTAAGATGAGGTTTTATCTTTTGGTCACTGACTGACTTAGCAGGTTATCACATAAGCCTGGGCAACTGGGTTTGTCCCTTTGCTGTACTTTCACCTTTTCCTTGGGGCTTTCTGCCTGTGCTTAAGTTCTTGTGACCCTTTTGTCCTTACAGTGCCTATGGAAACTGGTTTCCAGGCAGCAAGCCTCTGATACAACAGGCCATGGCCAAGATCATGAAGGCAAACCCTGCCTTGTATGTGTTACGTGAGAGGATACGCAAAGGACTGCAGCTGTATTCATCGGAGCCCACTGAGCCTTATCTGTCCTCCCAGAACTATGGTGAACTCTTCTCTAACCAGATTATTTGGTTTGTGGATGACACCAATGTCTATAGAGTGACGATCCACAAGGTGAGTGTGGGCATGCAGGCCTCAGATGCCTGGAGAGTATATGAAGTGGATGAAGGCAGGGTGGTTATGGCTAGTCCATGTTAACTAATATAATTGTTCTTTAGACCTTTGAGGGGAACTTGACAACCAAACCCATCAATGGGGCCATCTTCATCTTTAACCCACGCACGGGGCAGCTTTTCCTCAAGATAATCCACACATCTGTGTGGGCTGGACAGAAGCGTTTGGGTCAGGTAAGCAGCTGACATGATAGGGAGGCCATGGAATGTTGCTCTCTTTCATTCTTGGTAGGGCTAAGGGGGAGGCGTGATTAAAAAAAAAAAAATACCTTTTTCTCTATTGAAAGATGGCATTGCTGGGTGTGGTGGCCTCTATCTCATTACTCAGGATACTCAGGAGGCAGAAGGAGGAGGATTGCCATAGGTTTGAGGCTAGGCAGGCTCCATACAAAGAGGCGGAGATACTGTTTTGTAAGAATCTACCCATGAAGTACTTGTGCTGAATGCAGAGCTTGTCCACTTACTTGGCTTCTTGAGCATCAGGGTTATGAGTGGCCCACATGCTCATGCTTGACACTGAAGTGGGTGTTGGCAATCCAGACTCTGGCCTCATACTTGCCTGGCCAGCACTTGACTCAGTGACTCAGTTCCCCACCCCTAGGGAAATATTCCCTTGGAGGAGGTCCAAGCATGTGAAGGCCTTCATTACCTTCACATTGGGCTTTCTGTTTCCAAAACTTATTTCTCCCTCTATTCTCTGTCTGAGAGAGCAACCAAATACCATCTTTATAAAGGGAATGTATACCCCATAACCTTTCTCTTCCTGGACATTTGATGCCTGGCTATGCTATACCTAGCCAGCCACAATTTCTCTTTTCTGACTTTTTGTTTGTTTTTGTTTTGTTTTGTTTTTTGAGACAGGGTTTCTCTGTGAAACAGTCCTGGCTGTCTTGGAACTCACTCTGTAGACCAGGCTGGCCTTGAACTCACAGAGATCTACCTGCCTTTGACTCCCAAGTGCTGGGATAAAAGGTGTGTGCCACCACTGCCTGGCTTTATTTAAATATATTTTGAAAATAATTTTATTAGGCTGGGCATGATGGTATATGCTTTTAGTCCTAGCAGTTGAAAAGCAGAGGTAAGTATGTCATTGTGAGTTTGAAGTCAGCCTGATCTACATATTAAGTTCTAGGCCAGTCAGGACCACATAGTGAGATCATCATGTCTCTTAAAAAATAAATATTATTTTGTTTTAATTTTATGTGTGAGCATGTTGGGGAGAATCGAATCTGGAACTAGAGCTACCGGCAATTATGAACTGCCTGGTGTGGGTGCTGAGAACCAAGCTCAGGTCCTCCGTCAGAGCTCTTTAGCTATGGACCATTGCTCTGGCCCCTGTCTTATTTTGCTGTTTCTGAACTATAATTCATTATTAAGCATGTAGGTACCTTTTTCTAATTAATAAGTTCAGCAACCATTTTCATGTTCATTATTGAAACAGTTTATTTCAAGATTAGGATTTTTTTTCTAGTTAATTGAGGAAAGTAGACTCAGTTTTGTTTTGTTTTGTTTTGTTTTTGTTTGTTAGTTGGCCAAGTGGAAGACAGCTGAGGAAGTGGCTGCCCTGATTCGATCTCTGCCTGTGGAGGAACAGCCTAAACAGATCATTGTCACCAGGAAGGGTATGCTGGATCCATTGGAGGTAAGAGGTGGACACAGTAGAAGAAAGTAGGCCTGTGCCCTCTGGGCTTTCGCTCTGATCTTGGACTTTGCCTTAGGTACATTTGCTGGACTTCCCCAACATTGTGATCAAAGGATCGGAGCTCCAGCTCCCATTCCAGGCTTGTCTCAAGGTGGAGAAGTTTGGGGATCTCATCCTTAAAGCCACAGAACCCCAGATGGTTCTCTTCAACCTCTACGATGACTGGCTCAAAACTATCTCATCTTACACGGTAATTTGGCCCCTTAGGAAGAGGATCTCTCTGGGGTGGAATTGGTTCCAGGAGAAGATACTGTGTCTTGGGGTTCTCCACAAGCCCCTTGGTGAGATCATTTTCAAGTTCTTGAGCTACGCATACATTGACCTCTTTTGACTTGTAAGGGCTTGGCACCTGAAGAATTTGGAGATTTGCTGTGAGGCTAGGGTAAGGAGGAGAACCCCTACAATGCTGCTTTCTCCATCTTCTTCCACATCTCCTTCCAGGCTTTCTCTCGTCTCATCCTGATTCTGCGTGCTTTGCACGTGAACAATGATCGGGCAAAGGTGATCCTAAAGCCAGACAAAACCACTATTACAGAACCACACCACATCTGGCCCACGCTGACTGACGAGGAGTGGATCAAGGTGGAGGTGCAGCTCAAGGACCTGATCTTGGCAGACTACGGCAAGAAGAACAAGTGAGTAGGGAAGGGCCAGGTGCCACAGTGTGGACAGGGCAAGGGAGGCTGCTCAGGACATAGGTTCTGGGGTTTGGAACTTTTTTTTTGGTTTTTCAAGACCTCTGTGGCTTTGGAGCCTGCGCTGGAACTAGCTCTTGTAGACCAGGCTGGTCTCGAACTCACAAAGATCCGCCTGCCTCTGCCTCCCAAGTGCTGAGATTAAAGGCGTGCGCCACCACCGCCTGGCAGTTTGGAACTTTTAAACTTAGAAGTTTCTCAGTTTTTTTAGCTGTGTTTGGTAATGCATGCCTGTAATCCCAGCATTTGGTAGGTAGGGGCAAGGAGATCAGAAACTCAATGTTATCTTCAAGTACATGAGTTAGAAGAGGTTAATCTGGGCCACATGAGGTCTCATCTCAAAAGAAAAACAGCATCTCAGAGGTGCTTAGGAAGAAATGTAGTCAATATGCAGTCTCACTATTGACCGCTTGTTCTCAGTGGAAATTACTGACGCCATTTTGAATAGATGCACTCCTTACTCTCTTGGTTTCCATTATATCAGGGTTTCATTATGGATCCCATGTTCTCCTTGAACTCTCAACAATACTCTTGCTTTAACCTTCCAAGTGCTGGAAGGTGTGTCTCACTACACCTGATTGGGGATTTTCATTTTTGAGAGTTGTCCTGTGTTGGGGCAGTTTCTGTGGAAGAAGAGTTGCAGATGCTGACTAGCACAAAGTATTATGCATTATTGTGTCATGCTGCTTGGGGTGCAGCTGTTCTTCACAGTGTCACTGCATCCCCATGTCATGTCTTTCTTAGAAGTGTCAATTAAAGGATACCAAGCCTTAGGACCTTAGTTCAATCTCTAGAAGCCACAAGCAGGAGGACCCTCCCATAAGTTATCCTTTGACCTCTGTACTTGCACTGTGTTATATCCCAGAGTAAATCTTTTTTTTTTTTTTTTTGGTTTTTTGAGACAGGGTTTCTCTGTAGCTTTGGAGCCTGTCCTGGAACTAGCTCTTGTAGACCAGGCTGGTCTCGAACTCACAAAGATCCGCCTGCCTCTGCCTCCCGAGTGCTGGGATTAAAGGTGTGCGCCACCACCACCCGGCCAGAGTAAATAAATTTAAAATTAAAAATTAAAGAATTGTTGAGATTATCTTGGCAAAGTATGTCCTGTCTACCCAGTTCTACTTTGCCATCAAGACAAAAGTGACTAGGGGGAGGGATCCTGTTTAACTGACAGTGTCCCCACAGTGTGAACGTGGCATCCCTGACACAATCAGAAATCCGAGACATCATCCTAGGAATGGAGATCTCAGCACCATCACAGCAGCGGCAGCAGATAGCTGAGATTGAGAAGCAGACCAAGGAACAATCACAGCTCACTGCCACGCAGACTCGAACTGTCAACAAACATGGCGATGAGATTATTACCTCCACCACTAGCAACTATGAAACCCAGACCTTCTCGTCAAAGACTGAATGGAGGGTCAGGTACTGTGGAGGGCAAGAATGTCGGATGGACAGGCCCTTTGATGGTGCTGGGTGTGCTTGGGCTGAAATGCTTACTCTCCTTTCTGTTCTTTAGGGCCATCTCTGCTGCCAACCTGCATCTCCGGACCAATCACATTTATGTTTCATCTGATGACATCAAGGAGACTGGGTATACGTACATTCTTCCCAAGAATGTGCTTAAGAAGTTCATCTGCATATCTGATCTCCGTGCCCAAGTGAGTACACACACAACCGGACCACGTTGTGAGCCCACTTAGTCTGTACCTAAATTCCTTTCTTTCTTTTTTTTTCTTTTCTTTTTTTGGTTTTTAGAGACAGGGTTTCTTTGTGTAACAGTCCTATAGTCCTAGCTGTCCTAGAACTAACTCTTAACCAGACTGGCCTCGAACTCACAGAGTCTGTGCCTAAATTTCACTTGATAATTCCAGGAACTTTGACAAGACTCAATGGATGAATGAGTAACTTGAAAAGGACGGTGGATCTCTGTGTTTAAGGCCACCCTGGTCTACAGAGCAAGCTCCAGAGAAACCCTCTCTCAAAAAACCAAAAAAGAAAAGAAAGTGAGAAAAAGAGACATCACAAACAAGAGGATATCAAAATATTTCACAAAATGATGACAATTAAGAAAATATTGGAGTAGAATTTATTGGCAGAGAATAACAAGTGGATTCAGATATGTGCATAGTCAAATCTTATTGCTGCATACTTTATGATATTAAAATAGGAAAGAGCAGGGTCCTTTTTCACACCACTCAACAAAAGTAAAATCTAAATAGAGTAAAACTATGGATGTTAAATACTAAACTGTTAGAAAATACTGATAATCTTTGTGTTGAGAAAACCTTTCACAGCATTAAACACAGCTGGGTGGAGTGGTACACTCCTTAATCCTAGCACTTGGATAGCCGAGTTTAAAGGCTAGATTTCACTACCAGCCCAGACAGCTGTCTTAGTTTGATATGGTAGCACAGGTCTCTGAGCCAGCTTCTATGGTCCAGCTGCTACCAAATGAAACTTTTTCAAAGAAATAAATGAAAGCCCATTCTAGACTTGTGTGAAAATGTCAGGCTGGTGAAATTATTCCGTAGGTAAAGGTGCTCGCTGCCAAGTCTGTTGGCTAGTTTGAGCTCCAGAATCTATATGATAGGAGAGCGCTGACTTCTGTAAATTGTCCTGGGGCCTCCACATTTCCAGTGTGACACATATGTATACTCATGCATATGCATACACTGAATAAGGAAATGGTTAAAGTTTAAAATAAAAATCCAGAAATTGTCCTTGGGTCACAGATGACTCAGAAGATAAAAGTGTGTTACACAAAGCTGAGTTAAGTCCCCAATCCCACTGTGGAGGGGAGAACCAGCTCCTCAGAGTTATCCTCTGACTCTCACATACACCCCGTGGCATTTAGTCATCTATAGGTGCACACATAATAACAGAGCTAAAAAAAAAAAAAAGACAGTCTCCTTTTATAACACAGTGCCATGTGAGTTTGAGGCCAACTTGGTCTGTAGTCTGCATAGTGAGTTCCAGTATAGCCAGAGCTACCTAGTGAGCCACTGTCTCAGAGAGAGAGAGATAAATTTAAAAGGAAAGAAAAATACTATAGAGAAAGCTTAATTGCAAAATGCTTGCCTGGCGTGCTCTAAGGCCCTGGGTTCAGTTTCTTGAGAAGAAAACAAACCAACCTGAGGCTGGTGAGCTGGCTTCCCACAAGCCTGACACCTTGAGTTTGGTTCCGCAGAGCCCTGTGAAAGTGGAAAGAGAGAACCTGTTCCACAGACTTGTCCTCTGACCTTCACACTCACTCAGTGCCACAGAGTCCTTGTATACAGAATAACAAAATTAAAAATGTTTTTAAATTAGCTTTATATGCATTGGTATTTTTGCCTTCATGTATGCCTGTGTGAGGGTGTTAGAGCTCCTAAAACTGGAGTCACAGATCATTGTGAGCCGCAATGTGGGTTCTGGGAATTGAATCCAGGTCCTCTGGAAGAGCAGTCAGTGATCTTAACTACTAAGCCATCTCTCCAGCCCCTGTGTACATACGTACTTACATACATACATAAATACACACATACACGTGTGTATATGTGTGTGTGTGTACAGATAGATGGGTGTTTTGTCTGCGTCATATGCATGCAGTACCTGTGGAGGGCAGCAGAGAGTGTCAGGTGCCCTGGAACTGGAGTTACAGACAGTTGTGAGTCACCGTGTGAATGCCAGGAACTGTCTCAGGTCCACTGGAAGAGCAACCAATACTCTTAACCACTAAGCTGTCTCTCCAACTCCAATGATAATTTTTAAGATCTTCTGGGTTTAGTAGGTAGAGGTACTTGGCCACCAAACCTAATAACCCAAATTGGATTCTCCCAGATCATGGGGGTGTTTGGGATGGGTTTTATGTGTAACGTTTTGACCAAGTTACCAGATGATTCTGTCCCAATGGTTTTTGACTGTATTTTGAAAAACCCACAGTTTTCTTGGGAATGGGAAGAAATTCTGGCACTCCGAATTGTACTGAGAATAGTTTCTAATCCCCTCATCTCTAGATTGCAGGATACCTATATGGGGTGAGTCCTCCAGATAACCCTCAGGTGAAGGAGATCCGCTGTATTGTGATGGTGCCACAGTGGGGCACTCACCAGACTGTACACCTGCCTAGCCAGCTGCCCCAGCATGAGTACCTCAAGGTTTGTGATGGTGGTGGACCCTTGGAATTGAACTTATTGCAGTGTTACCCTGATGGATGACATTTGTCTGCAGATAGGTTGAACCGCTCCTTATTGCTCTTTGCCTGCAGGAGATGGAACCTTTAGGTTGGATCCACACTCAGCCCAATGAGTCTCCCCAGTTATCACCCCAAGATGTCACCACTCATGCCAAGATCATGGCTGACAACCCGTCCTGGGATGGCGAGAAGACAATTATCATCACCTGTAGGTGGGTGTGGGCCTCCTTGAATGGAGATATTATAGGGCAGGTATTGAGGTCAGGACCTGGATTAGTGGCCTGAGCGCTCAACCTGTCTTTTTCCTTCTCCCCACCCCAGCTTCACCCCAGGCTCCTGCACACTGACAGCCTACAAGCTGACCCCCAGTGGCTATGAGTGGGGCCGACAGAACACTGACAAAGGCAACAATCCCAAAGGCTACCTGCCCTCGCACTACGAGAGGGTCCAGATGCTCCTATCAGACCGATTCCTCGGCTTCTTTATGGTTCCTGCCCAGTCCTCCTGGAACTACAACTTTATGGGTATGTGGTCGTGTGTGACGGCACGGGAAGACGGGAGAGTGGTGGAGACAGAAGCCAGCACTCTTGTCTCTTGGGGTCTCAAGGGCCCAGGTCGGGTGAGGCAGGGAGACCTTGTTAACATCTGATGTTTCCCCTTCTCTAAGGTGTTCGGCATGATCCTAACATGAAATATGAGCTGCAGCTGGCAAACCCCAAGGAATTCTACCATGAGGTCCATAGGCCCTCCCACTTCCTCAACTTTGCCCTCCTACAGGAGGGTGAGGTCTATTCTGCAGACAGAGAGGATCTCTACGCCTAGTTACTTCTTCCTTCTGCTTCAGATTCCCCAAAGGCTGGAACCTCTGCTCCTCCGCACAGACACTGCTGACATTCAGCAGCCTGGCCCCTTTGTGTTTTGTGCTTGTGTTGTTGATAGACTGTAATTCTGAACAAAACGTAATAAATTTTGTATAAATAGGAGTGCTTTTGTTTTCTTGCTCTTAAGAGTTCAAATTCTGCTGGGCGGTGGTAGCGCCTACCAAGGCAGAGGCAGGCGAATCTCTGTGAGTTCGAGGCCAGACTGGCCTACAAGAGCTAGTTCCAGGACAGGCTCCAAAGCCACAGAGAAACCCTGTCTCGAAAAACCAAGAAAAAAAAAAGTTCAAATTCTGGGTATTGATAACTCTGGGGACTGGCTTGGGCAATTCACAGCAAGGTACTGGGCCCTCCATTCAGGGCTTTGAATGAATATACCCTAGACTGAGTTGGGTCTTACCTTCACACTCTACTTTGGCCATATTTGCTGGTTTCTCTGTACTTAGAAACCCACCTATTTTAACATCGCTTCTAGGACTCTGTGGTCCTGTAGCTATAGTATCCAGCCTTGTCCATTTGTAAACTGTCTACCTGATAGAGCAACAAGCACTTCGGTGGCTGTGCCTGCAATCCAGTATAGGCTGTTTGCTGACCTTCAATTTTTCACCTCTCTAGAGAGCTTGGCAGCCAAGACCAGGGGCGGAGTCTGTGTCAGGCGCTATGGGGAGGGCTTTCCTAAAGTGACCACTTAGAGCCTTGGTCCTCAGCTCTTGGATACCTGCTTGGAAGTTGGCTGTCCAGTGACCTTGTAGGTGGACCAGAACTGAGCTCAAAGGGTGCAGGGCACTCTCCCACCCCAGGGCCTTTTTCCCATTTGCTCCTCCCTTGTCCCTTCTCCGCCCCTTATGGCCCTAAACTTCCTGGGCCGGAACTGTTTGGCTTGTTCCTGTCCCAGTTGAGGGTGGGGGCGGCTTTTGGCCTTAGGAGAGAAAAAAATGGAGCCCAGGAGGGCAGCGTCCGGATCACCCAAACAGGGGTGTGCTGTGGGCACGGAGTCAGCCGCGGAGATCGTGTACCATCTAGCAGGGGCCCTGGGCACTGAGCTGCAGGAGCTGGCACGCCGTTTCGGGCCCGATGCGGCGGCTGGGCTCGTGCCACTAGTGGTGCGAGCGCTGGAGCTCTTGGAAAAGGCTGCCGTGGGGCCGGCGCCGGACTCGGTGAGTCACCGGTTCCTCCTTTTACCCCGGGCAGCCGGCAGGCCCTAACCCCGAGTTCCCTGGCTCCCCCAGCTGCAGGTGTCCGCGCAACAGGCCGAACTGGAGCTGCGGCGGCTGAGCGAGGAGAACCAGCGCCTCCGCCAAGAGCTAGGCTCGGGGCCGCAGGGTGAGTGCGGGTTTCGCCCGAGCACAGTGAGCTAGGGGCACCAGGGCCTTTGGCACCCCGGAGACCGGTGCTAAGAACGCCCCATCCTCAGAAGAGCGCGAACTGTTGCGACAGCTCAAGGAAGTGACTGACCGACAGCGGGACGAGCTTCGGGCACACAGCCGAGATCTAATGCGCCGAAGCCAAGAGACGGAGGCGGTGAGGGCGGAGCCCGACGGGCGAGCGGAGTGGGCGGGGCTGTAACGGGCTTCGGAGCCCCGCCCACTAGCTCTCTCGCTCCACCCCAGCTGCAGGAGCAACTGCAGCGCCTCCTGCTGGTCAACTCGGAGCTGCGGTACAAGCTGGCCGCAGTGCAGACCCAACTCAGGGCGGCGCAGGACCGGGAAAGGGAGCGCCAAATAGCTATGGATGGCTCCCGCCAGCTGGCTGAAGAACAGAGACTGAAGCCCGAAGCGGCAACCCTAGATGACCGGGTGAGAGACGGAGCGGAGTCAGAACATCCCAGAGCTCACAGTATACAGCTCTTGGTGGGCCCGGCCTGGGTGTGCCATGCAGTATAGAAAAGGTCCGCAGGAAGACCTTAAACTACAGAGTTTCGGTTGCAGCAGTAGTCCTCCACCTACTATAGCAGCCATCTTGTCCCTTAAGTTTTCCTACCAGACACTTCCCCTAACATTACTGTGGGCACTGGGGTTTGGGGGAGGGCCAAGAGTGACTACCTTCTGATCAAGCCTGACCTTGCACAGGTGGATGCTCAGCAGCAGCCAGGACATCCTCCAGAGGCCGGTCAATGTGGCTTCACCCGGGAGGAGCTTGAGCAGATCCTTCAGGAGCGGAATGAGCTCAAAGCCAACGTATTCTTGCTCAAGGAGGAATTGGCCTACTTCCAGCGGTGAGGGGCCTGAAGCCAGGACGCCTGTTCCTGGCCTACAGGTCACCCCACCTCATCCTTTGGATCATATATAGGGTCAGCAGTGACATTTGCCAGTGTCCTGCTCAGGCACTGGGAAGAAATAAATTCCATCGTCCCTGCCCTTCTGGAATCTCATTCAAACAGGGCAGCACCAATGATCAAAAAGCCGAAGCAGTAGGCTGGAAGAATTCTGAGAAGGGGCTGCCTAAGCTCAGTTCAGAGGTGTTAGCAATAGGGAGCCTTCAGGTGTTTCCAGGAGAAACAGCAGAGCTCAGGTACTGGATTGAAACCTACTGTTGGCATTCCCACTTTCTTCCCCCTCCCACCCCATTCTTTAGAGAGCTGCTCTCAGATCACCGGGTCCCTGGGCTTCTAATTGAAGCCATGAAGGTGGCAGTCAAGAAACAGCGAAAGAAGATCAAGGTCAAGATGCTAGGGACACCAGAGGAAGCAGAGAGTAGGTAAGACCCTGCTTCCATACCCACTGAACAAACCCTTCTGCCTGATGCAGTCCTACTACTGTGCCCAATGAGCCAGCCTCCCTGTGCCCCCCTACACCTCACCGAACCTGCTGTCCAGCTGCCATCCTTCCCTCCGGAACCCGCTGCTCCCCTTTGTCCTGGCTGCTGTCCATCCTACTGAAGAAACTGGTAATGCCACTTCTCCGCATTCATTTTCTGTTTCCTTCCTTGGCTGGATCTCTTTACTAAAGGAAGCTGTGGCTGCAGCCTTGTGAAGGGCTATTGTTTGCCAGGCTATAAAGTGAAACCCTCAAGATGTCCTGTATCTAGTGTCCCTCTTCTGCCCTGAGGCCTCTCCAGTCACTCCATCCTCCCCTGACCTCCTGAAAGTCCTTCAGGAGGTTCCACAGGAGCCGGACTCACAGTATCCTTTAAACCCCACATCTCTTTATCTTAGTGACGATGAGGATGACTCGTGGCTCCTGCTCTCCAATGACAAGGAAGATGCTCCCCTGGTTCCTGGATCCAGAATACAGAATTTGTATGTTGTAGGAGGGGAGGGCAGGAGGAGGGTGAAGAAGGGGCCTGCCTGGTTCTTCTCCCCGCTACTTTTTTGCCTTTTGCCCTGTCTCCCTCCTGCTTCTTTGCCCTGAGTGCCTTCTATCCCTGTGACTTTGTATCACCCGCTCTCCTCCAAAGCCCCTCTTCACCTCTCTCTACCCTCAGCCCACCTCACTGGCATCTCTTGTCTTCCTGGCTCAATGTACCTCTCTTGGTTTTCCTTGCAGCTTTAGCTTATGGTATCGGGGTGAAACTGAGACCCCTGAAGCTGAGAACAGCAGCACAACTCCCGGCAGACTACAGGAAGGAGAAGAGGCCCTGCAGCAATGCCAGCCGGAACCTGTGGGCAGCCTTCCAGCCCCCAACTCCTGACTAGTCCTTCTCTGCTTTCAGTGACCATTGTGGTCCGAGGACTTCAGCTACACAAGAGGACTAACTTTGGGTTCTGGTTGTGTATGGATGTGTGACCTCAAACAAGGGCGAGGCTTCCCTCCATACCTAGCTTGCAATAGGCATGATGGGATTTCAGCCTGTCTCCCTTTCTTGACATCTCTGTCCCACACTTCAGAGCCAGAGGTAAAGGTGTCTCTGAGTTCCACTTTCCCCGTTGTGAGACAGAGGGCTGCCTGCCTCCTTGAGGCTCATGCAACCAGTGCAATAAAACACGGATCCATAATACCCCTAAAAATGTTCTCTCTTTCTGTTAGTGGTCTGTATTACCTCCCAGCCCGTCCAGGAACAGAGGCATGGTGATGTTTCATCACAGGGTCTTCTTGGCTCCTCTTTGAGGATGAAGAATGTCTCTTTATTTTGGGAGTATGACTCCCCACCCTCACCCCACCGCTTTGCCCGTCTCTGATACTTAGAGGACCTGTGACTTCAGTCTTTTGGCCTCCTCTAGATTAAGCCGCTTCAGGCTTCATCATCGTCTGATTTCCCTTTCATTTCTGAATGTTCTGCTTCCTGCCCTCTCAGGGAGGTGCCTCGTAGCAGCCCTCCCTCTGTGCTGGCTTCCTCAGGAAAAGCCTTGAGAGGAAACAGGAGGGGGTTGGGAACTGTGGGGATCAGATCAAACTGGGCCCTCCTACTCCACTGGCCGCCATGGGGCCTGGGTTGGTGGTCCCCCTGCTGCTGCTCTGGACTCGGGGGTCCCAGGGATCCACACTGGACCCAACTGGCCAGCACGTCTGTAGAGGCAGCAGGTGGGTCTTGTGGGAGCCTGACTGATAGAGATGGTGGCTAACTAGGCTTGAGTCCTTTTGGAAAATAAAAAGGGTAGGAGGTTATGGGCCTGAAAGAAGGGTCTCTGAGGGGCAGCCTGGCAGGTAATAGATGGCCAGGGCAGATGGTGGGAAGGGCAGGGAAGGGGAAAAGAGGGCTTGGGAACATGGGTACTATGACTATGGGCTGTGACATCATGGCTAAATTTTCTAAGTGGGGCTGGGAAAGACTCCCACACCTCAGCCAGCATTAGTGACCCATGCTATGGGGACCTGCTGTCCCCTTTTTGCCCTACAGCCCCTCTGAGCTCCAGTGCTGCCCAGGCTGGAGGCAGAAAGATCAAGAATGTACCATCCGTGAGTAGCAGAACAGTCCCCTAGCCAAAGAAAGGAAGGATATGACCCAGGGACAACCCTTCCTACACTACCTCCTGTCCTGAGCCCTGGAACCAAGTGTCCACCCTATGACACATACCCCTCTCCAGCATTAAAAGGATGACTTTGAAGGGAGCAGAGCCCGGGAGTGGGTGAGAGGGGCAGGGATGCCCCTTACGTGTGTCCCAGTCCTTTCCAGCCTGGGTGGATGTTTTTCAGCCATCTGTGAAGGGCCCGACGCCTGCAGGAAAGATGAGGTGTGCGTGAAGCCAGGCTTCTGTCGATGTAAACCGGGATTCTTCGGAGCCCAGTGCAGCTCCCGTGAGTTTTGGCGGCTGGGTGAAGAGGGACAGGAAGTAGGCAAAGCAAACAGAGATGTAAATTTAACCCTTCTGGGAAACGGGTTCATAAATGGGCAGTGACCTAAGGAGATGCCCTGGGTGATCTGGATTTTACCCACAGTCATAAAACCCTGTTTATCTGCTACCTTCATTTTTAAACTTCTCAGTCAGGACAAATAAAGAGGTGGGCAGGAGGTCATGAGTCTGTGAGCCCTACTAACTTCCTCGTAATTGAGTAGAAGGAACCTAGAACTAGGTTTTCAAGGAGGGGTACCAAGCTGGGCAGTGGCACATGCCTTTAATCCAGCACTCAGGAGGCAGAGGATCTCTGTGAGTTCGAGACCAGCCTGTCTACAGAGCGAGTTCCAGGACTAACTCCAAAACTACACAGAGAAACCCTATCTTGGGGTTGGGAGAGAAAGGTACCAAGAATCCCTGGGTTGGAAGGGGCCTCTCCTGCCATCCTGATGGGCATCTTCTACCCAAAATCTAGAAGTCAGTTGTGGTCAAGGGTAGGGGGACACCTCAGCAGGGAAAGGGAAGGGACATGAATGAAATCCCACCCACTTATGAGACTGAACACATCACTGTCAAAGTCAAGATCTGTGTTCTAGAATAGAAAATGGAGGTTAGGCCAAGGCAAGAGGTTTTGTCATCTGAATCTGGGGCCGGAAATGAACTGAATCCCAGGAGTCTTGAAAGACTGCCAGATGCTCCCAAGGTCTGTCCTTGGCTCTTGAAGAGCAGACCCCGTCCTTTTCCTTGAGGAAGGGACAGGGTGAGGACCTGTGTCTAGCCTTGAACCCATTTATCTCCCATTCCTAACCTCACAGCCTGCCCAGGCCAGTACTGGGGCCATGACTGCCGTGAGACCTGCCCTTGCCATCCGCGTGGCCAGTGTGAGCCAGCCACTGGTGTGTGCCACTGTCAGCCTAGCTACTGGGGCAGACTCTGTGAGTTTACCTGCACCTGCGGCCCCCACGGACAGTGCGACCCAAAGACTGGCTTGTGCCACTGCGATCCCGGCTGGTGGTCATCCACGTGTCTTCGCCCGTGCCAATGCAAGCCAGTAGCTCGCTGTGACCAGGCCACCGGAGCCTGTCTGTGCCCATCTGGCTGGTGGGGCCGCCGCTGCGGCTTCAAGTGTAACTGTCACACCTCGCCCTGCCGACAGGACTCTGGCGACTGCATCTGCCTAAAGGGCTGGTGGGGTCCTGAGTGTAGCCGTAGGTGCCAGTGTGTGCGAGGCCAATGCAGTGTTTCTTCTGGCCACTGCTCCTGCCCTCCTGGTTTCCACGGAGCCCACTGCGAGCTGCCCTGCGACCCTGGCCACTATGGAGCACAATGCAGAGAAAGGTGAGAGGGAAATGGGAGCTGCAGGCAGAGGGGTGCAAGAAATAAGACAAGTATATAGATGGCAGTATCTCAGGTGACCTCCAAAACATACACAACGCAGAAACAAAATCCCTTCAATTCATCTATGTCAACCCATGCCTTCTCTCAGCCCATTAATGTTAAAAAGTAGGACACTAGGCCAGATGGTGGAGATGTTTAATCTCAGCACTCAGAAGGCAGATATTTGTGTGTTCGAGGCCAACCTGGTCTACAGAACTAGTTCCAAGGCTGTACAGAGAAACTCTGCCTTGAAAAACAAACCAACCAACCCCTGGACTGGAGAGGTGGCTCTTCATTGTTCTGCTCTTTCAGAGATCTGCACGTTGTTCTCAGGACCCACATCTGTTGCCCTCTGCTGGCCGATAACTGCACTCAGGTGCATACACCTCCACTTGGATGCTCAGGCATATAGAGCAGTGGTCCACCCTTCCTAAGACTGCTACCCTTTAATACAGCTCCTCATGTTGTGGTGACTCCCTAACCATAAAAATTACTTCGTAACTGTAATTTTGCTGCTGTTATAAATCATAATGAAAATACCTGATATGCAACCCCTCTGAAAGGGTAATTCATCATAGTAGGATGTGCTTTAATCCCAGCTCCAATGAGCAGTGGCAGGCAGGTCTCTGAGTTCGAGGCCAGCCTGGTTTACATAGTTTGAGGCCAGCCAGAACTACATAGTGAGAGCCTGTCTCATATATGTGTGTGTGTGTGTGTGTGTGTGTGTGTATACATATGTATATATCCTATAATCCCAGCACTCAGAAGGCTGAGGCAAGAAAATTCCCTGTGAGGCTGCAAGTTCCTAGCCTGGTTTACATAGCAAGTTTAAGCCAGCTTGCATTACATAAGTGAGACTCTCAAAAACATAAAACAAACAAAAATTACTGCACAGCCTGTTGTGGTTGGGGTAGGCCTTTAATCCTAGGACTTGGAAGGCCGAAGCATAAGGATGATCACACATTGGATGTCAGCCTGGGCTGCACATTGAGGTAGCAAGACTTTGTAAGATCAGCAGTAACAAAGCAGAGTAGAAGCAGAGGTTCCTTTTAATACATCTCTAACAACACAACAGGTCTGAGGCTAGCCTGGGCTACATGAAGACATTGTCTCAATGATTCCCTTCCCCACAAAGGAGCAACAAGCCATACTTAGAAAAAAGAAAGGTTTGGGGATTCAGCTCTGTTGTAGAGAGCTGGCCTGGCATTCACTAAGCCCTATCCCATCACCAGAAAAGTCCAGGAGCAAAACATGGAGTAAGACATTAGATCCCATAAAACCTGTAGTGAGTATTTGAAACAAACAGCTAAACAAACAGTCAAAATGTAACCAGGCAGTAAAACTCAGCCTTCACTGTGAACAAACAAGAATGTGCCGTAGTCTTTTTATTTGTTTTCTTCTCTCTCTTTTAAATTTCTCTCTTTGGTTTGGTTTGTTCTTTTTTTTAGTGTGGATTCCAATTTCATGTAGATTAGACTGACCTCAAACCCCTGATCACCCTTGCCTCTACCTCCCAGGTGCTGGGATTACAGACGTGTATCACGGCAGCCAGCTCCTCTCCTCCCCTTTCTTTGATATTTTTGAGACAAAGTCTCACTCCATAGCCCAAGCAGACCTGGAATACACTATAGAACCCAGGCAATCTTCCTTTCTCTGCTTCCTGAGCACTGGGGTTTCAGGTCC
Organism: Dicrostonyx torquatus; assembly: GCA_028555095.1. Lineage (NCBI taxonomy): Eukaryota > Metazoa > Chordata > Mammalia > Rodentia > Cricetidae > Dicrostonyx > Dicrostonyx torquatus. The sequence continues at coordinate 2,007,092 of JAQHUG010000288.1, forward strand.
TAGCCTCTACTCCCAGCTTGCAGTATTTTTTTTTCTGACTGATAGAATCAGTCAAACTGATTTTTTTATGACAAGGTCTTTTTAGTAACTCAGGCTGGTGTTTGCTTTGCAGAAGTTTTCCTGACTCTGCCTCTGCATGCTGGGATAATGAACATGAGGCCCCACACCCAGATCAGCTAAACTGATTTTATGTTTACCTGTTCTCCCTGATAATGGATCCCAGATGATTAAGAATCTGGAGAGAAGAATCAAGTTCCTAGCTGGGCGGTGGTGGCGCACGCCTTTAATCCCAGCACTCGGGAGGCAGAGGCAGGCGGATCTCTGTGAGTTCGAGACCAGCCTGGTCTACAAGAGCTA
>JAQHUG010000288.1:2023582-2037838 GCA_028555095.1 Dicrostonyx torquatus
CAGCGTGTGCCTGGTACCCTCAGAAGTCAGAAAAGGGTAGTGGATCTCTTGGAGCTGGAGTTTGAATGGTTGTGAACTATCTTGGTGGTGCTGAGAACCAAATCCTGTGTTCTCTGAAAGATTAAGTGTTTTTAATTGCTGAAACCTCTCTCCAAACCTGTGTTTTTAATTTTTGTGCCCGTGTGTTCCTGTGCATGCATCCTTTTCAATGTATCCTGTGAAGTTTAAAGGACAAGTACTGGATATGGGTTCTCTATTGCTACCTTGTGGATTCCAGGGATGGCACTCAGGCCATGAGGCTTGTGGGCAAGTGCTTCTCTCCACTGAACCATCTGGCCAGCCTCACTTTCTGTCTCATGATACACATTGAAAAGCATCTCTTTTTGCTGTCTTACAAATTATGTTTTGTTTTGAGATAGGATCTCATTATGTATCCTGACTGACTGGCCTGGGACTCACAGAAATCCACCTGCTTCTACCTTCTGAGTACCAGCATTAAAAGTATGTGTTACCATGCCTGGCTTTATTTTTAGATATCTGTGATTATAAAGCTTTTTCATAAAATTTGATGACACTAAAGAAACAATAATGAACAACAGCAACAACAAAATGGATGTGGTGGTCCAGGGTCCTAATCTCAGCAGCAGGAGGTGGGGGCAGGATAAGCAGAAGTTCAAGGTTATCCTCAAGCTACTAGCAAGCTGGAGCCAGGCTATGCTACAGGAGACTTTGTTCCTAAACCAAAATAAAATAGAACTCTATTGCGTGAAAATAACATGATTATAAGCTACCTCTCCAGCCCATGAGCAGTTGTTTTCTTTGCTTTTTTGTTTTGGATTTTGTTTTTCGAAACAGGGTTTCTCTGTGTAGACCTGGCTGTCCTGGAACTTGCTCTGTGGATCAGGCTGGCCTCGAACTCAGAGGTCTACCTGCCTCTGACTTCAAAGTGCTGGGACTAAAGGTGTGTGCCCTCGCCAACTGGTTTGGGTACTTGTTTCTAATTATTTTAATACAAAATGATGCTGTGTGTTTGAGAAGATGTTAAAGCACTTGCTTAGGAATGAGATGCTGGGGATTTGCTAAGAACATTAAGGAGTGTATATACTTGCTCCAAATGGCCCTCCAAAACATGCATATGGGTTTGTATTCTTACAAACTATGAGGGTACTAGATGATCGTAGTGACACACACCTTTAATGTCAGAACTCTGGAGACAGAGGCAGGCAAATCTCAGAGTTCAAGTCCATCCTGGTCTACAGAGTGAGTTCCATAATAGCCACACACACAAAAAACTCCTCTTGAAAAAACATAAAACCAACCAACCAAAAAGGGGGAAAAAACCTAAAAAAACAAAAATTATGAGAGTACTCATTTCCTTATACAAAATCTGAGTAGCTCAGGCCAAGTGGTGGTGGCACACGCCTTTAGTCCCAGCATTTGGGAGGCAGAAGCAGGATCTCTGGGAGTTCAAGGCCAGCCTGGTCTATAGAGCTAGTTCCAGGAGAGCCACGGCTACACAGAGAAACTTTGTCTCAAAAAAACAACAAAAATAAAACAACAACAAAACCCACAAAAAACAAAAGGAGCTCAGTATTTTGATATAAAAAAATGAAAAAAGTAAAGTATTATATACTAAAACTTAAAATCCTTCTACAAGCAAAACTTTTTTTCTTAAAAGTCTTATTGTGGCAGCCAAGGTTGGCTTTCAACTCTGGATCTTTGTGTAGACTCTGAAGTGCTGGGATTACAGGCATACATCCCAAGTTAGCCTAGTGAAAAAATGTTTTTTAACCATTTAAAAATGATAGGCATGCTAGTGCATACCTGTAATCCCAGCACAGAGGCAGAGGTGGGGAATTCCATGTCAGTCTGAACTACAAAGGGAGATTCTATTTTAGAAAAACAAAACCCCGAAGTGGCAGTGGGAGGAGGGGTGAGAGCAGCATGATGTGACTTTAGTTCTAGTGCAGAGCAGACAGAGGCAGGCAGAGTCCTGGGACCTGCAGGTCAGCTAGCTCAGCCTACTTTAGGAGCTCACCCTGGTCTACTCAGTGGGTCAAAAAATAAAGTGTTGTGCTATTAAGGAAAGACACTGTATCAAACTCTGGCCCCCTCCTTATGCAGGTGCACACATGTAATCATGAATGTGTGTGTGCACTCATGCATGCAAACGAAACAGTATAGAAAAACCATCAAAACAACAAAACCATCAGCTGAATGGTGGTGGTGCATGTCTTTAATTCCAGCACTCAGGAGGCAAAGGCAGGTGGATCTTTGAGTTCAAGGCCAGCCCAGTGAGTTCCAGGATAGCCAGGGTTACCCAAAGAAACTCTGTCTTAGAAAAACAAAAACAACCAACCAAACCCAAAACCATCATCAGGACTGAGGTTATAATTTGATGATGGAGAGCTTGCTTAGCATATGTAAGGTCCAGGGGTTGATACCCAGCACCACCTTCCCCTATATAGAAAAGTACCTTTTAGGTCCCACAAGGCAACTCCCAATCTTCTATAACTGTAGTCCCATGGGATCTCATGCTCATTTCTGGTGTGCAGACATACATACAGACAAAACACCCATATTCAGAAAACAAAAAACATAAATCTTTAAGAAGTGTATTTTAAGATGTTTGGAGAGATGGCTCAGTGGTTAAGATCATTTGCTGCTTTTGAGGAGGATGGTTTGATTCCCATCACCTACCTTGGCAACTCAGCCACTTAATTCCAGTTCCAAGTGACCTAATGCCTCTTGTGGCCACCATGGGTAATGCATGTATGTGGTGCACATTAGACAAAACAGATGTCAACTTTAAAAAAAAGATACCTTGTTACTATTTGAACTTATATGATCATTTTAAGTTTGAGGTTCTTTTCTAACCCTTAAAGTGATTGCATTCTTCTACATATTATCTGATTATATTAAATTCTTTCCCTTTTTGAGACAGTCTCATTCTATTGCTTAGGTTGACCTGAAACTCAATATATATTCTAGGCACATATGACAATCCACCTGTTTCAATCTCCTGAGTGTTTGTATTATAGGTGTGACCCACCAGACCTGACTTACAATTTTACTTAAAACAAAACAAAACAAAAAAACAGGGTCTCAAGTCGGGCAGTGGTGGCACATGCCTTTAATCCCAGGACTCAGGAGATAGAGGCAGGTGGATCTCTGAGTTCATGGCCAGATTGGTCTTTACAGAGCAAGTTCCAGGACAGCCAGGACTACACAGAGAAATCCTGCCTCAAAAATTTTTTTAAAAAATTGATAATAAATAAATCAGGGTCTCACTGTGTAGCCCTGGCTGGTACTGGGCAAGAATGCTGTAGATCTGGCTGACCTTGAATTTAACATCCCCACCTACCTCTACCTCTCTGCTGCTGAGGTTAAGGATGTGTTCTGCCATGCCTGGCTTGGGCTCAAAATTCCAAAGGGGTGTTCTTTTTTTTTTTTTTATTGATTCGTAAGTGCCTTTTATATACTAAGGACATGCTATTCTCAATTTGTGACTGGTTTTATTTACTTTTCACATCTAGTATACACGTACATGTATGAGTGACTCTTACAATCTTCCTATCCTCTCTTCTGATGGTCCTTGAACCTTGGGGTATTTTGCTTTGAGACAAGCATTCACGTGCCAAGGCTGGCCTTGAACTCCCGATTCTCCAGCCTCTACCTCCCAAGTGCTGGGATTACAGTTGTGGGCTGCAACTCCTAGCTTATAGCCTTAGATTTGCCAGAAGTCCTGCTATTTTAGCCAAAAAAAAAAAAAAATTTCGTTCAGAGGGACCTGACTTTTTTCTTGTTCCATTACTTTGAGAAAGCCACCGAAATCCCCAGTATTTCACCGGTAATATAAGGATAATGGCTGTGTCTAGGGGGTTGTAGGGATGAAGTGACACAGAGGATGTAGAGCATCCAGTAAAAGTTTAGCTATCAGCAAAAGGTAATTACCACTGATACTACCATGATCCTTCAGTGCCCCACGATTTTGTGTTCTAGAACCTGGTACTTTTCACAGGCTCATGTCTTCATCCCGCAAACTGGTACTATACACTGGCTTGAGTTTACTTTATAGTACGAAGGGCTAGTAATACCAATGACTAAGATATGTCTGCCTCCAAGGAGTCTCCAGTGAGTGGAAAATGGAGCTACATTATAGTCAGCAAAGAGAGTAACAGGCATTACAGAGAGTGGCTAGGGAAGGCTTCCCAGAGGAGGTGCTGCCCAAGAAAGCGCCCCTAGTGAGAAGAGCAAATTGAGAACCTCAGCAGTTCCACGGGATTGGAGCACCCAAAACTATGAGGAGGAAAAGGCTGCTGGGTAGGAAGCGGCCTGGGCGAGTCGGTTGGGGAACTTGAACTTTATCTGGCAGAACAAATGGTAGTGTTTCTGCAGGATCTAGCAAGAGGTCAGGTTTATCAAGGTCAGGTTTACATTTCCCACAATTCACTGCGGGGTGGATATGAGATGCAGAGATTGCTGGATGAATAGTTGTGTCCCAGAGACAGAAATGGGTAGATTAGATAAACAGGACGCCTGGTTATACTGGGCACTGGGGGAGGGGAGAGGGAAGCAGAGACTCCCTTTTCTGCTGGAGGAAAGGTAGGTTCACAGCGTCTAACTTGTGTTATTAGTCCAACACTCGGGAGGCAGAGGCCAGCTAGGGCTACTTAGTGAGACCTTGTCTCAACAATGCTCCCCCCTCCAAAAAAAAAAAAAACCAAAAAACAAATGGTACTATTATCCCAGGAAGAAGGGGGACACGATTCTTAAAAGAAACATTTTAGAGGTATGTCTGGAGAAAGTCATCAAGCAGATGGCTGAGGGAAAGGACTGAAGATATTTGCAGGTGGCAGGCCCAACTTGGAGCTTCTGAGATTCTGCACAGTGGGTCATCAGGCCCCCAAACCTACCCACCACAAGCCTAGACCAAGTCTGGGAGGGCATGCATCGACAGGAAGGCTAGCGAAGGTTCAGGGCACCAGGGGGCGCACTCAAACTGAAGGACGCAGAGCCAACCTTGTGGGAGGGAGGGGCAACGACTACCATAGCCCTTTAAAGCAAGCCAGCTCTTGAAGTATGGAGAATCTGAGGGACACCGAGTGTTTCCCGAGGGTAGGCTAGTCTCTGATCAGGGAGACACTGGGGAACAGTTAAACCTCTCGAGCCGATGCTCCATCTCCCGTACCTCAGGGCAGTGCTGTTCTGGTGAAGATCCAGAAAGGATGGAACCCTCTAGACCCCATAGCGTTCTCAAAAGTCAAACTTACACTAGCTGCTCGGAGTTGCCCACAGCACGAGGGAAGGAAGAATAAGTGTCTCAGCCACATGAAAGAGACCTTTGGGAAAGGGGAAGGAAGGCAGGGCGCACCAAGGTGACCGGTCTGAACACTGATCTCCGAGGGCACCGAGAAAAACAGGCACCGTATGGGAACGGTGACGTGTGGATGGATAACCGGGGACGTCTTGGACCTAAAATCTGACTACAGATCTTTAAGAGACACCGGTTTTAGACCAGGCAGGAGGCACCTGAGGGCAAGGAGCTGGTGAATCAAGAGATCTAGCAGGGATGCGTTACACGACGTAGGGGCCTGCCTGGTTCGGGGGATTCCGACACCCCCAGACGGCTCCAGGATAGGACAACTGGGGCAAGGCAGCGAGGGACCCGGACACAAAGCCCGAGGAGCGGGCCGGGAAGTGCAGCACGAAAGGGCAGCAATGGCTCGCTGAGCTGGAGCATCCGGCCGTGATTCTCTCCGGGTGTGGACTGGGGTCTACACAGCGGCCGAGCGACAAGGTGCTGGAGCTTAGCTCAGTATGGACCAAGACTCCCTGAAACGCTGACCCAGGGACTTGACTGGGAAGAGGACTCCGAGCAGGGCGTGGGGCGATGCCCGCGGGGGCTCCGGGTCGAGGGGCACTCCAGTTTCACAGGGTAGAGCCGGACCTGCCCAAGCCGCCCCCCAGCCCCCCCATTCCTCTTGTTTGTCTCCAAGTCCGGCCGGAACCGGCTTCTGCTCGCCGGGGGGCGGGCGGGTAGCTGCTGATTGGTCAAGACCTGTTTCCAGCCCCACTCAGCCAATCAACGGGCAGCAGTGTTTTTCATCTTAGGGTAGGAATAAAAGGGCTGGAAATAAAGGGGGACAGAAAAGGCGCCGGGCGGGCCCGATACACACCGGTAGGAGCCGGGTGAGCTCGACTCCCGAAATCCGGGCCCCAGGCGAGGGTATGGAAACCTGAAGCAGCTCACAGGCGGGGTTAGAGGAAGGTGCATGCTTGCCAGAGAGAAGACACCGAGCGGGAGATGGAACAAAAAGGGAGAGTAGGAGGATGGAGGGATGGGATCTGCTTCTATGGAAACGGGCTAATTGCTGGGGTAACAGCCCGGCCCCGGGGTCGCGCGGTTGGCTCGCGCCGCCGGTTTGAACCGGCTTCGCCTCTCCCATGCGGGATTCGCGTGGCGGTAGCGCCTAGCGACCTAGACACTGGCCAATGGTGCAGCAGTTCCTGTGCGGTTCCACCAATGAATGCACCGTGGGCGGGCCGTTCCGGAGCTCCCTGCGCCGATCTTGTGGTTGAAGGAACAAGCTCTGGGGAAGGGTCTTGAGTGCGGGCGGGCGGGTGGGAGCCTGTTAGGGTCCTTGGGAGTGGCAGCTCTCAGGTGTGCCTCTGTTCAGGTGGCCCTACGGCAAATTGCCTCCTTTTACGGCCCCCATACCAGCTATTCAATCTTGCTTGGGGCCAGGACCAGCTCCACGTCCTTGAGCATGCATTAGTCTCTTGCCACCTGCCATGCCTCAGTTTACCTCTGAGTGAACTGAGGGAGAAGCCTCTCCATTTGGCCCGCAGGGCCCCACCGTGGCCGAAGGTAGCGGTGCCAGCGGCTTCGGGATGGCTCAGGTCCCGGGCGGGTCTGGGGTTCGCATCTTTTGAGGCGTGCACCTATAGCCTGGGCTGCTGGGGATTGACAGTCTGGTCGCTGTGTGCCAGCCACCGCTGAAGCTGAGGTCTGTGCGCAGGTGTCTGTCTGCAGAGCCAGAGCTGGGCTACAGCCGCCACACCGCACCATGGCGCCCACCCTGGCCACTGCCCATCGGCGCCGCTGGTGGATGGCCTGCACGGCAGTGTTGGAAAACCTCCTCTTCTCGGCAGTCCTCCTGGGCTGGGGCTCGCTGCTCATCATGCTCAAGTCGGAGGGCTTTTACTCCTACCTGTGTACGAAGCCAGGTGAGAAGGATGCCTTGGTCAGGGGCAGGTTCCTAGAGTGGGGCTTTGGGAGAGGGAGGGTGGAGGTGAACATCTAAGCAATGCCTGCTTGCTGCACAGAGCCTCCTAGTGCCAAAAGGCCCATTTGATCCTCATGCAACTCTCGGGGTTATCTTCGTCCCCGTTTGTGGATGGAGAAACTGAGGCTGGGATCAGTTTTCCATTTGCCCAAGCTGCAGACTAATAGATTCGGGACCCCTGTGTGCAATCAGGAACATTGCTGGCCTCCTGGCCTCCTAGGCCCTGCAGCATCGCTTGCCTTGCAGTTAAACGTGTGTAAGAAAGAGGAACTCGATTCATAGGCTGGGGTGCAGCAAGAGAGAGGAAGTGGCTTCGCCTCCACCCGAAGGAAGGTTCATCTAGATACATATGTTTTTTTAAGTCAGGTCATTATGGAGTCTCCTAAAGGCTTGCCAAGATATAATTTCTTGTCTGTTTTTGCTGCTTTATGATCCTCTAAAGGCCATTTCCTCTCCTGAACTGTGAGAACATCTCAGTGGCTTCCAAAACGTAGTAGGAAGGAAGAGGAAGGGGACCAGCGAGGGAAAGGACGTTCTGAATGCAGGCTGAGAGTGGCTTTCAACGCCCCCCAACCCATCCCTTCCACTGTCTTCCCACCCCGAGGGCTGCAGCTCAGCAGAGTCAGTCCATCCGTAGGGCCCAGTCAGCTCCCAACCTCTCCCCGCTTTCCTAGGCATCCTTGGTAAGACCTCTTGACTTTGCCGTGCCCCACCCCGTACTTCAGCCCTCTCTGATGGCCCAGATTTGACTCCTTAGGTTACTGCTAGCATGCCTTTTTCTTTCTAGAGTCTTTTAGTTTACTTTTTGGCTTTAAATTGTCTTCTTGCATTTATTCGTTTGGGGGATGGGACAGAGCACTGTGTGGAAAGTCAGAGGATGACGTCTGCTTGGCTGCTCTAGCACGTGAGCTCATGAGGTAGAACTCAGGCTGACAAACCCGAGTGTCACCTCGACAGCTGTTTTTTTTTTTTTTTTAAATTTCTTTTGGTTTTTAAAAACAGTTTCTGTGTGACCTACCCCCTGGCCCTAAAGTGTTTTTTTTTTGTTTGTTTGTTTGTTTGTCTTTGTTTTTGAGACAGGATCTTGCTGTGTATCCCAGACTAGCTTTTCATTTGTAATCCTTTCATTTCATTCTCCTGAGGGCTGAGATTATAGATCTATGCTACCTCACCCAGCCTCTCATTCTTAGCAGGAAGAGAAAGCTTTGGACCCGCTCCTGCTGCTAGTAACTCTGAGTCAGTCTTCGTTTTCCTTTTCTGATCTGCCCAGAGGATTCTCAGGGTACAGAGCTTAGCAGGAGAGGGTAAGGGCCAGAGAAAGGGAGGGAATTCAGAGGGCACCTGGGAGAGGGCAGAAAGTCTATCGTTTATAACCAACCTTTAGCCTTTAGCACTCAGAAATATTTCCTAATAGCCGAAGGGTTCTTGGCAGGTCTTTTCCCCACATCAGCAAGAAATCTTGAGAGATGAGAGTCAGACCTTGTTCCCTGACCAGGCTTCTGTTCTACTTAAGAGATGTTAGGAAATTAATGGCCCCGGGGAGATGGGGGAGGGACAGGGACGGGGGACTGGAACAGGTAGAGGTGTATGGCTCTTTCTCCCTTTGTTGCAGGGTGCACTGGGCATTTAAAAGCAGAAGGAAAAAAAATCTTCATTCCCAGACAAAACTTTAGTATCTCACCCAGATCAGATGACTAGTGTGGGCAGACTTTCCTTTCTTTCCTTTTTTTCCCCCTTTCCTTTCCTTTCTTCTTTGACTCGTGGTGTTGGTGAAGTCAAATTGTGCACTTCCACAATCTCTTAGATGGTATGGGCACCGTGGGGCTGGAAACTGTTTTCCTGATGAAACCGCCTTCCTTCCAGAGACTGCCAGCATAGCGCTGAGCTGGTATTTAAACACCTGAGAGTCTCTACAGGTCGTTCCTACAAATCCAAGGGAAGGGTTAGGACAATGGGTTGAACATCAACTTCTTATCCTGTGCCTCTGCTCCTCTGTCTGATTTTGGTTTTTCTGATTATCTGGCAAACCCGCTGAGCTAGCATCCTCAGCGGGAAAGTCTGCTGACTCCACACAGCTTATCTCTCCAGCCTCTTTGCTTCTCAGAGTCCGGGTAGCCTGTTGACTTTTGGGACCAGAAGCTTCCGCGCTTCCTTGACTGGGAGTGGGAGTGCCTGGCAAGGTTAGGGTCAAGGTTTGCTCTGTGGCCCAGCACTGTCAACCTCAGTGGATGGCTGAGTTGATCGCTTTAGACTTTGAAGGAGCTGACTTGTGTATAGCTGACAGAGATGCGAATGCCTCAGCTTTGTGTTGTTCTTAAGATTGATGGCGTGAGTGTGTTCATCAAAGGAAATTTGCCTGAACCTGTTGAAAGGTTTTCAGGACTGTGTTGGGACTCTAGCCAGACTCTGGCTGCAGATATGGTGTTGGGATATGTTTGGCAATGTGGGAAAAGGGAAGGAATTCCTTGCATCCCTGTTGACCCTCAGCTTGCTGTGCGTTGCCTCTCACATGGACGGGGACTAGTGCTTGGGAGCTGAGTCCGGGTGTTCCGTGAGTTTTTTGTCTACTACTCACCTGGTAATGGCAATTAGAGACCTCTCTTGTCCTCCTGGTGTGGACAATTGGGAGTCTAGTGTGGAAAGATTGGGGTTTCCCAAGCTGAGTCCTTTGGCCTCTATATGACCACCGTAGCAACTCACCTGACATGACCACTTCCTTCATTTTCTCTGTTCTTTTGCTTAGTTTTAGTTTTGGTTTTAGTTTTTCGAGACAGGGTTTCTCTGTATAGCCCTGACTGTCTTGGAACTCACTTAGTAGACCAGGCTGGCCTCAAACTCACAGAGATCCACCTCCTTCTGCCTCCCAAGTGCTGGGATTAAAGGCGTGTATCACCACTGCCAAGCTCTCTGTTGTTCTTTAGTGGATTTTTAGGTTGTTGGTTTGTTTCCGAGACAGGGTTTCATCATATAACTCTGTCTGGCCTGGAATTCGCTGTGTTCCTAAGGCTGGCTGATCTGCCTGCCTCTGCCTCTTGGGTGCTGGGGTTACAAGTGTGTGCCAGTACACCTGGCTCTTTGGTGGGTTTTGACAGGAGCGGCTTGGGCTACGGGTATCTGTGAATGCTGTTCCTTCTTCTTTAGCTCACACATCCAGTAAGCATTTTTATTTGTTTGTTTTGAGATAGGATCTCCATTATGTAGCCCTGAATGTCCTGGAACTCACTATGTAGACCAAGCTGACTTTGAACTCACAGAGATCCCTCTGCCTCCTGAGTGCTGGGATAAAGGCATACAGCCACCATGCCTTAATAAACCCTATTGAGGTGCTAGACTAGGGGTCCCTTGCTAATAAGTCTTTTTTTAATGATTTATTTATTTTTATTGTATGTACATTAGTGTTCTGCCTGCATGTATGTTTGTGTGAGAGTGTCAGAACTGGAACTATATGGTTGTGAGCTGCCATGTGGGTGCTGGGAATTGAACCTGGGAATTTTGGAAGAGCAGTCAGTGCTCTTAACCTCTGAGCCATCTCTCCAGCTCCGCAAATAAGTCTTTACACACAGATTCCATAAAGCTGAGGGTGGTGGGCGTGAGACCATCAGTTGTACCCAGGTGGAGGCCTTCCTACACTTAAGCCTAGAGGTGAAGAAGGGTGAGGTGTGTGTGTGTGTGTGAGTGAAAGCCAGAACAGGCCACATCCCACACGTCAGAGGAGAAGACAGAAAGGCTGGTACAGCAGAGAGATGGCTGGTGGAAGGGCTGGGAGGCAAGGAAAACTGGATTTTATTCTCAAGGCAAGAAGGAAGCCGGGGAGGCAGAGAACTGCCAGAATTCAGTGAGCTCTCAGAGGTCCTTAAATGGCTGAGGGCTGCCACATGCTGGATGTGAGTGGGATGAGAGGTGTGAAGATGGGAATCTCCATGGCCCAGCTCCCAACATGAGGATGGACCCCTGTTATGCACATTCATGTACATGCTGTCACATTTCTGGGTATGTGAGCACATGTGTGAGTCAACGTCAGGATTCTTTGGTCCCTGTCTCTCGCTGAACCCAGAGCTCACAGCTTTTCCACAGGTTCTGCAGACCAGATGCTAGTGTTCATGCTTGCTCTACTACCCAGGCTTGGCTCTGTGCTCTTGGCCCTTACAGTCAGGTACTCTCGCTGTGCCTCTAGAGAGCAGAGGGGCTGCTGGGGAAGCAGCATAGACCCAGACTTGAGACATAGACAAGGAGAATTCTGGGCTATGTCCAGGCCCTTCCCTTTTATGGGCTTTTATCCATACCTACAAGCCAGCTTTTGGCTTTTATTGTTTATAAGCATAATAGTCTCTATTTTTCTTTGAGACAAGATCTCACTATATAGCTCAGGCTAGCCTTGAACTCGTGATCCTTTTGGCTCATCTCTCTTCCTTTATTTATTTATTTATATTTTATATTTTTTTGGACAGGGTTTTAATTTGTAACCCTGGTTGGCCTCAAACTGCCTCAGCCTCCCAAGTGCTGGGGTTACAGGTGTGTGCCACCATACTGGACATGTTTTTACTTCTTTCACCCCAACTTGTTTTTTATTAATTTTTTTAGTGCTAGGGACTAAACCCAGGGCTTCACATGCTTTACCACTTAGCTATACATTTAACTCACCCTAGTTTATTTTGAATTCAGAAAAATTCCAAAAGAAACAGAGGGTTAAAAGCTGGGACCCACAGCCTCAAAAAAAATGTGTCACAAAAAGATTCCCCTTGCTTGTCACCGCCACCCTTACCCTTCTCATGACCTGATTTCCCTCCCTGACATCTGTTGGCTTATTTTGTCTCAGTGTCTCATAAAGGTCCTGTCGGGCATGGGTTGGCTTTTCCGTGGCTTTGTGGGAGTGCCGTGGAACAGCCCTCTTCTCACTAGGTGATAGGAAGGGCCTCTGGGGTGGCTCAGCTTTTTCCCAGCTTTGTTCTCTCAGCCTTTCACATTCCTCTAACCCACGAGGACAGGATAACCATAGTCTCACAGACTCTGATTGATTCTGAGCCTAGCCGTGCAAGACCTTACTCAAGACACACACCTGCCCCGCAGTTCCACTTACTGTGCTGTGGAATATGGGGTTGGAGTGAGAGGGCACTTCAGTACCACTGAAGATGGTGGCAAGTACACAGGCTGTCCACAGGAGGCTGCTGCTGCTGTGACCTCCAAGAGAGGGCCCAATGGTACTCTGACTGTGTCCTGCCTCTGGCCTGCTCTGTCTGTGGCTTAGCCGACCTCTCACCCACATCTCCCCTGCTGGGCTGAGATGCTGCTTCCTGTTGCCGGATAGACTAAGGATGGGAGAGAGGCTGGTGCAGGTACCCTTAGGAGGGCTGGCCGGGTCAGCAGCACGGAGGGGAGGAGTTCAGCCACCAGCTGAACTTAGAGAGTAACTCCTGCCATGTGCCTCTTTGTTCCCTGGGCACCATCAGGGAGATCTTCTGGAGTTCCTCACTCTCTTTGTTTGCCTGGGGTGAGGGAAGGACTCTGACCCTAGAGAAGCCAAGAAGAGCCCTTGAGTGGGGTCACAGAACTTGCTTGCCTCCTCTGCCTTCTCTGTTAAGATTTTGTTTGTGAGCCTTCCGAGTGGGGCCAACAGTACAGGGCATTGTTCTCTCTTCCTGGCCCTGGCAGCCCTAGCCCTGTTCTCAGCACACTCTGGCACACCAGTTTCTTGCCTTTCTTCTTGTTAGCCCTTCCTGACTGTGCTAGCCCGGGCTGCTCTGTCGACCCCACAGTGGAAACAACTGTTTAATAACAGGTGCAGGCAGAATGCAAACAGGCTGGCCTGAGCTAGGTTGGTGATGATTGCTCTCAAGACTGAGCAAGGGACACCTTGGGGTTGGACACTTCCTAGGTACTTATCTGTTTGTCCCTTTCCTGGCTTTCTGTGGCCAGGTGGGAGAAGACAAAACTAGAGCAGCCTGGGTATGACTGGGCAGCTGCTGGAACCAAGGTGATATGTGCGGGCTTTTTATTGCTAACAGAACTCTAGACCCCATGATGGTTCGGTTCCCTCCCCATGTAAGGACACTCAAGTTGCTCCCCAGACACAGAAAAGAGGCCGTTTGGCCCCCAAACCCAGATAATCTGCGGCTAGACATACTTTCTGGAAGGAGGTGAGCAGAGGCCTGGTGGCCTCATTGGCAGGGATTTAAGAACAGATATGGATGGCTTGACATATTGATCCCTGCTCTAGCCTGAAGGAAGGATAGGATACTTGTATTCCAGCCCCTCTCCTCTGGGTCTAGTTGTGGACTAGACAGATCATCAAATAACTTCAGATTTCATCCTCATGTGCTTACTTCTGCCATATCAGGAGACTGAAAATGCCTTTGGATTTAAACTCTTTTAGTTACTTTTAGTTATGTCTGTGTGTCTGTTTGTGTGTGAGCTGCGGTGTGCATGTTGCAGGTGTTGGTTCCTTACTTCGACCTCTCTGTGCTTTGCTTCCAGTCCTGGGGATTGGACTCAAGTTGTGTAAGGCTTGCTGGCAAACACCTTTACCTGCTGAGCTATCTCACTGGCCCATTTTAGGATTAAAAAAAGTTATCAAGTTATTTTATTTTATATGTACAAATGTTTTGCCTGAATGTGTTTTTATGTACCACATGTGTGCCTGGTCCATTGGAGATCAGAAGAAAGCATTGGATCCTCCAAAGCTATCATTTCAGGGTTTGTGAGCCAACATGTGGGTGATGGGATCTAAACCTAAGTCCTCTACAAGAGCAACCAGTGCTCTTAACTACTGAGCCATCTCTCCAGCTCATAGGATTTTATTTCACTATATATATTTAACTATATACTGAACCCAGGACCTGATGCTGTACCACTGAGCTACATCCCTAACCAGTGTCTTGGAATTTTATCTTCTGTCTCTTTTTTTAAATTTTTATTTATTTTTTTATATTTATTTATTTATTATGTATACAATATTCTGTCTGTGTGTATA
>JAQHUG010000288.1:2038107-2058057 GCA_028555095.1 Dicrostonyx torquatus
GAGACAGGGTTTCTCTGTAGCTTTGGAGCCTGTCCTGGAACTAGCTCTTGTAGACCAGGCTGGTCTCGAACTCACAGAGATCCGCCTGCCTCTGCCTCCCCAGTGCTGGGATTAAACACGTGTGCCACCACCGCCCAGACCAATATTTATTTATTTATTATGTATGCAATATTCTGTCTGTGTGTATGTCTGCGGGCCAGAAGAGGGCACCAGATCTCATTACAGATGGTTGTGAGCCACCATGTGGTTGCCAGGAATTGAACTCAGGACCTTTGGAAGAACAGGCAGTGCTCTTAACCACTGAGCCATCTCTCCAGCCCTTATCTTCTGTCTTTTGATAAGATGAATCAGGGAGAACTGGGCAAAATTGGCTCATGCCTTTAATCTCAGCATTCAGAAGGCAGAGGTAGATAGATCTCTATGAGCTCGAGGCCAGCTTGGTCTACAAAGTGAGTTCCAGGACAGCCAGGACTATATAGAGAAACCCTGTCTTGAAACAAACAACAACAAAGAGCCATGGAAGCCAGGCAGTTTTTAATCCCAGCACTCAGGACACAAAGGCAGGCAGATCACTGAGTTCTAGGCCAGCCTGGTCTACAAAGTGAGTTCCGGAACTGCCAGGGCTACTTAGAGAAACCTTGTCTCAAACAAACAAACAAACAAAGAGTCCTGAATTGACTCTTTGGAGGACTCTGGGGGAGTGCCTCAATTGGTTGTGCGGTCTTACCCCCACCCCACATTCCTCCTTGCTCCCTGTTCTGTGTCACCAGAGAGCCCATGACACTTAAAGTTCTTGTGTGCGAGTAACTGGCTCCAGACCCTGAGTGACCACAGTCAGGTCTCAGGCTGGAGTGCCCTCCCCCACCTGTCCACGCTATCTCATCTTTGCTGGCTGTCATACCTGCATGATTGCCTAGAAATGCTCATTCCTGGGTGGAGGCCCAGTCCCCATACTGCAGGTCCAGTTCCTGTTCTGCTGGCAGAGCTGACACCCGAAACTCTCTTTCCCTTCCAGAAGCCGCCTCACACCTGCCAGCCACAGCAATACATGGGACCAATGGGCTCAGCGAATGGTGTTTGCCTTGTGTTGTGGCTGCTAGTGCGGAAGATGTCTTGGCAAGGGGATTGAAAGTGACAGGGTTGGAAGTGTGGCCTGAAAGGTTTTGTTTGTGTGGGTTCAGGCTGTTAACCTGTGGCTCTCATCTCCCTAAGTCCCTCTGTCTTCAGCTTGGCTCTGCCTGTGCCCTTTCCTTTCCCCCTCTTAATCCCTTTGGCCACTGGGATGTGCTTCATTGTTTCCAGTCATTCAGTAAACAGCAACTATGGCAAGGGCCCACTGCGATAATGCAACACAGTAGCCAGTAGCCAGTTTCTAGCCTTAGATTCAGCAGCCCAGTGGGCGACTAACCCACAGTCACGCCCTCACATGTTGATATAGTGCGGTGTTCCCTGCCACTCTGAGAGGCTGCAGTCCTGTTAAATCACCTCCATCCTGAGTCCCAATACAACTGACACTAGCAATAACAGTAGTTATTCACCAAATGCTTCGTATGCCCGTTGGGAGCTCTCGACTGCTATCTGGTTTTTCTCATGACTGCTATCTGGTTTTTCTCATGATCCTCCCCAAAGCTCTAGTGGTATATACTATTCATTATATTGTGTCTAGTTCACAGATAAGTGAACCAAGATCAAGTCCCATTTCTAAGGCTATACAGCAGGAAGCAGGGGAAGGGAAGTTAGGATCCAGACGCAAGTTCTGTCATCATAGTCTCTACATGCCCCTAGCAGGACTTTTTGCTCAGAGACTGGCATGTGCCATTAGTCACCCCGAATGCTTTCTTTTCAGTTACCTCGGGGTGGCTCTTAGAGGCCCAAGCAGGTTTTTTAGTCCTCGGCTGAGCAACCCCTCACCTCCCCGGCAGCCAGAGGGCTGCACTTGGGAGGCACACAATTAATCTGAGACATTCCCTTGGCTCCTTGGTGGAGCCCCGGAGCTAATCAGCGGGCTTGTTTCTGCAGTATTAGTCAGCATCACTGATTGAGAGATCCCCCAAGTCCAATTCCCCACTTGTCCCCATCCTCCCTCCAGCTGGTACAGTTCTTCTCCCTTCCTTTTCTGGGTTGTTTTGAATCTGGTTGGACTTTGGAGGGGGCACTCACACATGTGCAAGTGTGGCTCACACAGCAAGATCTGGATGTGGTCATGGGAGGAGGTGACCATCAACATAATAGCTCCAGTAAGAGAAGTAAAAATGGTGCATCTTGCTGGGCGATGGTGGCGCACGCCTTTAATCCCAGTACTCAGGAGGCAGAGGCAGGTAGATCTCTGTGAGTTCGAGGCCAGCCTGGTCTAAACTAGTTCAGGAAAGGCTCCAAAGTTACAGAAAAACCCTGTCTCAAAAAACAAAAACCAAACCAAACAAACAAACAAAAGAATAGTGCACCTCAATAAGTGAAAGAAAATGACTTTGTGCTGTTCACAAAACAAAAACTCAAGTTGGGAGTGTAGTAATAGGAGGTAATTTGCTTTATGTACACATGGATCTGGGTTCAGTCCCTAGTACCTCAAAAAAAAAAACAAAAAATCCAACCCTTTTGGTTCTGAGTTATAATATGCGGAGGTTGGAGGTATGGAAAGTCTAGGGTGGAAGATGTCCCATGACTTGTGCTGTGACTTAGTAGAGACAAAGAGGCTCATCCGGTTTGCTCAGAATGACTGAGGAAAACCGAGGTGTAAGTAAGACCGGCATCTTGTCTTTCCCAAGTTCTCCATACTGGCTGCATGTCTTTCTGTGGACAGAGCTCCTGAGAATGTTTGAGACAACTTGGAGCTCCTCAGCCAAGGGTGGACCCTGAGCTGCTATTACTGGGTACAGAGACTAGAATGCTGTAGAATGAAATCTCTTTGCTTATTTTTGCTTTTTTGAGACAGGTTCTCTCTACGTAGTGCTGTCTACCCTGGAACTCTCTCTGTAGACCTGGCTGGCCTCAAACAAACAGAGATCTACTTGTTTCTGAGGGAAACCCTGTCTTGAAACTGCCCCTCCCCCCAAAAAAAGAAAGGTATTCTTGCCAGGCAGTAGTGGCGTACACCTTTAATCTCAACACTTGGGAGGCAGAGGCAGGCAGATCTCTGTGAGTTCAAGGCCAGCCTGGTCTACAGAGTGAGTTCTAGGACAAGCAGGTGCCTTCACCTGCTGAGCCATTCTGTCACCAACTCTCCCATTGGACACAGGGTTTCATGTAGCCTAGGCTGCCCTCAGACTCATTATCTGTGGATGACTTTGAGCCCCTGATCCTCCTGCTTATATAACAGGCATTCACCATCATTCCAGAATGGGAACCCTAATCTGGGACTAATGGTGGGTGTCAAGGGACACATGAAGCCCTTGTGTCCCTTGTGTCAAGTTGTGTGGACAACTTGAAGTTGTGGACAAGATTTTGTGTTGTTTTTTTTTTTTATTGGATTCTTTGACTGCTCTGTGATTCTACAAATGTGGAAAACACCTGCATTGTTGCTGCAGGGGTCTGGGCAGCAAAGGAGCCATGTCTTGTCAGTTGCCGGAGCCTTAAGGCTCTCAGAACGAGCTTTGGCTTTCTTAGTGGCAAAATTCTGAAGGAGCATCTGTCTCTTGGGTCTTGGGGAATGCCTACCGTATCCTCTTTCTTTGTGCACACAGAGAATGTCACCAATGGCACGGTCGGGAGCACTGCAGAGCCAGAGCATGAGGAGGTGAGCCTGGTGAACGGCTGGCTCAGCTGCAAGGCCCAAGATGAGATTCTAAATTTGGCATTCACTGTGGGTTCCTTCCTGCTCAGTGCCATCACCCTGCCTCTGGGCATCATCATGGACAAGTATGGTCCAAGAAATCTCAGGCTACTGGGCAGGTCAGTATGGGTTCCTTGTGGGAAGGATGAGGATAGGCAGTCCCCTGAGCTTCATTCCCTGCTGTAGGGAATCTCTGGAATGTGCTAGCTGGTGCACCATGGGGCTCCCTCAACACCCTGGGGCAGGGTTCCTTCACTGTGTGGCACAGAGTCAGTAGCTACTGTGACTCTCCCTGTGTTCTTCATGCAAGCCCCAGGACTCAGGCCCATCTAGGATGACCTGAACTTGCTGGTTTTGTCTTTAACATTAGTTTTTGGGGCCACCAGGATGGCTCTTCAGGTAAAAATACTTGCCACCAAGCCTGATGACCTTATTTCCACCCTTGGAACCTCCGTGGTAGAAGCTAGAGAACTGACTCCTGCAGGTTGCCTTCTGACCACTCTGCTCCGCACCACTATACATGGAATGCACGCACCAACATGTGTGTCTATACGCACCAAAGTAAAATAAGTAGAGAAGAACATTAGTTTCCAAAGACTTGTGGCCTTATACTTCCTTCAGGAAGAGAAAAGTTTTTGAACATCTATAAGTATATGCAAATGTAGATTAGGTATACATGTATCCTGTGTGTGTGTGTGTGTGTGTGTGTGTGTGTGTGTGTGTGTGTGTGTAGGAGGGGTGGGAGGTGCTGCCCATTAAACTCTGCTTAATGTGTGCCAGACAAGTGTTTTACAACTGAGTTATAGCCCACATATGCCATTCTTAGTACTGTGTGCTTTAAAATGTTATGGATGGGGCTCAGTGGTACAGTGCTTGCCCAACGTGTGCATGACCCTGGGTTTTATCCCAGTACCGAAAAAATAGTAAGAATAAAGTTAATTAATTAATTAAAATGAAGTTTTTTAAAAAAAATATTTGTTTGTTTATTATGTATACAATATTCTCTCTGTGTGTATGCCTGCAGGCCAGAAGAGGGCACCAGACCTCATTACAGGTGGTTGTGAGCCACCATGTGGTTGCTGGGAATTGAACTCAGGACCTTTGGAAGAGCAGGCAACGCTCTTAACCACTGAATCATCTCTCCAGCCCATGAATGAAGTTTTTTGTTTTGCGTTTTGTTTGTTTGTTTTTTGAGACAGGGTTTCTCTGTAGCTTTGGAATCTGTCCTGGAGCTAGCTCTTGTAGACTAGGCTGGTCTCAAATTCACAGAAATCCTGCCTCTGCCTCCTGAGTGCTGGGATTAAAGGGATGCGCCACCACCGCCACCAGGCAAAATGAATGAAATTGTAACAATTATGAAGTGAGGCAGCAACTCAGCAGCAAAGCATTTGTGTAACCCAGGGTTCAAGTCTTAGCCCTGAAAATAACTCCCAAGAGACCATCCTCCTGGCTCATCCTGCATGCCACATGAGGCGTATTTCCTGGTCTCCCTAGAACTGTTAAGCGGTGATTATAAATGTTCTGAAGTGACACATAGTAAATTACTACCCCCCATAACTATCTAGTAACAGCAGTTGATAATATAGTATCAACAGAACACTTTCTGTTTGGTTTTAGTGCCTGCTTTGCAGTCTCCTGCTTGCTGATTGCATATGGAGCGAGTAATCCAGACTGTGAGTATGCCTTTTCTTCTTTTTTGCTGGAAGCTGAGGGAAGCGCCGTGTCATCCACAGGTGCTCACTGGCTCACCTGCTCTTGGATGCTACCTTAGGCTTGGTGCTTCCTGTTCAACCCTCTTAGCTGACTGCTCACTTACCTCATGGATGGCCAGGGCAGCTTTCTGGTTGGTAGTCTATTGCCTAGGACTTAGCTCTTTCAAATGTGTGGCTAGTAAGAGAATAATCACCCCAAGCAGTAGTGTGAGAGGTGTTCTCAGGGTGTGTTAAGGCTACTGTCTGATCCTCAAGCCACCAAGTCAGTCCATGGTGGTAGCCTCGCTGATGCCACTTGGAAGACAAGCTTTGTGGACCAGGCCAGTACAGGACATGGCCTTCCATGGTGCAGAACTGGTACCTGAGCCATGTCCTCTTCTTCCTCTTTTTTGTTTCAGTACTGGGGGTTGAACCCAGGGCTTGTAAATGCCAGGCAAGCTCTCTGCCATGGAGCAACATCCCAGCTCTTGGACACTTGAGACAGAGGTTGTCCAAGCTCACCTCAAACTTGTAGTTCTCCTGGCTCAGCCTGAAGGCTGGGATTACAGGCATGATACACCACACCCAGCTGAGCCAAGGCCTCAAGGCAGCCTAGGCCAGCCCTTGAAAAACAACTTAGGAAACACCTGGATCCCATCCCCAGTCGAGAACTTTAAGGGCTTTTAGCACAATACCAAGATAGGACTGGAATTTCAGTAACCTCCTAGCCAGGCTCATCTGCTGATTTTTAGAAACCTGGGGTTGTCTGTGAGCAGATTTTTGGGGTCATTTGGTGGGGTCTAGATCAACAGGAAAGAGAGTGGGCACAAGTCTTTTGCTAGAACTCAAGGTCCCTGAGGTAGGTAAGAGGATAGAGGGGGTGCTCTCTGGGCGTCACTAACCCTTGATGGCCTGTCCTTTATTTTTAGCTCATCTGTAGCCTTCTCAGTATGGAACACTGTGCTCCTGTTCTCCCCCAATTATGGCTTTCTGTCTGTCCACAGCGCTCTCTGTGCTCATCTTCATCGCCTTGGCTCTGAATGGCTTTGGGGGGATGTGCATGACGTTCACTTCATTAACCGTAAGTATTGGTTCGTTAAGGAATGTTTCCAGCTGGGGAAGTGCTGGATTCGGGCATATTGGTTGGTTTCCAGGTTCTTTCTTTCCGTTCCCCTGTATGCTTGGATGTCCCAAGCAGTGTTGGGCTGTGGTTTCTCTAGCCTGACAGCAAAGCCAGTCCCATAGGTTCTAAAGCAGGCAGGTGTGACTCCCAGGGTGACTTGCAGCTGCTTCTGGGCTTGCCTTTGGCATGGAGGACGCAGGTCTCTGTCAGAGGAGAGCTGGGAAAACAAGGACCGTTGCCTGTGTTGTTTCTTATCATCTGTGGCTGCCGTCCTGAGGCTCTCCAGGAACTCTGGCTAACAGGGCCATTTGTAGACAAGCCTGTCCTGGAACCACCCAGCCCCAACCTTTGCAGGTGCCTGGAACTGAGTGGCAACATTGTGACACTCTTCCCAGCTAGGACACAGATGTCTGGCCAGATAGGTGGAACTGTTTCTTGGAATGTGGAGCATGTTCTTGGCAGGACCACTAGGATGCCACAAAACAGGTTTCTTTTTAAGGAGGGCTGGAGGAGGAGCTGAAGGAAGTTAAAGAAGGAATAGAAATATCTTTCCCCAAGGGAAGACACAGACTTATAGGGACAGGCAAGGGTACCATTCCCAGGCTTCTATCAAAGGAACATTTCCTGACTCAATTTACCTCTGAAGAAGGTTTGGGGGTACACTACCACCATGGCTGTTTATAGTCTGTTTCTGTTTCCCATTATGCTCGAGTCAAGAGTCAAGTTATTAAAAGGCCT
Organism: Dicrostonyx torquatus; assembly: GCA_028555095.1. NCBI lineage: Eukaryota > Metazoa > Chordata > Mammalia > Rodentia > Cricetidae > Dicrostonyx > Dicrostonyx torquatus. The sequence goes on from JAQHUG010000288.1 coordinate 2,045,429, forward strand.
TTTGTTGAGGTTTTGCTCTGAGAGCGCTGGGACCTTTCTGGTCCTTTGATAAAAGAGCCTGAAGAAGTGCTGGCATCTTGGTTATCAGCCTGTAGGCCTACATCTTCCCTGCTCCCTTTTCCTATGCTTTCCCTGGCAGGAAGGATTAACCATCTGGGCCTGTGTCCATGGGTAGGGAAAGTTCACTGTAGTCTCTTCCAGAAAGAAGGCCCGGTGTAGGCAGCATGTGTGGTGAGCCCTGGGTGTGGGTGTCTGAGGGTAAGGGACACACTCACCTGGGGGCTCAGTTGCTTCATCTGCTGGTGCCCTCGAGGTTTACTTTGTATCTGTTAGGGCATTTTTATTTTTATTTATTTATTTTTAAATCAGATACATTTAAAATCAAAATAGATATCATCTCCCCTGTCATAATCCCAGAGGAAAACAAATGTTGAAACAGTGAGACGTGTATGTTCGCACTGTGAAAAGTATACAGATTCCACTAGGTTGTGTAAATGTGAAACAGGAGTCAGACATGGTTCTGTTTGTTCTTGGACAGCATGGAAACCACCAACCCTTTTTTTTTTTTTTTTTAATCAAGATGAAAACTAAAAACCTGGTGTCGCCCTTGTTATTTTTGTTATGTTGGGCATCTGGTAGGGCAGATTTGAATTTCAGGATATAAGTTTGAGATGGTCCTGGGACTTGAGGAGCATAAGCTTACGTGCAGAGCAATGCTTAGTCATCATGAAGCAGGGGGTAAACGTGGGCTGGGGTGCAGCTCAGTGGCAGAGTGTTTCTCCAGCGTGCACAGGACTCTGGGTACCAACCCCAGCATCACATCTATAAAAAGAGAAGAGCTGGGTATTGTGGTTCATACTGTAACCCAGCACTCAGGAGGCAGGGGATAATTGCCGTGATTTTAAAGCCATCTTGTGCTACAGAATGAGGCCTTGCCTCTGTACCCCTGGAATAATAAAAAGGACAGCTAGACATAATAACATGGTCTTTTTTTTTTGTTTTGTTTTGTTTTGTTTTTTCGAGACAGGGTTTCTCTGTGGCTTTGGAACCTGCTCTGGAGCTAGCTCTTGTAGACCAGGCTGGTCTCGAACTCACAAAGATCCGCCTGCCTCTGCCTCCCGAGTGCTGGGATTAAAGGCGTGTGCCACCACTGCCCGGCTAACATGGTCTTTCAATCCCTGTGTTTAGAAGGAGCAGAGGATCAGGAGAAATTCAAGTTTATGCTCAGTTCCATGGAAGTTTAGAGCTACCCTGTCTCAAACAGTAACAACATCCATTCTCAATTACATAGGAAGTTCAAGGCCACTGTGGGCTCAGGGCTCAAACAGTAACAGCAAAAGACAGATAGAGGAAAAGAGGAAAAGCACCATGTGGGGAGTTCCTTCTAAGAAATTCTATAGGTACTTTCTGGGGTAACCCACACATTTAATCCCAGCACTCAGGCAAAGGCTGGAGAATCTTCATGCGTTTGAGGCTAGCTTGATCTACACATTGAGTTCCAGGACAGCCAGGACCATAGAGAGACTCTGTCTCAAAAAAAAAAAAAAAAAAAAAATTAAAGAAAGACATCCTGTAGGGCAGATACACTGATGTGTATGTAATTCATGTTCTTTGGGAGATTGAAGCCAGCCTGTGTCACACAGCAGAACTCTATCACAAAAACAAAAAAAAGTCAAAACAAAAACAATACAAGACAGCAAGCAAGCCTTGATTTTTGCCTGTGTCTGCTTTCTTTCTCATTACTGTCTTTTTAGTTAGCATACAGAATAATAGATGACATTTTCACACAAAGTTACCTTCGTGCTTGTTTATGTTACCTCTCACTGTTTCTACCACTAAAGAAAGCCTGCAGGTAAGAGCACTGGCTGCTCTTTCTGAGGTCCTGAGCTCAATTCCCAGCAACCGCATGGTGGCTCACAACCACTGGTACCCTCTTCTGGCCTGCAGGCATACATGCAGACAGAACACTGTACATAATAAATAAATCTCTAAAAAAAAAAAGAAAGAAAGAAAGAAAGAAAAAAAAGAAAGAAAGCCTTTAAAATGAAGTTGGGAGCTGTTGTCCAAGTTAAGAAAAAGGAATGAACCCATAAGTATTCTTTTGACTTTTCTTATTTTGTTGTTGTTATAAATAAAATATTTTTAATTACTCAGCATTTTGGAAATTTAAATTGTAGGCTGCAAAATTCTCAATGTCTTATCTTCACCAGCTTTAGAATATATTCTTCAGTTTTGTCTGTGCATCAGTGTTATTCTTCTTGGCTTTATCAGTTTTCTGTATCTACAGAATTCTTCTTCCAGTTCCCTGCCTGTACCTAGAGCTCTGCATTCTTCCTTTAGTCTCCAGTGTTCGTCCTTGCTGTTGTCCAGGTCCATGCTACTCTGTAGTAGAAACGAACTATAATTCACTTCAATTAGGTCCTCAGTCAGGGATGTTCAAGTTGGTTTCCAGGCCTTTCCTTTGTGAACACTGCTGAAATGAACATCCTGTACGCGTATTTCTATAAGATGAATTCCAGGAAGTGGAATCTCTAAGCTCCAGGATTAGCATGTTTTAACTTTTAATATATGCTTGCTTGCTTGCCTTTTTCTTATTTCTTTTTTCTTTTCTTTTTTTTTTTTGGTTTTTCGAGACAGGGTTTCTCTGTCACTTTGGTGCCTGTCCTGGAACTAGCTCTCGTACACCAGGCTGGCCCCATACTCACAGAGCCTGTTTCTGTTTCCTTTGTGCTAGGGTTAAAGAGGTGCCTCTTTCATCTTTTGAACATTAGGCAGTTTGCCACAGTGAAAAATGATATGTCATAATTAAAGTTTTTTCTCTAATCAAAATGAGACAAAGTGCCAGTGGCACATGCCTTTAATCCCAGCACTTGGGAGGCAGAAGCAGGCATCTGGATCTCTGTGAGTTCAAGGCCAGCCTGGTCTACAAGAGCTAGTTCTGGGACAGGCATCAAAGCTACAGAGAAATCTTGTCCCAATAAAACAAAACAAAACAAAAACCAGGGTTTTTAGATTTCTGTATGGTCCATGAATAGGCTCCAGAAAAACTATGTGCTTAACCCCCAAGCAAACAGTGTCCATGTTCTACTCAGGGTCATGGCTTGCACAGTGTTGCTTGCTTTCATCATCACTGCGTGCGTGCGTGCGTGCGTGCGTGCGTGTGTGTGTGTGTGTGTGTGTGCGCGCGCGCTTCCTAGTAACTCCTGGCTCTCCCACCCACTTCAGGTGCCTGGCCAGGCTTCATGGCGAGTGGGTCCTGTGTAAAGCGTTTGGTAGGAGGGACCCGTCCTCTTAAGGGAGGTGTAGGACTTGTCCTCTGACTTCTTTATCTAGAGGGTAGGGGTCAGTGAGCTGCTATCCCAGGCCTAATGCAAACCTCTCCCTGTTTTTATAAACAAGATTTTGCTTGAACCACATCATTTGGGTTAGCTCACGTGTTGCCTGTGGATGCTTTCATGCCACAGAGGCTGTCAGGCTGTCAGGCTGTCGTGACAGAGACCATATGGCCCACAAAAACAGAAATATTTACTGTCTGGCCCTTTATGGAAAGCATTTGCCAGCCTTCAGTCTAGAGTCTCCGAGAAGCTATACTGTCCTCCACATGAGGGCAGGGGGTCAACACCCCACAGACCCCCCAGTGTCACTGTTTGTTCAGGATAGCTCTCTAAGCACTTTTTGAATCATCTCCACCCCTTCCCCCAGGCTGGAGGGCTCCCCTTGGACATTCCCTTGTCCCATGAGGCTTCCCACAGGACCTGATCTCTCATGAGAGGAATAGGAAGCGGGCCGTGGAGGACAGACTGAAGCTGTTAGGCAATGCTCCTGGCTTTCTGCTGAGCAGAGCTGAATCTGCTTGTGACACAGCCCAAGCCTTTTAAAAAAGCAGAACTGTCAGGCCCAGCTTCCAGAGACACCACACTGGCAGCACAATGGCACTTTCTGTTTGTCTCCCACCCGTGTTTTCATTTTGGGGACAAAGGAGTCTTCGAGGTTGTCTTTAGAACTCCCTAAATCAAATCTACAAGGGCTTTTAAACACAGAATAGCTCCTTGATAACCTGGAAATGTGGGGGAATGTGTTGTCAGGGAAACCCTCATGGGGGGACTTTCTCAGGCCCAAGGGGCTTTGTATGACCTGGGCTGTGGCTGTTACACCCATCGGTGGAGAAGGGGCCCCAAGTTGGCAAAATGCCTTTTCCTCACAGACCAGGAGGAGGTGGCCCATAGCTTGCACCCCACCCCCACCCTCATCTCCTGCCCTCCACTCCACAGAGCCTTGGGAGTCTATACCCTGTCCTCCACAGTGTAGTTTTTCCTCTAGTGTGGAGGTTCAGAGGCTATTTAATAGTCTGGGCTGGTTCTCTCAGGTCTCTTATAGTGTGAGGCATGGGCATCCCTGAGGGAGGTACACGCCTGTCCACTGGTGTAAGCACACACCCCATGGTGTGGAGCCTTGGCCTCCCCGGACATCTGGTCAGCACACTCTAGTCTGTTTGCTTAATGTCTCTAGTTTATACAACCCTTTAGTTCGCTCCATCAGCTGAAGCACAAACACCGGCCAGTGGCTGAGGTGGCGTCTTTGGGCCGCCACCCTACAATCCAGGGCCTGGGTTGCTTAGAGATGGGAGCAGAGGCAGCCAAAACTGTGACCATATCTTTTCCACTTCATTACCCTGACCCTTGTCAGTGTGGGCGGGATAGGGAGTTCTGGTCTGAAACCCTCACAGAAAAGTGGTTACAAAATGTTCAGGGGGAAAAATCTCTCTGTGGACTTTCCCCATTTTATTCATTGCATTTGGCTTTAAACCCGAGGAAGAAATGATCCCAGGGGAATTAGATTGGAGTTTGAAGAGATTAGAGTACTCATCCCTCTCTTTAAAGACCTGAGGGAGGGGTGGAAGCCCGTGGCCCTTGGGAGTGGATAGGCGTCCGGCAGCTTTTCTACTCAGCCCCATTCTGCAGCCAGGCAGGGTTTCATTTGCTTCTCTACCTGGAGAGTCCCACAGCCCACATAACCTCTTTCCTATTTCTATCCATACCTCAGGACGCCGAAGCAGTCAGCTGATGGCCATTGGCCTGGGAAAAATGGGCCATCAGAGGGGTTCTACCTCATGAATTTGCTCTACATGACATGTGCTGGGGTTGACAGGAGGCAGTGGGGGTGTCAGTAGGGTTGTGGGCCTGGCAGGTGGAACGGGAGGCGGCTGGGAGAAGGCAGTTTTCCCTCCCCGCCCCTGCACCAGTGAAGCGGAAAGGTGACCACAAGGACCTTCTCAGCGATGTGTGCTGAGGGGTGCCTGCCAGTTTCGGTGAGGGAACAGCCCAGCTTTGCCGAGTCCACTTGTCCAGACTAGCTCCTGGTTAGATAGTCTGGACAAGATAGGCTGGATCCTGGCCTATCCAGGCTTTACTGAACCCAGGGTGTGTATACCAGCCACCTGGGGATGAGAGTCATCTCTGCAAAGGGCCACAGGCCTAGAAATGTTAACCCCTATTTACTGCTGGGCTCTGACTTCGTCAGAGTCAGCGTGTAGCCCCAGGGTGAGCAGATTCAAGAGGCCTTGGATATGAAAAAGGGGTGTCACCCCACAGCCCCCTCTGGGGGTTCTTGTGAAAAAAGGCATATGGTTTTGGTCATCTTAGGGTCCCTAAGAAAGACCAAAGTTCTTTTGGCCGTGGCCTCTGGGGATTCTTGTCCAGTGGCCTGAACACCGTGGGAGGGGCTGCCTGCAGCTGCTGTTTTCCCCGCTGGGAATGTGACACAGCTGGGCCTGTTTATGGTACAGCTGAGGGACTGAGAGAGTGTGAGTCATCAGGCTGAGGCCCAGGAGCCCAGGCATGGAGGACAGGTTTTCCTCGCAGAACAAGGGCAGCAAAGTGGCTGGGAAGAAACCAAGTGCTGGGAGAGGGCCTTGAACTGCCGTACCTGTGAGTGTGCCAGAGAGCCAGGAGGCAGCCTCTGCCCCATTTCCCTTGCCCCGCAGCATGGCTCCAGTTGCCTGTTTGGCAGCAAAGCTGGTCTTTCCCTCCAGCAGGCCCTCGAGGCCCCACTAAGGCAGTCAGCTTAACACTTGCTACTTCAGCACCATTTTTTGGCACCATTGTGTCCAGCAAGACTGGGCTGAAGCTGGAGGAGAGAATAAGCAAGGAGAGACCAGACCAGTGAGACAGGGGACCCAGACCTGAAAGAAACAGGTCGAGTCCATCTACAAACACATCCCTGGGTTACGGTATGGTCCTGGATTCCAGGGGTCAGCTGAGAGCAGAGGCTGGTAGGGCTAAGAGGAACATCTGAAAGGATGTAAGCGTCCCCAGTGAGCTGGCATCAGACAGGAGGATGCTTAATAAGGAGCATGGAAGGGAGAGAGAGGGGACATGTGAGGAGAAATGGCTTGAGAGACAAAAGGAAGTTATCATATCAGGCCTTGATCTGACTACACTTTTGAATCCTATGTTTGACCTTGAGGGAGTCCTTTGATTCTTAAGTGTTTTGTTCTAAGATAGGTCCCGTAGCTCAGGCTGGCCAAGGGTGACTGAATCTCATCCTCCCGCCTCTACTTCCTGAGGGCTGATTACAGGTGTGCGCCACCGTGCCCAGTGTAGACACTGAAAGTTTTGTACTCAGTGAATGAGCATGACAAGGAGTGTTTAGGCAGTTGCTTTCAGGGCTTTAAAGACGCTGTAGAAAGCAGTGCTAAAATTAGTTGCTGTTAGTATACATACTATTTAATGGGAACGAAATCTGAGCAAGCTGCCCCTGGCCAGCAGGACTGCTTCCGAGGGAGAAAACAAATACAATTGGTGTTTACCACTTAGGTACAAAGTAACTAATACCACAGGGAAACCCTTGCTCTCTGTGCCCTACCCTCTTGTGAGCACTCTGACTATTGTCAGGATGTTTATGCTTTGGTTTTCATTAGCCAAGGTAAGCCTTGCTGTCCTTATACCGAGCAGTTTCCTCCAGTACAAGCACTAGGTAGTCGGAAGCTGAACACACTTGGACTATCTCCCTCTCTGCCTTTCCCCAAGTTTTTGAAACAGAGTTAAACTCATTTAATCCTGACCAGCCTGGTGCAACTTATTCTCCTGTCTTCATGTCCTGAGTGCTAGGACCACAGAGACCTGCCATCATACCCAGCTCGATCACCTATTTAAAATACGTCTTTTTGTTAATTTTTTGTTTAAAGAAAGTATGAAAAAGCCGGGCGGTGGTGGCCCACGCCTTTAATCCCAGCACTTGGAAGGCAGAGGCAGGCGGGTCACTGTGAGTTCAAGACCAGCCTGGTCTACAAGAGCTAGTTCCAGGACAGGCTCCAAAGCTACAGAGAAACCCTGTCTCGAAAAACCAAAAAAAAAAAAAAGAAAAAATTATATATTAAGAGGAAGTTAGATTACAAAGAAAAACATAATTCCAATATTGGGGATACTAAATGACTTATTTATTTTTATTAATTTTTAGTTAGTATACAAAATAATAGGTTTTATTAGGATATGCTCATATGCATATATTACTGTGCCTTGCTGATATTTGTCCCTTACTACTTTCTTCCAGCCCTTCTTCCTCACAAAAACATGTTTTCAGTGCTAGAGATTAAACCTAGGACCTCACCCATGCTAGGCAAGCCCTCTCCCACTGCACTGACCATTTCAGACCATGACTGGCCTTACTTTATAAAAGAATCTTTGTAGAAGGGCATAATCAGTTTTTTCCCATCTGGATTATTTTGAATTAACTACTATTAATTACTATTAATTTAATCCATATATGCAGTTATGTGTGTTTAAGTGAGGTACTGAGGATTGGATGTGGGGCTCCAGCACGTACAGACCCAGTACTGCCCCCCACCCCAAAATGCAATTGTCTGAAATCTTTTCATGAATAAGCATAAAAGGACCTATGGTCTAAAACCAAAGCGTTTTAAAACAAGAATGTTGGTGGAGTGGCTAGGTTGAAGGTCCACGTACTGTTGGCGGGGTGTCAACTGGTGCATCTCTTTGGGGAAAGCCGTTTGTCAGCATATCGTAAATCCCTCGAAAGTGTGCATTTCCTTCCCTTAACAGCGCTTCCTTCAGGGATTGGCCTTGAGATAGAAGCCACCTGGGCCTGCACTTACCTTCATCCTTCAGGTTATTTGTTGAGTGTGGTAGCTCATGCTTATAACTAGCTCCTTAGGAGGCTGAGGCCAAAAGATCGTGAGTTCAAGGCCATCACAGGTAATATTTTAACTTAAGACCCTGTTTTTAAAATCAAATTAGCCAGGCCTAGCAGTGTAGGACCTGTAATCCTAGTAACTTGGGAGGTTGAGGTTGGAAGATTGTTAAATTAAAGGCCTGCCTGGGCTGCAGAATGAGTTCAAGGCCAGCCTGGATGAATTAGTGAGGCCCTGTTGAAAGAAAGTAAAAGGAGCCGGGCGGTGGTGGCGCACGCCTTTAATCCCAGCACTCGGGAGGCAGAGGCAGGCGGATCTTTGTGAGTTCGAGACCAGCCTGGTCTACAAGAACTAGTTCCAGGACAGGCTCCAAAGCCACAGAGAAACCCTGTCTCGAAAAACCAAAAAAAAAAAAAAAGGAAGTAAAAGGAAGGCGGGAGATGTAGTTCAGTGATAGGGCACTTGCCTAATACGCACAGACCTTGCGTTATAGTCTCAGTACTGCCCCCATCCCAAATAAATTTTTTTTTAATTTATTTATTATGTATATAGTGTTCTGGGCACCAGATCTCATTATAGATGGGTGTGAGCCATCATGTGGTTGCTGGGAATTGAACTCAGGACCTCCGGAACAGCAGTCAGTTCTCTTAACCTCTGAGCCATCTCTCCAGCCCCCCAAATAAAATTTTGACTGAAATCTTTTTATGAATAAATGTAAAAGGACCTACGGTCTAAAACCAGAGACATGTTTTCCTAGATTATAGACCATTCCGATCAGGAAATACTGCACAGTCATTTCGGATTGTGTTAGAAAGGAACAGCAAATAGCTTTAGAACGCACCTTATAATAATGTATCAGGTTAGAAGGGAAAAGTTAGTGACGCATGCCGGTAATCCTAGTTCTTAGGGAGGGGGTGGCAGAAAACCATGTTTCTAGCCCCTAATAGCAAGCTAACCTGGGCTACATGAGACCCTTCTCAAAAACAAACAAAAAATCCAAACCAAAACAAAAAAAATGGTGTAGGGGCTGGAGAGATGGCTCAGCAGTTAAGAGTGCTGGCTGCTCCTCTAAAGGACCAACCTAGGTTTGATTTCCAGCACTCCCATGGCAGCTCGCACCCGTGTGTAACTCCAGTTTCAGGGCATCCAACACCTTCTTCTGACCTCCTTGGTTACTTGCATGCAAATGGTGCACATATATACATGCCGGCAAAACACCCATGTGCATAGAATAAAATAAAACATTAACCAAAAAAGGAAGTAAAGAAGCCAGGTGGTAGTGGTGCACGCTTTTAATCCCAGCACGCTGAAGGCAGAGGCAGGCAGATCTCTCTGAGTTCAAGGCCAGCCTGATCTGCAAAGTGAATTCCAGGACAGCCAGGACTGTGCTATACAGAGAAAGTTGTATACACCTGTAGTTCCAGCTATTTGAAAGACTAAGGCAGAAAAATAACTTATGCCCAGGAGTTCAAGTCCAGCATTGGTAACATAGTGTAACTACTTCTAAAAAAGAAAAAAAAGTTTATGAAGCAGTATGTTGGGCTGGTGAAATGGTTTAGAGGGTAAAGGTGCTTCCTGCTAAGCCTGATGACCCAAGTTCAATCCCTAGGACCCACATGGTGGAAGGAAAGACCCAACTCCCACAAGTTGTTTTTTTGTTCAAAATGTTTAACAATAGACATGCATTTCTTTTCTTTCTTTCTTTTTTTTTTTGAGTCTTTAAAATTTTTTCCTTTATTGATATTTATTGAGCTCTACATTTTTCTCTGCTCCCCTCCCTGTCTCTCCCCTCCCCCCTTCAACCCTCCCCCAATGTCCCTATGCTCCCAATTTACTCAGGAGATCTTGTCTTTTTATATTTTCCCATGTATATTAGGTCTATGTAAGTCTCTCTCAGTGTCCTCATTGTTGTCTAAGTTCTCTGTGATTATGGTTGGTAGGCTGACTTTCTTTGCTTTATGTTTAAAAACCACCTATGAGTGAGTACGTGTGATAATTGTCTTCTGTGTCTGGGTTACCTCACTCAAAATAATGTTTTCTAGTTCCATCCATTTTCCTACAAAATTCAAGCTGTCTTTATTTTTTTTTCTGCTGTGTAGTACTCCATTGTGTAAATGTACCAAAATTTCTTTATCCATTCTTCGGTCGAGGAGCATTTAGGTTGTTTCCAGGTTCTGGCTATGACAAACAAAGCTGCTATGAACATAGTTGAGCACATGTCTTTGTGGCACGATTGAGCATCCTTTGGATATATGACTAAAAGTTGTATTACTGGGTCTTGAGGAAGGTTGTTTCCTAATTTTCTAAGAAATCTTCACACTGACATCCAAAGGGGTTGTACCAGCTTGCATTCCCAGCATTTCTTTTCTAATTAGGAAAAATATTTATAATTTAAAATATAAGATATAGATGTTGTCGGGAAGCTATCTAACATACTTTACCCGAGGCTCTGTGCTGCCCTAAGAATGATACATTGGTCAAAATAACATGATTTTCTTGCTTTGGTAATACTGTTCCAGGTAGGAGGCTGGGTGTGGTGGCCCATGCCAGTAATCCCAGGACTTTGGGAGACAGGGTAGCAAGACTGAAAGTTCATGGGAGACCTTGTCTCAGAAGAACACATCAGAACAGGAATGCTCCAGACAGGTAGGCAGGAGGGATAGTTCAAAGGCTGCCATTGATCCTGCACAGAACAAATGGTTTCCTCATGAACAGGTGAACTGCCCTTCTGTCCCTGTCCTGTCCCTGTCCTGAGTCTAGCGTAAGGAGATGAAAGCTGGGTGGTATACTCATCTCAAGTCCTTGTTATGTTGGTTGGCCACTGTCTTGGGTGAGGGTTAAGGCAGGCTTGGGTAAAGAAAGACAAAGAAAAGGGCCAGCCACTGCGTGGTCTGCTTTTGGGGGTATTCCTTGGCTCTAATGGGGAGGTTCTGCCCAGGACTGCTTGTGATGCAGGGAATTTTCCCTAAGGGCTGAGTAGCTGTGTGTGCCTGAGTTCATGCTCAGAGCTTCCCAGCTTTATTGTGCCTGGAGGAGGACTGGCGCTTGGCCTCCAGCTGCCCTGCTGATCCCTCTGATCTCTTCCTTCTCCACTTGTCCAGACTGGACTAGAATCCCCTGTGGGTGTGTTTCCTTCTTGCCACATAGGCAGGTGTCATCTTTTGAGTCCCTCCTCCATGGATCCATGGATGTCTTTCCAACAAGTATGCTTTGCTACCCGAATACATGCATTTGGGAACTGCGTACTTCCTCGAAGTGCAGCATTCTTTCTGGGCAGCTGTGCAGCGACCACAGTTACCTTTCCCGCTCACCTGGGTGTGTTTGTGCATACTTGGCCATGTCACATTTCCTTTGTCTCCTATGCCCCTCACTTGTCCCCCTCTCACCCTTCCCAGAAAGTCTAGAATGGTAAGAAAAATCTTTTGGTATGCTAAGAATTTGGAAGGAAACTTGGCTGGTCACCCTGGCCTTGTACCATAAAACTTATAGATTTGTTAATGTTCTTTTTCAGTCCTGATTTCCCCCGAAACAGTCCTCTTCCTTACCAATATTCTGAAACCATTACTGATGTATAATGCACATACCATCATGTCGCATAGCTTGTGCACATTGAGTTTTAGTGATTTCACAGAGGTGTGTAAACATCGCTTCAATCCACTGCATCACCCCAAAGAGAGGTCCTGTACCCACTGTCAGTCCTTGCCTGCCACTAATCTACTCTCTGCCTCTTTGAATTAGTCAACTTGGGGCATTTCATACAATGGATGCATATAGTACCCATATAATTTTCCTTTTAAGAAAATCATTTATTTTATGTATAAAGGTGTTTTGCTTGCATGTATGTATGTTCACCACATGCATGCAGTGCCCATGGGGTGCAGAAGAGGGCATCAGGTCCCCTGGAACTGGAGTTACAGATGGTCATTAGCCACTGTGTGGGTTCTGGAAGGAACCATCTCTCCAGGGCATGTAGGATCTTCTGGGGCTGGCTTCTCTCCTAGCTTACTGATTTTCCAGGTTTACTCCAGTTATAGCATGTGTTATTGCTTCTCTCCTTTTTGTAATTATGTATACATCACCTTTTGTGTACCTATATATCTTGTTGGGCTTAGGTTGTTTCCATTTTTTGCTATTATAAAGAATGCTTTCTAAACATTCATGTGTAACACATACTTTTATTTCTCTTAGGAATGTACCTAGCAGTAGAATTTCTGGGTTATGTGGTTACTTTGTTTTAACTGTCTGGAAAACCAGCTGTTTCTTTCTTTTTTTTTTTTTCTTTATTGGTATTTATTGAGCTCAACATTTTTCTCTGCTCCCCTCCCTGTCTCTCCCCTCCCCCCTTCAACCCTCCCCCAATGTCCCTATGCTCCCAATTTACTCAGGAGATCTTGTCTTTTTATATTTTCCCATGTATATTAGGTCTATGTAAGTCTCTCTTAGTGTCCTCATTGTTGTCTAAGTTCTCTGTGATTATGGT
>JAQHUG010000288.1:2058487-2081445 GCA_028555095.1 Dicrostonyx torquatus
CTCTATTGTGTAAATGTACCACAATTTCTTTATCCATTCTTTGGTTGAGGGGCATTTAGGTTGTTTCCAGGTTCTAGCTATGACAAACAAAGCTGCTATGAACATAGTTGAGCACATGTCTTTGTGGCACAATTGAGCATCCTTTGGATATATACCCAAAAGTGGTATTATTGGGTCTTGAGGAAAAACCAGCTGTTTCTAAAGCGACCATAGTATCATATTCCTCCTGGAAGTTTACACCCCCTCCAGTTTCTCCTTGTTCTCACCAACTCTTGATACTATCTAATTTCTTAGAATGGTCACCCTAGTGAGTCTGTGTGAGCATGCCCTGCCCTTGTGGGGTTCCTTCTCTCCTTCCTTTGTAGGTCTTAGCGGCTGAACTAAGGTTATCAGACTTGACAGAAAGTGCCTTTACCCACTGAACTCTCAGTCTGTCCCATCTATCTCTCTCTCTCTCTCTCTCTCTCTCTCTCTCTATCTATCTATCTATCTATCTATCTATCATCTATCTATCTATTGAGACCAGGTCTCACTTTGTAGCCCTAGCTAACCTCAAACTCACAGAGTTCCACTTGCCTTTGCCTCCCAAGTGCTGGGATCAAAGGCTTGCACTGTTATACCCAGCCTCTTCCCTTTGTTCTTTCGAGGCTGGATCTTGCTAGGTAGTCCTAACTGGTCTGTAATTAACCATGTCGACCAGGCTGCCCTCACACTTTTAGTGATCCACCTGTCTCTGCCTATCTTGGAGCATAGACATTTTAAAAATTTTTGATAATATTCATTACTTATTTATTTAATTGTTAGGAAAACCAGACAGAAATAATGAGAGACAAGCATAGCATTGCAGGCACCCCCATTTTAGTGACAAGGAACAGGCTTGCAGTGGCCTTTTGTCTTGATAGGACCTTGCTGTGAGCCTCAGCTGGCCTAGAACTTTGAGATGCTCTTTCCTTAACCACCTGAGTGCTGGGATTCTGGGTGTGTACCTGTGCTCAGGGTGCAGTCACATTGCTAAAACAAAGATGATCCCAGGCGGTGAGGAAAAGCTCACACACAGGGGCTGAATTGAATGAGCTAGGTAGACATAACTCAAGAGAATGTCCTAGCACCAATGACACTGTTTCATGACATGGTACAGGCTCCTGAGAGGGGAGAACAGTTATAGGGAGGGTGTGCTTTGTCCAGTGTGTTGGATCCCGTCCATGGCTGTGTTGTGGTAACTTTAATTCTTTTTAAAATTCATTTAATTCTGTGGAGGCAGAGAAACACTCTTGGAGGTCAGAAGATGACTTGGCTATTGATTCTCTGGTGCCTTGTGGATCATGGGATCAAACTCAGGCTGTCAGGCTTGATGGCAAACACCATTACTCCCTGCACTGTATCTCAGCACCCAAGGTGTTGTACCTTTTTCCTCCAGATATTTTATGTGTATGAGCGTGTTGTCTATATGTACATATGTATGTGTACATGTGTGCAGTACACAGAGGTCAGAAGAAGGCGTTGTAGTTAAGGATGACTGTGGAGTTAAGGATCCCTGTTAGTGCTGGGAACCAAACCCAATCTGCAAGAGCAAGTGCTCTTAACTGCTGAGCCGTGGCTCTAGGCCATGGTGTGATGTCTTACCAGGCTTGAGAGTCATGGGGTTCGGCCTCAAAATCATTTCAGATGGGCCTGCTCTTGCTCTGCACCCATGCTCAAAGTGCTCATGGCAAAAACAAGCCTGAGTCATCCTAATCTTAGCTTTCTGGAGGTACCTGCCAGGTGACTCCCAGGCTTACACTCAAAAACTCAGGCAGGAGCCGGGCAGTGGTGGCGCACGCTTTTAATCCCAGCACTCGGAAGGCAGAGGCAGGCAGATCTTTGTGAGTTCGAGACCAGCCTGGTCTACAAGAGCTAGTTCCAGCACAGGCTCCAAAGCTACAGAGAAACCCTGTCTCGAAAAACCAAAAAAAAAAAAAAAAAGAAAAAGAAAAAAGATTGTGATTGGTGCCTCGAGAAACATACTTTCAAAACCGAAAGCAGCTTTTGCTGACATCTGGTCCTTTTTGGGACTCTGATATTTTTATTTATAAAATGACACTCATTTCCCCAAATAGAGTCTTATTTTTAACAGGCTCCTTTCTTTTGAGGGGCGCCTAAGGCTCACAGCTTTGCTCTCTGATATCTCCTTCAAATATGGTAAATATGGTAAGGGCCCTGGTCTGTGTCCAGCGTGGTGGGGGAGTGTGCAGCCGTGTCTTTTCTTTTTCCTTACCTCTGCCCCTTCTCCGTCTCTGTCCGGGAAGGGAAAACTTGCAATTAGTGGCAATTGCCTAGTCTGCTATGCTGTGAATTCCACAGAGGGAGAGCAGGTGAGACGTGAGGCCTGGCCATTGCTAGCTGCTCTCTTCCCTCCTCCCTCAGGCCAGTCCAACTCAGCCCAGGACAGCAGTGATTGCAGCCCAACACAAAGTCTAAGCTTACTTAAAGCGAGACCTTCTTGCCATTCTTGGAAGCTCAATTGCGTAGTTCTCTGGTATGAATTTTGCAGATGACAGTGTTGTCACAATGTCAAAAGATGACACACCTGGACCTAAGCTTTTCTTTCCTCCATCCATCCCCTCAGCTGCCCAATATGTTCGGTGACCTTCGATCTACGTTTATTGCCTTGATGATTGGATCCTACGCTTCCTCAGCAGTTACTTTCCCAGGAATCAAGGTGAGGGTGTGGCCAGCCAGTACCCCCACCCCAATTCATGTTTTATCCTAGCATCTGGGCAGAGCCCCCACCCCCCCAAGCCACTGCAGCCTCTCTGAAGAGAAATAATTAATGGGCGTTAGGGATGGCCCCTCGCTGCCCCTCCCAACTGGGCAGGATGCACCTGGCAACACAGGAGCAAGAAAAGAAATACCGCTGGGCCTTCAGGGGGAGGGCTTGAGTGTTGTACTGTGGTGTGTGACCACAGGCTGACTGGGGAAGGGAAAGTA
The DNA here is from genome assembly GCA_028555095.1 of Dicrostonyx torquatus. NCBI lineage: Eukaryota > Metazoa > Chordata > Mammalia > Rodentia > Cricetidae > Dicrostonyx > Dicrostonyx torquatus. The sequence continues at coordinate 2,061,455 of JAQHUG010000288.1, forward strand.
GGGTGAGTGAACTGGCCCCTGGTCTTGGGTGTCTCCGGCCTGTTGATGTTGGGCCAACGATCCCCATTAGCCAGAGCTCTGCTGGCTGCCAAGTTGCTTCAGCTGTTTCCCTCCCAGGCAGGATTCTGAGCCGGTGGAAGTCACATGGGATCAGGAAGAAGCCCAGGCTCATAATCTCCTAGGCTCAGGTCCCTCCCCTCTTGTGTTGCTCTGTCAGGGTGTCACTAAGGGCTTTGCCCTCCCCGAAGCACTGGCATCAAGGTGAAGCTAACTTTAGGGGTGTGGGGTGCTATGATGATGAGAGGGAGCCACGGATGTCGGCTGGGAAGCCAGGAATCCATGCGGTGGGTGGTAGGAGTTGGGCCAGCCATCCTGTGAACTTTCTCCTGCTCCTGGATAGCAGAGGAAGCAGAAGTTCCTTGTCTTCTGTATATACATACATGCTGGGTTCCATCCTAGGGAGATGGGCAACTACCTGCTAGGACACTGAGGGGACCCTCACATTGGATCTGGGGAGAACTGAGGATAATCAAGACAAGCCTGGGGACCCAGACCTATAATCATAACTACTAAGGAAGCTGAGGCAGGATAGGATGGCTACAAGGATGGCCTACTTGGGCTACAGAGCAAGTTCAAGGGCAACCTGGGCAAGGAAGTCAGGACTTGTCTCACAGGTTTTTGTTTGTTTATTTTTTGTTTTTGGGTGTTTGCTTGTTTGAGACAGGGTTTCTTTGTGTAGCCTTGGAGCCTGTCCTGGAAATAGTCCAAGATGGCATTGAACTCACAGAGGTCTGCCTGTCTCTGCCTCCCCTTGCTGGGATTAAAGGTGGGCACCACCACTGCATGACTTGTCTCACAGTTTTCAAGGGCCAGAGGTAAAGCTTATTGGTAGATACTTGGTCAGCACACAGGAGGCCCTAAGTTCACTTCCTAGTTAAAAGAACAAATGATGGGGCTGGAAAGATGGCTCAGTGATTAAGAGCACTGGCTACTCTTCCAGAGAGAGGTTCAGAGTTCAATTCCCAGCAACCACATGGTGGCTCACAACCATCTCAAATGAGATCTGGTGCCCTCTTCTGGTGTGCGGGCATACATGGAGGCAGAATGTTGTATACATAATAAATAAATAAATCTTTTTTTAAAAAAAAGAACAAATGATGACAATCAATGCTAAAATGCACAGCAATCTGCCCTCTGTCAAGATCACCACTTACCCTGGCCAAAGCACCCTTGCATACAGTGTCAACACCTGTCCCACGGAGGAGCTAAAGGAGCTGTGTCTGTCAGCCTCCTGAGTATCTTGGGGCACCTGCCATGTGTGTTCTTAAAGGCGAGAGAAACATCAATGGATGAGGATAACCTCATCCAGACCCCTCCCTTATTCTTGGGGAACTAGACTGATAGTCGGTGAGCCCAGCAACAGAAAGGCTAGGCTGCTTGTGGAAGGTGGAAGCAGGAGGGTCAAGAGTTCAAGACTCCATAGTGAGTTTGAGGCTAGGTAGGGCTACACGAAAACTTATCTCAAAACAAAGAAGAAAATCCCTCAGGAGGAGAACAATCTTAGCCAGCTCTGTTCACTGTGACCCTATGAGACAGGTATGGCAGTGATAAAGTGGTCACCTCTTAAGATGGTGACATTTGTAGCCAGGGCTGTTAAACAGAGAAACCCTGTCTGGGGGGGGGGGGATGATGGTGACATTTAGCCAGGCAGTGGTAACTTATGCCTTTAATCCCAGCACTCAGGTGTCGATCTCTGTGAGTTTAAGGCCATCCTGGTCTACAGAGTAAGTTCCAGGACAGCCAGGGCAACACAGAGAAACCAGGTCTCCAAAAATCAAAGCCAGAAAAAAAGGGTGACATTTGGTTCAAATTGGATTCCAGGGACAGAAAGGTTGGGATTAGCAGAATACAGGGTTTCTGATAACTAAGCAGTTCAGCTCACAGGGTCGTGCCTTATCATACAGACAATGGCAGCTCCCAACTGTCCCTTGCCCATTCTGGCTTCCCACTGATACCTTTGCCCCCTGACAGCTCATCTACGATGCTGGTGCCTCCTTTATTGTCATCCTGGTGGTTTGGGCTGGCTGCTCTGGCCTGGTCTTCTTCAACTGTTTCTTCAACTGGCCGCTAGAGCCCTTCCCAGGACCAGAGGACATGGACTACTCGTAAGTCATCTTGCTCTCTGTCCTACCCTCCTGCCAGCCAGAGTCCCAGGAGCATCAGCAAACTCCCTTCCTGTGGCCTCTAGGGTGAAGATTAAGTTCAGCTGGCTGGGCTTTGACCACAAGATCACAGGGAAGCAGTTCTACAAGCAGGTGACCACAGTGGGGCGCCGCCTGAGCGTGGGCAGCTCAATGAGGAGCACCAAGGAGCAAGCTGCGCTGCAGGAGGGTCACAAGCTGTGCCTGTCCACTGTCGACCTGGAGGTGAAGTGCCAGCCTGATGCCGCAGGTATCCAGCACCTGGCCCAAGAGATCCGTGGGGGCACCCTAACTTACACTGCGGGAGGATCCCAGGGCCCTCTCAGTTGGGAATCACTGGCTGTGGATCTGTGGGTAACCTCTCACTGAATTCCTATTCTGTCTCACAAGGGGCAGAGGTACCACCACTGAGCTCAGGGAATCTGCTGATGGGCATCAACACCATTAGCCTCACTATCCTCACCTCCTATACAGTCAGCACGTTAGGCCTTCTTCCCTTCCCCAGGCCCTGGATGCTAGATGGGCCATGTTTCCTGGCCTGAGCCCCATGCCTTCTTCCCACAGCTGCCCCCTCGTTCATGCACAGTGTGTTCAGCCCCATCCTGCTGCTCAGCCTGGTCACCATGTGTGTCACACAGCTGAGGCTCATCTTCTACATGGGAGCCATGAACAGCATCCTTGAGTTTTTGGTCAGCGGTGACCAGAAGACAGGTAAGTGTTGTCTGGGCCTTGATGCGCATCCTCAGGGTAGGGTGATGCTGTCACTCTCACAAACCAAGTGAAGCCCACAGCCCCACTAGCCTCACCAGCGGGAGGTATTCTGTTGTGCTAGATCAGTCGGGCTGGGAAATTGCAGAGTCTGAGGCCCTGTCTGTCGGGGCTGTCTTGTCGCAGCCAGCCTGATGGTTCTTTTATGTCCCCATCAGGGTTTCCCTGGCTAAGGAGGGAGAGAACTGAAATAGCTCCCTGTTTAGGGTGTGGGGTGTCTGTTTCCAGTGCCAGTGGGGAGGGCTCAGGGCTGTGCCTGTACTGAAAACACTGCCCAGAGGAGAAGACAGCAGCCTGCTCCACCCAGTAACATCCCCGATCCGAAGGGACTGGCTTGGCACGTGAACAACCCGGGGGCTGAGGGAAGGACCTTTGTCCTGGCAGTGGACAAAGTGGAGGCCCATTCTAGGATCAGTGTCCCGCCCTGGGAACCAGGGAAAACAGAGGCTTCCCAGGAAGGAGTAATCCAGTTGAGGCTTGTTCGCTCTGGAAGCAGAGCTGATACCCACAGGAAGGCAGCGGCAGGTCTTCAGCTGACGAGGGGCTTTGCTTCGCAGAGAAAGTCAGTACTTCCCCAGGGCCTGGCTGACTCAGCTTTAGTCATCCTGAGCAAGCAGGACAAACACATTCGGCAAATCCTCCTTGCTGGCATTCTCACCAGCCTGCCACTTTCTTCTGCTGGCTAACTTGTTTTTACCAAGGGAAAGATAACACAGGCCTTGCAAGGAGCAAAATACCAGTTTTCCACAGGGCCAGGAAGGCCTGCTTTCGCAGAGGGAAAAGCTCCAGGCACCTACTGGGTCCTCAGGAGGGAGAGAAAAGGGGGAAGACACTGGATATAATGAGCAAAAAATCATGATGGGGCACAGTAATGGCCTCAGGGTCCTTATGGGAAAAAAAAGACTTTCGGCTTTGCTTAGTCCAGTGGTAATTTCCTAACTTTATGCCTTTGGTACCTTTTTTGTTTTGTTTTGTGTCAGGGTCTTGAATTGGAAGTGTGGCTCCCTTGGCAGTGCTTTCTTAGTGTGAAGCCCATGGTTCGTTCAGTACCACATAAACCAATGTGGTGGTAAATGCCTGTAATCAGCACTCCAAAGGTAGAAGCAGTAAGATCAGATGTTCAAAGTCATCTGAGGTTACACAGCAAGTTGGAGGCCTGCCTGGGTTAACCAGAGTGTATCTGGGTGGGTCTTGCTTGCTGTTTCGCCTAGACTCTCAAGTCGCCCTCTGACTTCAGGCTCCTGTAGCTATAACTACCACACAGTGGACCACCCTATGTGGTAAAACATTTTTGTTTTTCTGAGATGTGGTAGCCTAGGCTGGCATGGAACTTGCTTGGTAGACCAGGTTGGCCTCACAGTAGGGGATTCTCCTGTCTCAGCCAAGTACTAGGATTGTCATCACATCAGCTTAGCCTTCCGGTATTTTTTTTTTTTTTTTTTTTTTTTTGGTTTTTCGAGACAGGGTTTCTCTGTAGCTTTGGAGCCTGTCCTGGAACTAGCTCTTGTAGACCAGGCTGGTCTCGAACTCACAGAGATCTGCCTGCCTCTGCCTCCCGAGTGCTGGGATTAAAGGCGTGAGCCACCACCGCCCGGCTGCCCTCCGGTATTTATCTTAAGTCTTTGGGTGGGACCAGCCAAGCAGGTGCAGATGCTGGTTGTCATGTGGACCTCAGAGCACCTTAGCTGTGAAGACATCTCACTGGCCCTAATTTTCTTCTTTTCCATTCTGCTGGACATGGTGGCACAGTCCTTTAATCCCAGCATTCGAGAGCAGAGGCAGGTGGATCTCTTGAGTTCAAAGTCAGCTTGAGAGCCCAAAGTACACAGTGAGTTTCAGACCAGCCAGAGCTATGCGGTGAGACCTTGACTTTAAAAAAAAAAAAAAAGTCCCAGAACTGGAAGACAGAGGCAGGTGGATTATTGCCTTCTAGGACAGCCAAGGATACTCAGGCAAACCATGTCTAGCAAAACAAACAAAAAGATGGACATCCTGATTCACTCCCATAATCTCAGGTACTGGGCAGGCGAGGCAGGAAGACTCTTGAGTTTGAGGTCAGTTTGGCTGTACAATGAGACCTTACCAAAAAGAAAAAGAACAAAAGGTCAGCTTCAAGAAATAGAGGGACTCCGGAGAGGAGGTCTGGAGTAGATGATGGGAGCTTTGTTCCCTCAGTCTCTGGCACCACATCCACACTGGCTCTGCTTGGAAGGGTGGCCTTGGGGTCAGGGAGCCAGTGAGGGAGAAGACTGGCTGTCTAGGGAGAACGGTGGTGTCAGATCACTGTGACTGGCAAGCTCCTTTGACCTTTCCTTCTGAGTGCAGCGGGAGGTGGCAGCGACAGCAGCATGGCCACATGGTCAGACTCTGACTCTGCCAGGGCCTTCAGCATGCCACTTCCCCGTCATGGTGCCTGGCCAGGGCCACAGCCCAACTCACCAGCTGCCAGGAGGATGTCAGCTGTGCCTGGCTCCCTCACATCCATCTCTGGAGCTGGAGTGGGCAAGGCCTTCATCGACTGCCCTAGGGGTCTCCTGGGAAGTGGAGTGTGTGGTGGGCCCGCCTCCTGTCTTTTTGTACTTCTACCTTTGACCTCTTCTTTCTGCTTTTCCACCTTTGCTCTCTCGATGAAGTGATGGCAACTGGTAAGCAGCAGGGTTGTCAGGGGACCTTGCAACACCTCTCTCAGCTACTCTCTGTTCAGAGACTTCTCGCCTCAAATTTCAAACATCCCTCTTGACTAAACGGGTGGGGTCGGGGTGGAACATTAGTGGTCAGCTATTTTTTTTTTTTGTCCCCCACTCCCTACAATTTTAAGTCCTGTGAAGATGGGAAGCCCTGACGTCAGAGTCCCTGTGAATGATGCCTTCCTGGTATATTCTGGGGACAGAAAAGGATGATCAGTCACATATAAAGCCCGGTCATGGGCATTGGTGATTTTGTGGTTTCCAAGTCAGAGTGACTTCCCGAAAGTTTGGTGTTGGGGAGGAATTTGTCATTGTGACATCCTGGGTTTCATTAGTTGTTACAGGGAAAACAGTAGAGGTTTGGAGCAGAAAAACTGGCCATTGTTCTAGCTTCGATTTCAGAAGTTACAGTCTGTAGGTTCCCTTCAACCCACACTGACCAGGGGGCTCCAAGACAGACCTCTGAGAGCCTGCAGAGTTCACTCAAGCTGTGTGCCTGGAGCTCCCATGACATGCCGCCTTCCTCCCCAGTTGCCCTCTATACGTCCATCTTTGGTGCGCTCCAACTGCTCTGCCTGCTGACAGCTCCTGTCATCGGCTACATCATGGACTGGAAGCTAAAGGAGTGTGAAGATACTTCTGAGGAGCCTGAGGAGAAAGACACCACTCAGTATGTAGGCCACAGCCCACTCTCGGCCCCCAGAGAAGGGCAGCGGGGCCATATCACGTGTTAGGTACGAGAGGTGCCTCAGGGCCCTGGCAAGCCCAGGGCCCATTGTTCCCACCCTATGGAAATTCCCTGATGGGATGAAATGGGAACTACTGAGGCAGATGAGAGCAGAGGGAAACCCAGGACCCCAGGTTTGGCACAAGCCGCACAAGAAGGCTACTATTTTATAGCCACTTGCTGCTGGGGTTCATTGCACTTATTTGAATTGTAAGCTACTCCAACCAAGTATGCTAAAGATATGCTGATTCTGAAGATTCAACAAGGCTCTGGAGCCCTGCTTTATGGAAGGGCTGGGCTCTAAGATCAGAGGATGAGTTAAATGCTGTCTTCTATACTCCCATCATGTGATAGGCTGTTATTTATTGTATCAGGCCCAATGCCAAGTGTCTCACTTCAGCTTCAGTACCATGATGCAACGTGTGTTAGAGTTGTACCCATTTCAGAGATGAGGGGACCAGGGATAAGTGTTCAAGTCTTCTTACAGAGGTGGTTTTAGGAAGTGGTGGGCCTGAAATTGCTGTCCTCCTTTGTACATTTGCCATTCGTTCTTGTGATTATCCTTGAGGTTTCAGTGTGGGTGGTGTGGCTGGAATCAGTAATAGTTAATCCACAAGGAAATAATTACAGAGACTCTCTGTTATCTGGGTTAGGCCCTAGAGCCAAAGGGCTATTTGCCATCCTGGTTCCATCTGCTGTGTATTTGCTTCCCCTCACCCCATCCTGCCCCCCAAGGGGAAACCAACTCACTCCCTTATTTGGCTTATTATCTGGCTTATTACCAGCTTCCTGCAAGATACAGGTGCAGTGAGGCTTTGCTGCCCTTGCCTGGGTCACACTCTACTCCTCCCCTTCCCTGCCATCGGCTGAGCTCACTGAGCAGGGGCACGGGGTGATGCTCTTCTGTGCTGTGAGAGCCTCCACTTGAATCAGCCTCTGCTCAGCTGAGAGGGCAACCTCGAGAGCCTCCCTGGTCCTGATCTAAGATGAGGCTGAGTGGCCTGTGGAACTTGCATTAGCCCACATCCTGGGATCACTGAGACCTGACCTTTTGGGGAGGGCCTGCCTTTCTACAGGGAACCTCACCCCTACCCCAAGTCCTATGTGCTCTTTCTCCACAGAGGTGAAAAGAAGCAGAAACGAGACAGGCAGGTCCAGAAAATTACTAACGCCATGCGGGCCTTCGCCTTTACAAATGTGCTGCTGGTGGGCTTTGGGGTGACCTGCCTCATTCCTAGTTTGCCTCTACAGGTAGGTCTGGGGAGGGACAGTGTAGGGGATGGGAAACAGATGGGGGATATTTAGAGGCTAAAATATGCACGTGACTTAATTAATTCAGTTTGGCCAGCTGTTAGTATTTGCTGGAGGTCTGCTTAGCCTCCTCCACTCCCCAGGTATGGCTGAAGAGGAGGGACCTTGCATGCCATGCCATGGGCACCACCATCATGTGTTTGGAACTGTGTGGTTTTGTATTTTCTCAGACACTTGAAATTTGATGTCTAAAGAGGTTTGGCCAATGCCGAGGGTGGTGGCCCACGCGCAGAATCCCAGCCCTCTTAGTGGCAGAGACAACAATGTCCACGTGACTGTTATCCTAGAGAGAATGACTGAGCCTGGCTGGGCGTAAGGATTCAAAGATTTACTTTTTTGTACAAGATTTCTTTTGTCCTTTGAGACAGAGTCTTTGTAGCCTAGGCTGGCCTCAGACTCGATTCTCGTGCCTTGACCCTTCAAGTGCTAGGATCATAAGAACACACCACCACTTTTCACCTTGCACAAGATGTCTGAGTCTTCTGAAGCCTGACTTTTAGCATTTGTAAGCCAAGTAGACTTTGCACCTACCTGGCCCCACCCTTTGGTCTGTGAAGACATTCTAGGAGTCCATTTGGGCCCAGGTCCCACGTTTACAAGGTGGGGGGATGCACCTGATTGCTTCCCAGTGGGTGTTGCCCAAGTGCAGATATGCCTCATGCCAACTCTGGGAGGAAATGAAGAGGCTCTTTGTTTGCAAGGTGCCAGGTGTTGTTGAGCTACGTTGAGCACACAGGTGAGTACACCCACAGGTACTGCCACACATACATGCTGGCACTGGGTGTGCAGACCAGAGTAAGCCGTGGGAGACTTGCACCAGTTCCGAGGAGGAGGGGAGAGAGACACTGGCAGACCCCTGTCACGACCATCTTGTCCAGTCGAGGACAATGCTCAGTTGCAGACAGTCATCCGCCTTTTGTTTCACTCGGTTCTCCTGGAAGGCCAGCTGTGAAAAGGCAGCAATGCACATGAAGGAAGGGACAGGGCTGTGTAAATCCACAGCTGCGTAACCTTTCGAGCCTGCCAGGAGTAGTCCTGACCCCTCCACCAGCCACAGTCCTGGGAGCAGGGCCTAGCTGCTAATGCAGGATGGCAGGGATGTATATGAAAGATACAAAGGACAGACACAGGGCTCTATGACAGTGGGCTAGTGCCTCTCAGGGGTCATTGACTAACAAGGCCTTCTCAGAGATTGCTAACAGGAAGAGGCCTTTCAAAACCTGTTGATAGAGACCTGGAGAGATGGCTTAGAGGTTAAGAACACTGACTGCTCTTCCAAAGGTCCTGAATTCAATTCCCAGCAACTTTATAATGGCTCACACCCATGTGTAATGAGATCTGGTACCCAGAACACTGTATACATAATAAATAATAAATCTTAAAAAAAAACCCCACAAACCTGTGATAGAGATTTGCAAGGCAGATAAAGACAGCCATTAGGAGGCAAGGAGACCTCTGGGAAAATTCTCACATAAATATAGATTCTTAGGGTTGGGTAAGGGGACCTTAAGCCTTCATGCATTTGCCTGCAGTGTCCATTATGGGAATATTCTCATTGTGGCTGACAATGTACAATATATGGAAGATGCCTTCAGAATAACAGTAATAATTCTGGTGAAGGAATTAGGAATTGATAAACTTTGATCATTCATTGCCTTTGTTTTAAGACCATCAATTTAGTTTCTTATTTTAACACAGGGTTTCTCTGATTAACAGCCCTGGCTGTCCTGGAACTCTCTTTATAGACCAAGCTGGCCTCAAACTCACAGAGATCCACCTGCCTCTGCCTCTTGAGTGCTGGGATTAAAGGTGTGCGCCACCATGCCTGGCTATTTTTCTTTTCTTTTTTTCTTTCTTTGTTTTTTAATTAAAAACAAAACAAAAAAACAGCATTATTGGTGTTCTGCCTGCATGTGTGTCTGTGTGAGGATGTTGGATGTCCTAGAACTGGAGTTGCAGACAGATATGAGCTGCCATGTGGGTGCTGGGAATTGAATCTGGGTTCTCTGGAAGAGCAGATAGTGTTCTTAGTTGCTGAGCCATCCCTCCAGCCCCATCGCTAGTTTCTTAGTTGTAAGTTTATATAATTTTAATTTCTCACACTGACTATTTAGCAGCTGGCTATAAAATTCATGTAAGGGTCATCAAGGTGGCCAAGCCCGGTGACTTTGACCCTAGGACCCACATGGCAGGAGAACCAGCTCCTGAAAATTGTCCTCTGACCTCCATATACTTTGTGACGCTTGCAAACACGAAATAAATGAATGTAAATTTTTAAACAACAAAAGTTTAAAATTTCTTGTTTTGTGTGTATAGGTGTTTTGCCTACATGTGTAAGCCTGTGTACGAAGTGTGTGCCTGGTGCCGAGAGTGGCCAGAAGGCATCATGTCTCCTGGAACTGGAGTTGCAGAGAGTTGTGAGCTAACGCGTGGGTGCTGGGAATTGAACCAGGTCCTCTGAAAGAGCAGGCAGTGTTCTCGACAACTAAGTCATCTCTCTAATCTCAATGTAATTTTTAAAATTACAAAAATGAGGACCTGAAGAGATGGTTCACTGGTTAAGAGCACTGAATGCGCTTGTGCAAGAACCTGGGTTTGGTTCCCAGCACCCACATGGTGATTCACAACTTTCTGTGACCCCAGTTTCAAGGGATATGATACCCTCTTCTGAATTCTGTCACCAGGTACACACATAGTGTGTGTACATATATGCAGGCTAAACACTGATACACATAAATAAAATTAAGTATACATGCATACATATATACATGTATATTTAATTTTATTTATATAGGGAGGAGAAGGCCTGTGATTACCATGCTGTGAGAGTTAAATTTATTTTTTAAAATATTACAAAAAGTGTTATCAAAGGCCAGGCATAAGCCAGGCGGTGGTGGCACACGCCTTTAATCCCAGCACTTGGGAGGCAGGGGTAGGCGGATCTCTGTGAGTTTGAGACCAGCCTGGTCTACAGAGCTAGTTCCAGGACAGGCTCTGAAGCTACAGAGAAACCCTGTCTCAAAAAACAAAACAAAACAAAACAAAAACCAGGCATAGTGATGCATGACTTTAATTCCAGCACTGTGGAGGCAGTGGCAAGCATATTTTTGTTAGTTCGAGGCCAGCCTGGTCTATATGGAGAGTCCTAAGATAGCCAGGGATATACAGTGAGACCTTGTCTCCAAAACAAAACCAAACCAGGAAAAAAAAAGAAAGAAAGAAAAGAGGAAAGAAAAAAGCATTCTGCTCTAGAGAGCTGGTAGCACCCAACCTAGATGGCCCTGGTTCCTGTGCCTGAGTCCCCAGGAGCCAGAGGGAAGAACAGAAGGGTCCCTAGGGGTCTCCTGCTCATGCTCTTCTCCCTCCTTCCCTCCCTCAGATCTTCTCCTTCGTCCTGCACACAATTGTGCGAGGATTCATCCACTCTGCAGTAGGGGGCCTATATGCTGCTGTGTAAGTCCTGGAACCTCTGGGTGGTGTGGTGGCCCTGACCCAAGGGAACTGATGCTGCCATGGAGACCCTGAAACTGGCCTGTCCTACCCTTCTGGCATGTTTCATCTTGTATCGGGGGACAAATACTAGGGTTTCTGCTGTCCGTGTCAGTAAAGGCCACCATACATACTGACAGTAGGTGGTGAGTCAGTAGGCAGCAGTTGGGTGCCCACAAGCCATGGCATTTAACACGAAGTCAGTCTCTCAGCTGGGGCCAGGGCCTAAGGGCTCCAGGGCTCACTGTTCAGCTGAGTGCTGGCACTGTCCCTGGCTGCTCACTTGGGCAGGGTTGGGTTCTGGCTGCCTGAAGCTAAATACTGAAGTGTAAATAGTCCTCAGTAGGGCAGTGACATGGATAACTGGTCTCAGAAGAACTGGGCTGGCCTCACCCAGGGCCTAAAGGACCTATTTGCTGGCCACAGTCTCCTTGAACCCTACCTACAGTGACATCTACATCTTTTCCAAGAAGCTAGATAGCTCTTCCTCCTTGGCCCACAAACTGAAACCCAAGTTCCGTCATCCACTGTCTGTGACCATGCTTGCCGATTGTTCTTGTCCAGGGCTCCCTTGTATCTCGGACAACTGAGCCTAATGTTCTCCAATATTAAGCCCAGAACTCCTTCCCTCTTTGAGTAGCATCTTACAGGGGTTATTCCAGGTCTGCCTGTCCCCCCACACACACACATCCCAGGCTTGGAGGAAGTTGTGGCTGCCCTGGCAGGGTGTGAGGGAGTCGGGCAAGAGCGGTGATGCTGAGTTTCCTTTATTGCGCAAAGTTCTTGGAGGGGGGTACAGCAGAGCCAGGCTCAGCCTCCAACCTGCTTCCCAAGCCACAGACTCTGCTGGCACCACGCTTTCTACTCTGCTCAGCCCTACACCCCCACGCTGAGGGCACATCTGAGTATGGGGTATGGGAGAGGTGGGAGAGGCTTTCTTCAGTGTCTGAAGTTCAGGGGCCTGTACCCAACCATCCTGAGGCTGGTCCTGCCTCTTCTCACAGGCACCAATGGTGCAGCCCCAGTTACCAGCATACCTGAGCCATGCCAATGAGGGATTTGGGAAGCCTGTGAAGGCGCTGTCTGTGACAGGTCTCATTGCCCCAACAGGTACCCCTCCACGCAGTTCGGTAGCCTCACGGGACTGCAGTCTCTAGTCAGCGCGCTCTTTGCTCTCCTGCAGCAGCCGCTGTTTCTGGCCATGATGGGGCCTCTTGGAGGAGACCCTCTGTGGGTAAGAAGAATCGGGGTGTCTCCCCATTCTGCTCCTGGGAAAGTGGGGCCCAAGGACAAGAGACAGTGTGGGAACTTTGGACAGAACCCAGTCAGGGGTCCCTGTGGCCAGGCAGGAGGAGAAAAATGGCCTCTCTGGTCCTGATTCTGGGGTGCATCCCTGGCTTTCCATCCAAAGACCAGCATTCTAATCCAGATATTGTGAGTTGTCCCCACCCCAGCTCCATCCCTGAAGGCTGCTGAGTGGACCTCTCCAACCTTAGTGTTTAATTTTGCGTGTGGGAGGGCGTTGCCCTGTGGTGAATACAGCTCCTTACGCCAGCCCACTCCCCACCCTCCCAGGTGAACGTGGGTCTGCTTGTCATGAGCATGCTAGGCTTCTGCCTGCCCCTTTACCTGATTTGCTACCGGCGCCAGCTGGAGAGGCAGCTTCAACAGAAGCGGGAAGACAGCAAGCTGTTCCTTAAGGTCAATGGTTCATCCAACCGGGAAGCTTTCGTGTAGTGCCCAGCACTTCAGAGCTGTGGTCGCCTGCCTGTGCTTCAGTGACTGGCCGCTGTCATCTCCCCGCCCCAGAGGATCCCATGCGCTCCCTGGATCCTGCTCTTCACCATGCCGGAGCCCGTACTTCCTCACAAAGCCCTGGCCCTGGCCCTGCTGAGGAGAGCTGGTGTGGAAGGACAGGAGAGGGCCCAGACAAATGAACCTCCCACTGCCAGAAACTGGGCTGGCCTGGCGTTGCTGTCACCCCAGCAGCTCTGGGGTCTTGGATCTCCACGGGGCCTGTACCTGGAGCCAAGGAGAATCCTCAGCAAGCAGGCTATCCCTCACTGATCTGGATTCTGCGTCTTGCCAAAGCAGAGGGGCCTGCCATCCTCTACCCACACTACCTGTCCCTGAGTTGCATGCCCACCAGCCACGCCTACCTGAGGACAAAGGCTTGCACTGTCTGCACTCCCCTGGCCTGGCCTTTTACCTCCCCTGACCAGTCTGTGGCTGCCTGAGGAAGGAAGGACCCGCTTCCTGTTGTTGGTGCTAACCCCTTTGTAATCCCAATGCTCCCTCCCCTCCACCGCCCCCCCCCCACAGTGGCTAGTCCCTGGCCTATCTTTTCCTTGAAGGCCTATGGAGATGCTCCCTATCCCCGCCCTGTCCCAGTCTGGGGAAGGGATGAAGGACAGAATAGTTAACAAAGCCTCAGGAATCATGGGCAAGGCTTATTCTTTATACTGGGGGGAATACATTTCTGCTGCCGTCCTTGTTCCAGCTTGCAACCTGAAGGGAGCTAAGGGGACATCACAAGGGAAGGTCACCCTTCCACCCACCCACAGCTGTTTTTCTGGGGTGGAAATAAGGCGGTGACTGACAGACATGGAGAGCCAGGCCTAGCAAGTAACCGTGTGTGTGTGTGTGTGTGTGTGTGTGTGTGTGTGTATACATACACACAGGGTGTGCATATGTGGTAGAGGGCACCCCCAGGCCTAGCAAGTAACCAGGGGTGTGTGTGTGTGTACACACAGGATGTGCATATGTGGTAGAGGGCACCCCCAGGGGCTGCTTTTATGAGAGTGGACCAGACCAGAAGCCAGCCACGCCGGCTGCAGGCTCAAGATGGGAGAGTCAACCTTGCTTTATGATGGGGACCTTTGTATGTTTCCTGTGGTCATAGTGCCCCCTGCTGGCAGACTCTTAACAGGGCACTGAAGCTGTTTGTGTGGGGAAAGCCTAGCTGGCCTGCCTGGCTCAATAACCCAATTACAATGACAACCTCTAGAGACCCTGTCTGAGACTTCTTGGGTTGCCAGGAGGGGTGAATTAGTTTTTTTAAGTCTTTTGTTTTCTTTTAAGTTGCATCAGAATTTTTATGAAGCAATAAATCCATTTTCCTGTTGATAATGGATGACCCTCCTCACATATCAGTTGACTACTGCTTGTGCCCGTTTTAAGATTGGGAGGGAAAGGCAAGACAAGAGGGTCTGCCAGTAGGAATAAAAAACGTCAGACAGAGTGGCACATGCTTTAATCCCAGCACTTGGAAAGCTGAAGCAGGCAGTTTGAGGCCAGCCTGGTCTACATGGAAAGTTTCAGGCTACATGGTGAGACTCTACAGGTATTCTGCTAGCGACAAACCCAGTTGCACTTGGGTGTTCTGTCTTAAGTGGCATGTCCAGAGGGGCATGGGCAAAGAAAAGCCCTGATTACCCCATCCATACTCCAGGCAAATAGGGCTATCCTCTCTGCTGTCGGTTCCAACTGGGCAGGCCAATCTGGCAGCCTTACTGTTTCCTGTCAACTCATAACCCCAAGGGTTCTTATGTGGTAACTCCAGGAGAGCCATTGACTAAATAGTTTCAGAGTGGACTGAGGGCGGACACAGACGAGACCCCCCCAAGTCAAAGTACGGGCTCTGTAGCAGGAGTGGACTGAAATCTTGGCTCCAGTCCATTCAAAATTTAAAATCATTACCCCCACAACAGTGAGCTGTTGGAAGCCCTTCTCTGTGGTTTCTCGTGGTTCGGTGGTAGAGCTCTTCGCATGGACAAGGCCTTAGGTTCTGTTTCTCAAAAGAACTGGACCAGGGGGCTGGAGAGATGGCTCAGTGGTTAAGAGCATTGCCTGCTCTTCCAAAGGTCCTGAGTTCAATTCCCAGCAACCACATGGTGGCTCACAACCATCTGTAATGAGGTCTGGTGCCCTCTTCTGGCCTGCAGACATACACACAGACAGAATATTGTATACATAATAAATAAATAATTATTTAAAAAAAAAAAGAACTGGACCAGCATTTTCCAGAAACACCTCCTAGAGCGCTGCTTTGTGATGCTTCTCAGAGGTCAAGTGTGCAGAGTTGGGGTGCCCACAGCATCATGGACATCATGCACCATGTTCATGGACATCACAGCAGTCTAAGAAGGGGTATAGCACTTGGTGTGGTAGCAAGTCTGTGAGTTGGAGGCCAGTCTGGTCCACATCATGAGTTCCAGGCTAGTCAGGACTACACAACGAGACCTTGTCTTTATTTGTTTGTTTTGTTTTGTTTGGTTTGGTTTGGTTTGGTTTTTCGAGACAGGGTTTCTCTGTGGCTTTGGAGCCTGTCCTGGAACTAGCTCTTGTAGACCAGGCTGGCCTCGAACTTACAAAGATCCACCTGCCTCTGCCTCCCAAGTGCTGGGATTAAAGGCGTGCGCCACCACCGCCTGGTGAGACCTTGTCTTTAAAAAAAAATTTTTTTTTTAAAAAGAAAACCCACAAGTGTTTACAAGGATGTGAGGAAAATTGTAAGTTTTATACATTGCTCTTGGAATGGTAGAGCTATGGAAATGTGATACAGGCCTGTAATGCCAGGATCAGGAGTCAAAGGGTGACATGTTTCAGCCTGAGCTGTAACCGTGCTTCATACACAAGGTGACATGCAGCTCAGTGGTGGATGACTAATCAATCAATCATAGGAGCCATGCCCTTCCTGCATGTGTGACGCAGTGGCCACTTGCAGAAGGTCCTGCAATGTTAAGATTGTAGGCTTCAGGGCAGGGTGAAGATGTAGCTCAATTGATAGCATGTTTGCCTAGCTTACACAGAAGACCTGGGCTTCATGCCCAGCCCCAAATAAAACTGGGCATGGTGGCACATGCCTCTTATCCCAGCACTTGGGAGGTGGTGACATCAGGATCAGGAGTTGAAGTCATCTTTGGTCACATAGTAAGTTCGAAGCCAACCTGGGTTTCAGGAGATCCCATCTTTTAAAAAGCAAAACATCTAAGCCAGGTGGTGGTGGCACACGCAGGCTCCAAAGCCACAGAAACCCTGTCTCAAAAAACCAAAAAAAAAAAAAAAAAAAAAAAACTGAGCGGTGGTGGCACACGCCTTTAATCCCAGCACTCAGGAGGCAGAGGCAGGTGGATCTCTGAGTTTGAGACCAGCCTGGTCTACAAAGTGAGTTCCAGGGCAGGCTCCAAAGCTACACAGAGAAACCCTGTCTCAAAAAATCATCAAAAACCCAAAATAAAAAATAAGCTGGGAGGTGGTAGCGCATGCCTTTAATCCCAGCAATCAAGAGGTAGAGGCAGGTGGATCTCTGTGAGTATAAGGCCAGCCTGATCTACAGAATGAGTTCCAGGACAGCCAAGGCTGCACAAAGAAGCCTCGTCTCAGACAAAACAAACAAAAACCTGTCAGCTGCAGGTCTCACTTGTGTCTTGGTTTGGTTCTGGTGCCTCCCAGAGGTTCAGATGCACAAGGAAGGAGGAAACTAGCTTGAGAGACTGCTGATTGACAAAGCCCTGCCTGCTAGGGACTTACTGAGGTTGCTTAGACATGACCTATGCTGTCCCCAACAATACTGAAGGGCCACACCTTTTGAGCATGACAATTTGAGGGAATATCCTAGGATCGAGAAACTAGACATTTGGATGAAAAAGAGCCCAGAGTCAACGTTGCTTGAGGATCAGAGGTGTCAGCCGGCAGCAGGAAACAGGTGTGGCAAGCCAGTTGGGAACTCCCTAGTCAAGGGCCATTCTGCCCTGACTTGGCACAACGTCGACATGTTTTCCTAGTGTCTTTGAATCATGGTAGCAGCCTGGAGTGGAGCAAACACTTAGAGAAACAGTCCCAGAGGGAGAGTAACTGGCTCACAGTGTAACAACAAAAACTCTCACGTGGGTATCAGTAGCTAAAGCAGCTAAGGCCCTCTAGGCCAGAAGCAACAGTTCAAGAGTTACCAGACTTTCAATAGAGCAGCAAAACCCAAAGGAGGTGGGGTGCAAGCTCAGGATGGTCTCCGTGTACTGGGGTCAAAACTTTCTCAGATATGGGGCAAGCTGTTTGCACAAGGATCGCTTGGACCATGGAGGCTGATGGGTACTTGGAGGAATCACTTCACCCTCGAGAGGTACCCTGAGATAGGGACAGAACCACAGGCTAGATACAGGCAGAGGCACCAGCCTCTTCATCTTTCCCTTTGTCCTGCAAGCTCTGGAAGTGGAAGGAACAGGAAGTGACACCTGGCCTTGTGGTTTCATTTGGTGAGACAGAGCCAGTCTCACTTGCTCTTCTGGAAGCCCTTACTTTGTGGTCTAGGCACTCCCTCATCAAGAATAGTTTCCCCTGGGCCTCTGCCCTCTTCTCTCTCTGCTAGGGCCTATTTACAGCCACCTCCAACCTTAATTAAGGTCAAAGACAAGGTCCTTGGGGGCTACTTTCCGTGTTTTGTCCCCCATGCCTACATCTAGAAGTCCTGGTCAAAATTTGTACATAGCCAGGCAATAATAATATATACCTTTAACCCCAGCACTTGGGGGACAGAGGCAGGCAGATCTCTGAGTTCAAGGCCAGCCTGGTCTACAGAACGAGTTCCAGGACAGCCAGGGCTACACAGAAAAACCCTGTCTCAAAAAACCAAAGAGACAAACAAACAAACAAAAAACTTGTATGTAAACTCTTATCATGGTCTTGTGCATCCTCGGCTGTCTAAAGGGACTGGCCTAGGCCCGATGTACCCGGAAGATGGGCAGAGGGACACATATCCAGTATTGCATTCATGTGGACAGAACTATCCCAGACAGCAGCACAAACACCTTCAGCTAAGTAGAGGTGTGGGAGTCTCTTTGTTTTGCTTTGAGGCAGGATCCCACTTGTCTTGAGTTGGCTTTGTCCTGACCATCTTCCTGCCTCAGCCTCCCGAGTGCTAGGGATTGTAGGTGTACCCTGGTATGCCCTGCTCAGTGGGATATTTTGTACTTTCCTGTCAGCCTGTGTGAACCTAGGCAGAGGCACCATCTGGTGGGGACAAGCTTATACCAGCCTGTGGTGAGGTATGCTGCTCAGAGCTCTGCAATTGTCCCCACAGAGCCAGGCTATGGGAGCCATTACAGCCTCAGTTCTGCTCCCTATGAAGGGCACTAAGGTTCCCAGGGGCAGGGGGCTGGAGAGATGGCTCAGTGGTTAAGAGCACTGCCTGCTCTTCCAAAGGTCCTGAGTTCAATTCCCAGCAATCACATGGTAGCTTACAACCATCTGTAATGAGGTCTGGTGCCCTCTTCTAGCCTGCAGACATACATGCAGACAGAATATTGTATCCATAATAAATAAAAAATATTTAAAAAAAAAAAGGTTCCCAGGGGCTTTGGGGGCAGTGAGGTTCCTTATCAGTGCAAGTTACCAGGGCCCAACCTAAGTGTACTGACTACTTCCCTCACACACAGACCATTGCCTGTGAGGATAAAAGTCCCGAGTAGATCAGGGGAACTGGCTTATCCTTGGGTTGTAGCCCTTCCCTGGGTCAAGGTGATGCTCTAACTCATCCTGAGCCCTAGGGTGTGGGCAGAGCCTCCTGGGTGTTCAGGAGAGTCAGTGTCCTCTATGAGGAAGGCATCATGGCTCTGCCAGCACAGTCACCATCTGTGCCCCTTGGTCCCTGCAGTGAGTCATTCTTACATGGACAGATCCAAGACAATACCAGGGGTCACTTCCTAACCTTGAATGTTCTCCGAGGGAAGCTCAGAGGTTAGCAGCCACACAGCTTTCAGGGAAAGCTTGAGTGTCCTTTCCTCCAGTGAAGGGGATACGTCTGTCCCCTCACAGTTTGGCTAAGGGGACCTGTTGCTAAATCCCATGAGCACAGTGTGTGTAGCATGATACCGAAACTCAGCCTTTGAGGGACCCTCTCCCTCCTATGACAGGACACTGACTGGTAAGGTCAGTGCCACTGATCTCAGTCCCCTCAGGACGTCTCCTACAGTGGAGCTTGAAGTTCTCCCCTTCCCCACTTTTCCATTTTGTCTTTCACATTTTGGTAAGAGGCTTGGCCAAAGAGTTTTGGGGTCAAAGTCCCAGCCCTGGAGTGGCCCTTCCATACCACCTTTTCGAATGACTGCTTGGCTGGGCAAGCAGTGTGTGTGTGTGTGTGCGCGCGCGTGCGCGTGTGTATACTGATCTGAGATGTTGTGGTGTCCCTGTGTTAAGAGAGATGTTCTGGTGTGCCTGTGTGCTGTAACACCTGCGTGTATGTATGTGTGTCTGTTCTGAGATGTTCTGCTGTGCCTGTGTGCTGTAACACCTGCGTGTATGTATGTGTGTCTGTTCTGAGATGTTCTGGTGTGCCTGTGTGCTGTAACACCTACGTGTATATGGGTGTGTGTTCTGAGATGTTCTGGTGTGTCTGTGTTAAGATGTGCAGGGGTGCCTGTGTGCTATAACACCTGCGTGTATGTGTGTGTGTTCTGAGGTGTTCTACTGTGTCTGAGTACATGTGTAGGGGTGTCTATGTGCTGTAACACCTGCGTGTATGTGTGTGTGTTCTGAGGTGTTCTACTGTGTCTGAGTACATGTGTAGGTGTGTCTATGTGCTGTAACACCTGCGTGTATGTGTGTGTGTTCTGAGGTGTTCTGCTGTGCCTGAGTACATGTGTAGGGATGCCTATGTGCTGTAACACCTAGAGGCAGAGGAAGGAAAGGCCCATTGCGTCCCTGTTACTAGGAGCATCTAGGCAGGTCAGAATCCAGGCCGGGCCGGGCGGTGGTGGTGCACGCCTTTAATCCCAGCATTCGGGAGGCAGAGGCAGGCGGATCTTTGTGAGT
>JAQHUG010000288.1:2095563-2111565 GCA_028555095.1 Dicrostonyx torquatus
ACTGCCTGGCACTTCCTGGAATCTTAACCAGCACTGACCCTCCTGTCAACCATGGTCACCTTTGTGACAAACTACTTCAAGTGATGCGTGTGAGCTCCAGGTATGAGGAAGCTTCACACATTCTGATAATTGTGTGTGTGTGTGTGTGTGTGTGTGTGTGTGTGGTGTGGTGTTATTTGATACAGATTTTCATTAGATAGCCCTAGTTGGTCTAGAACTCTCTATGTATAGAACAGGCTGGTCTCTAACTCATAGGGATTTACCTACCTCTGCCTCTCTCCCAAGTACCATGACTAAAGGTGTGTGTCACCACATCTGGCTTTACTTTTTGTTTTTGTTTTTCAAGACAGGGTTTCTTTGTGTAGCTCAGGCTGTCTGGAACTAGCTTTGTAGATCAGGTCAGCTTCAAACTCACAGAGATCTGCCTGCCTCTGTCTTCTGAGTGCTGGGATTAAAAGTGTGCGCCACCATTGCCTACCGTATTATTTTTTTTTTTTGTTTTTCGAGACAGGGTTTCTCTGTAGCTTTGGTGCCTGTCCTGGAACTAGCTCTTGTAGACCAGGCTGGTCTCAAACTCATGGAGATCCACCTGCCTCTGCCTCCCAAGTGCTGGGATTAAAGGCATGCGCCACCACCGCCCGGTGTATTTTTTGTTTTTACAATATTTAAATTTATTACATACACAGTGTTCTGCTTGCATGCCAGAAGAGTGCACAAGGTCTCATTATAGATGGTAGTGAGTCACCATGTGGTTGCTGGAAATTGAACTCATTACCTCCAGAAGAGCAACCAGTACCCTTAACTTCTGAGCCATCTCTCCAGCCCCCAATTTTGTTTTATTATTTTAAAATATTATGTACATGTGTCTGTGTGTATGTGCACGTGAATGAAGAAGCAGAGGTAGGCCGGAGGCATCAGTTATAAGTTACCAGCTGCTTGACATGGGTGCTGGGTGACACAGGTGCTCCAGTCTTCTAGAAGAGTAGCACACACTCTTAACCAAGCAAAGCCATATCTCTAGTCCTTTGGTTTCTATTTATTATTTATATTTGGACAGGGTCTTGTGTAACCCAGGGTAACTTCAAACTGAATGGGTAGCTGAGGATGACTGCAAACTTCCTGTCTCTATCTCAGAAGTGTTGGAATTATAGGCATGAGCTACCAGAACTGGTTTATATGTTACTGGTTTATGAGCTGACTTCAGAATTTTTGAGTGCCAGGGAAGCATTCTTCCAGGGGAACTGTATCTCCAGCCTCGATGCCTCTCTGTGTTTTTAGTTCCCCTTGTGTGCAGAACTGCCCTCCAATCTTATGCTTCAGCCATTATCAACTAATTAGCAGCAATTCCTGTCTGAAACCACAGTTAGTGCTGCGCCCACCATCAGTCCCACAGTTCACGCTGGTCTCTTCTGAAAGCCACTCCTGTATGTTTGTAGCGGGCTCCTCTCCATTCAGCACAGGAGAGAGATCGTTTGCATGGTCATCCCTTATGTCTTAAGTGCCTAGAAAAAGGCCTAGGACAGGGCTAGGTGCTCAATCAATATTTATTGAGTCAATGAGTAAATGCAGTCTCCCTAACTAGGCAGCACGTTCCCAGGGCGGGCAGGATCTGGTTACTTCCTGGAGAGAGCCAGCGTTTTCTAGAGAACTATCCATTGCTACTATGGAGAAAGAGCCCTGTGCTGAAGTGGGACACACACACACCATGGGTCAGGCCATTCCTCCATCTTGGCTTTCTCTCAGGGTCCTTGTCTTGGATTTCTGGAGCTATCCTTGCTCATGCCAGTTTGATCAATGAATGGCCAATACATGGAACACTTAGGGCAGCCCTGGTTACTGGTCACAGCTGGGTAGCAGTATGGCCACCTGTTCATCTTGGGTTGTTCAGTCGCTGTTGCGGCCACATTCTCCTCAAGCACCCGCTCTCAGAGAGCCCATCTGCCTGTCAGTGGGGCTGTCACTGAGTAGAGCAGTAGTCACTCGGTCTCCCAGGCCTGAGCCTCGCCAGTGTCTCTCCCTCCCTCCCTTGCTCTCACCCTGTTGGCCAATTTGTTTCTCTGTGTAACCCTGGCTATCCTGGAACTTACTCACTCTGTAGACCAGGCTGGCCTCAGAGATCTGTCTGCCTCTGCCTCGCCTTCTGAGTGCTGGGATTAAAGGTGTGCGCTGCCACCATTACCACCACCTGGATTTTTTTGCCCCTTCTTTTTCTTCCCTGAATGCTCCCTGGACTTCTGTGGCTGTCTCCTTCCTAGTGTCACTGCCTGTCACTGTTGTCCCAACACAGCCCTCTCCTTTTCCCTCCCCATCCCCAAGATTCAGAGGGAAGCTTCATACTGTAAATATCTTATCACTGCTGAAACCCTCAAATGCCTTCCCATGGCCTGAAGCCCACATCACCATCACCCACCAGGAGCCTAGCCTTCTCAATGCTCCAGGCTCCAAACTCAGTGCTCCAGATATCTCTTCTAGTCATGTACTGACCAGGGTTTTTTTTTTGTTTGTTTGTTTTGTTTTGTTTTTGGTCAGCTTGACAGAAGACAAGATATCATCTGTGAAGACAGAACCTCAGTTGAGAAAATGTCCCCATCAAATCTGTCTGTATGCAAGCCTGTGGAGGCATTTTTTGGATTAATGATTGATGTGGGCGAGCATAGCTCACTCTGGGTGGTACCATACCTAGGCAGGTAGTCCTGGGTTGAACAAGAAAACAATCTGAGCAAGCCAGTAAGCAGCATTCCTCCATAGCCTCTGCTTCAGGTCCCTGTCCGATTTTCCCTTGAAAATGGACTCTAACCTCAAAGATATAATAAACCCTTTCCTCCCCTGGTTACTTTTGGTCATGGTCTTTATCTCAGCAATAGAAAACCAGACTAGGACCAGTCCCCAAGTGTATCCTCTTTGACTGCAGCATTTACCTATCTGCTTATGCCACCTATTTGCTGTTCTTTGCTCCCCAGCATCTTGCAGATCTCTTGAATCTTGTCTTCTGGAATGCTTTCCCTGGGATTCCTCACACAGATCAGGTGCCCTCCTGTATAATCCCATCGAGTACAACTTTCACCCTCATGCCTGATGACTTCTTTCCTTTTTCTTCTTGTGGTTCTGGAATTGAACCTAGAGCCTCCTGCATACTGGGCAAGTGCTCGACCACTGAGCTGTATTCCGGCCCTCTCCTTACCTTTTATGAGACAGAGGCTTACTAAGTCGTTCCAGCAGACTTTGAACTTTCCATCCTCCTGCCTCAGCTCCTAGAAAGCTAGGATTACTGGCCTGGCAGCCTCTCTCATTCTAAATGCCTGTTACCTTTAGCCATGACCTGCCTCCCCTCCATTTGATCTCCAGTCCCTCAGGGCAAGATAGTACCAGTCTTGTTCTCTCTGTCCTGGATAGCACGAGCTCTGGTGCACAGCAGACCCTCAGCCAAAGGTTATTGGAAGGATGAGGAGACACTAGGTTAGAATCTCAGCTTCAGTCAGCATTTAGGAACCAGAGGCAGGTGAATCTCTGTGAATTTGAGGTCAGCCTGTCTATATAGCGAGTTCCAGGACAGCCAGAGCTACATAGTGACACCTTGTCTCAAAAAAGGAAAAAAAGAGAGAAAAAAGGAATAAGAAAAGAGACAAAAACACATGAAGAAGCTGCAATGAGCAAATCTTACTTCTTACCTGTAAATGAGAACAGCAACAGTACCTTTCCGGTGGAGTTGTGGAATCAGGTATTTAGAGAACATATATACACACTTTTGGGAATTTCTTTTGTGCATCCAAATTAGGCAAGTGCTTCCCAGCTGAACTAAATCTCCAAGCCTCTCATTTTATTTTTGACACTCTTGGCTCTCAACACACCCACCAGCGAAGTCCAGACATACAGGCGCATCAGTTGCTGCTGCAAAAGAGATTGACACCAGACGTGTACCTTTAATTCCTGAGCTCTGAACTTGCCAAGGGCCCAAATCGGGTGCTGACTTGGACCCGGAGCCAAGGCCCATTTAAGGGTAGAGGGGCGGGCCCTCCGCGCCTCACGTGAGGTCAGCGCGCAGTGCTGCGTCTGACGCTCTGGTTGCCGCAGAGACGCCCCGCCCCCGCGCGGCGCTGCGGAACCGGAGCTCCGGGCGGCGTCGGCAGAGGCGCGGGAGGTGGCGAGGCCAGGGCAGGGCGGCAGGAGCCCGCGCGGCGACCGCAGCGAGAGCAGCAGAGACAGAGCAGACCACGACGAAGGCGCACAGGCATCCGGGCCGGGCCGGGCCACCGGGAGAGCGGCCGCCGGGAAGCGGGCAGAAGGCCGGGCTGGCAGCTGGCAGCAGCCGAGCCGCGAAGCGACATGGTGCTGCTCAAGGAGTAGTGAGTGTCGGGCTGGCTGTGCGGAAGCGAGGCGGAAGGGAGGGTCGGAATGACGGCCGCGAAGGCAGATCGCCTGCCGGGGGGGTGGGTGGATGGAGAACACCGGATGGGGCTGTTGGGCCGCCTAGCAGGGGCGGAGGGGCCAGAGGGTGACAGACAGCACCTGAGGTGGGGTCGAATAGGCCAGAGAGGAGGCCAGGAACCGGCGCGGGCCGGACAGGGCCTGAGGAGGGGTCAAGGGGACAGGGAGAGTCAGAGAGAGCATGAGGTGGGGCCCAAGGAATGGAGAGCGCTGGATGTGAGGTGGCCCTATAGTGGGCGCTGGGGGATGAAGGGGTAGACTGTGGAGTTGTGTAAGGGACCAAGGAGCAGTGGGACAAGGGCAGGCAGCGCTGGCGAGTTGACTGACAGTGGGGAGGGGTTTGGGGCTGAGTTGTACGTACCGAGGGGCAGGGAAGATCAGATAAGGTAGCTCCTAGAATGGAGTTGAGGTGGTGAGAAGGAGTGCTGAGGCGGAACCTGGGGCATGGACAGTGGCCGCCCTAGGCAGCAGAGGAAGGATTGTAATAATTGGTTGCAGAAAAAAGGACTTAATTCAGAGCCAGGCTTGGGTGATGGGAAGGGAGAAAGAACTTAGGGGACTGAGATAACAGGGCTGGGCGGGGATAGTTGGAGTGGCATGGTAACATATATTTACTACTACTGTAGGTACAAAAGAGGAGCCTTTTGCAAGAAGCTCGGGATGCCTGCCTGGGACTTGGCAACACTTGAATGAGGAGTCTAGAAAATACCGGCAGGTTCTGAAGTGATTTAAAGGAGTTTCCGTGGTCGAAAAGGGCAGGAAGTTAGCAAGGCACAAGACCATCCAGAAAGACAGCATAGAAAACATAGCATAAGAATGGATATACCTGCTAATAGAGGTGGTGGGGACCAGGACGGGGACATCCAATCTCTAGCGGAGTTTGGGTCTTGGTGCAAAGAGATGAGAAAATTGTTTGGAGGAATTGAGAAGGTTCCCACAAATATTTTTGGCGATGAGGAGCTATTGATCTAGGGGATAGGCAGGCCTTGCTAGATGTTTGCTCCTGAAACTCAGGGTCTTGACTGACAGGTAGAGTTATTTGGATTGCTAAACCGAAAAGGTCACAGTGTCACCCTTTCCTGAGGATCATGGTTCCAAGTGAACATCCCAGGCTAGACCGTATGTGTGTATAGTAACCCAAAGATTTGGGAAACTAAGATTCCCCGAAGGAGAGGGCAAGGGGGCAGCATTTGGTCCTAAGCCCCAGAAGTTCAGAAATGGAAAATATCCAAGTAGAAACTTGTAAAACTCTTGGTGACCAAGCAGGCACGCAGAGGACTCTCTCCCTCTTGCCAGTGAAGGCACTTTGTCCATCCCCACACAGATGTCACACTGTGTAGCTTGAATGGCAAATGAAGTAGCAAGCCAGGTGGCCTCCTACCTTGGCTCTTTTGGGAAGAACATCATTTGGAGGCCTGTCGACAGCCTCTCTTGATATCCAGTGTTAATCCAACCAGCGCTCAGAGCTTTATGTGGTAAAGAACAGGACTGCTTGGGTGCCAGCGCTCTCCAAGGAGAACACGGTGCTTTTTGCATTCTAATCCTCAGTGGCCAAACGAATGAACTTCTCTCTCTTTTCAGATTTTTTTTTTTTAATCCCCACGTGAATTCTCCGGTGTGTAGAACTGTGTAGTTCTGAACTGGTCAGGCAGGGAGGGAAGGGCCTTCTGAGGAGCTGAAGTGAATTTGGGAGGCAGGCAGTCCTTTCCCATTCTTTGCTCTCACCTCTTGAAGCTCCGCCAGGGAAAGGCCCAAGGTGCTGGTGATGCAGAACCTGCCTGGCATCTGTATTTCCTTTCTGATGGACTTGTGCCCTGTGTGTGCATCTCTGGGTTGGGGGCAGGATGAGAAACAGGGCAGGCGAGGGCATCAAAGTGAAGGGCTGTGGTTGCAATGCTGCAGCTTTGCAAAGGATGCGAGTGAAGGTCATGCCATAGTGAGGATGGCTCCGATCTTGGGCGGCTGTGGCCCGCTCCTTTCGAGTTGTCCCATGGCTGCCAAGGTGGTTTTGTTCTGAGGGAACAAGGGAGAAATGTCCAGATATGCAGCTGTAATGGAGGCAGGCTTAGAGCATCCTTGAAGGCACTAGCCAGAACTAGTCTCGTTTGAGGGGAGGTCTGGATCTGAAGGTTGTCCCTGTTGCTTTTGCTGACATTTCCTCCAATAGAATTTTCCCTGATTTGATTTCTGCAAATTCTTCGATGTGATTTTTGCTGTGTTCTTGAAGATAAAAGGCGTATTGTTTTCTAGGAAGTTTCTTCTGAGGGTGCAGAAATTCTGCTCTCTAAGTTGGAAGTACTTTTGTGCACTGTTGGCTTTCTGTAATGGGAGGGTTTACATTATCGAGTCTTTCTGGAGGAAGGGAGGTAGCAGGCAGTAAAGAACTTGGAGCCCCATTTTTTCCCCTGCTGCTTTTTCTGCCAGATGCCTGGCTTTTACTGTGCTGTTTTCCTCAGATCTTAAGAAAACCATGTGTTTTCTTGCTGCCCAGGAGAATGTTGTGGGAAGAGGGGATAGCAGGCTGTTTTGCAGCCTGGAGCAAAGAGCCATGCTTGGACCTCTGCTTAGGAAGGATGTGCTCATGCTTTACTGCGATCACAGAGATGCAAAGGGCCCAGCGGGTTCCAGCAAGGCTGTGAGAACTGGGAATCTTTGGCCCTTGATTGTCTTATTTTTTTATTTTATTAATTAATTAATTTATTTATTTATCTTGAGGCAGGGTCTCACTGTGTAGCCCTGGCTGTTCTCAATCTGTAAACCAGGTTGGCCTCAAACTCAGAGATCTGCCTGCATTCTCCTCCTAATGTTGGGATTAAAGGTGTGTGCCACCAGGCCTGTTTCCACTTGTCTTACTTGGATTTTTTTGTTCTGTTTTTTGAGACAGGGTTTCTTTGTGTAGCCCTGGCTGTCCTGGAACTCACACTGTAGACCAAGCTGACCTCAAACTCAAGAGATCTGCCTGCCCCTGCCTCCCAAGTGCTGGGATTAAAGATTGGGATGACCACTACCCTGCTTTATTTGCTTGTTTTTTTTTTTTTAATATTTATTTATTATGTATACAATATTCTGCCTGTGTGTATGTCTGCAGGTCAGAAGAAGGCACCAGACCTCATTACAGATGGTTGTGAGCCACCATGTGGTTGCTGGGAATTGAACTCAGGACCTTTGGAAGAGCAGGCAAATGCTCTTAACCACTGAGCCATCTCTCCAGCCCTGCTTGTTTGTTTTTTAAACAGGGTCTTAACCATGTAACTCTGGCTGGCCTGGAACTATGTAGACCAGATTGACCTCAAACTCACAGAGACCCACCTGCCTCTGCCTCCTCAGTACTGGGTGGCTTGACTTCTGAGTCCAGTCAAGGCCTTTCTTCTCATCTCTTTGACCTGGGGGTCAGCCATGGTCTGTCACAAGTTCAAGCCACCTGGCGAAGTGCCTCTAGTCTCCTCAGCTCTCTGAAGTTCTGACCCTCTTGAGGACTTTGCTGGCCACAATTTCTCTATTAGCTTATTTGTGGTACCTTCCAACAATCGAAGGTGGTCAAGATGCAGGGGGAAAGAAAGTGATGGGCTGGAGTGCCTTTGGGTGGCTCCTGGAGGTCAAAGCTGCATGGGGGAGATTTTTTTTTTTTTTTTTTTTTTTGTAGCATCCTGAAAGAGCAGAGGTGGTGGCACTCAAGTCTTTAGGGTTGACTAAGCCTCTAGGCAATTGTCCGCTTCACAGCCTTTGACCCTGAGGACTGATGTTGGGAAGTTGGGACCCTGACACATATCCACCACCTTCTTCTGGTGTGATACCTTATGATGAGCCTTCCCTGTTAGCTTCCGTTCCACTAGATGCATGGGCAAGTCTTGTTGGAGAGAGATGGTTGAGGGAGTAGGCAAGAAAGGTGTGAGTGAGTTGCCTGTGAAGTAGATAGTGGGGAATTCAGGTTTGCTCTCAATTACAGAGTTCTAAATGGGATTCCAAAAGGGCATGGGGGACCCTGGTCTCGCAGCATCCAGAGGGCCATTCCCTGCTTACTTTGTCAGTGAGTGGGGGATTGGATGCAGCAGAGCATGGACCACTATACTGAGGTGATGCTTCAGAGTCTGGAGTTGATGCTCTTTTTCCTTTTTTGCAGCCGAGTCATCCTGCCTGTGTCTGTAGATGAGGTAAGTCCTTTTTTCCTCTCATCTCATCCACAGTTGTTCATAAATACTTGTGAAATAGTAGCTTAGTTGGCCTGGGAGTGGCCACACTGTGTAGCTTTCATTTATGTTCTAATACAGAGCCAAAGATCAGCTCAAATATTCCTGGTGCTACTTTCTACTAAAGGAGGGCATGACTGTCATGAGTCTGGTACCTGAGTAAAGCCAGTCTCAAGCTTGTGGATAGCTTTGCTTAGGGACTAAGGCAGCTCTTCGTCTGCTGGGACTGAACCCTGTGGGACATGTGATTGACAAGCTGCAGTGTGTGGATATCTGGGGCCTCCATGACTCGGCCGAGGACGATGCTTTCTAGTCACTGGTGCTCTCTGGCTGTGAAGCAAACCAGCAAGGCCAGAAATCTCTGGAGTCCCCACATACATGTTAGGTGACTGCTAGAAAGACTAAGGCACAGAAACCACCTTTTATGGAGGGCAGAAGATGACAAATGGGCTTGGCTTGCCCTCTGTCCTTTTATGGTTCCCAGGTCTGACAGCCCTGTGCTTGTGGAGCTGGCAGCAATAGTTGCCACAAGAAAGTCCATAAGCCCTGCTGACTCAGAGCTGTCTCTTGGATAGCAGAAAACTGTCATGGAGCCTCCCTTGTCCCACCCTTTCTCTGAACTTCCTCTCTTCTCCCTTCCTGGCCAAGCTTGTTCTTGACTCTCCTCTGAATCCAACAGCTCTACCCCAGCTTCCAGTGAAATGAAAGCCAGCTTGAACCCCTGGTTGTTGGCACCATCTCTTTTCCCTGTAGGACCATTGGGAAACTCCTGTGTTCCATAGAGCTGGATCTCTGAGAAATGAAAGCAGGCTAGCAGAGCCTGGAGCATTCTTTAAACTTTTTTTTTTTAAATGTGTGTGTGTTTCTCTCTTTGTGTGTATGTTATGTATGTGGGGTTAGAGTAACAGGCAGTTGTGAGTTGCCCAGTGTAAGTGCTTAGAGTCAAGCATAGGTCCTCTAATGGTGTGAAGTGCTCTTACCCAGTGAACCATCTCTCCAGCCCTGTGGTGGGAGCATTCTTTAGATGAAACCAGTCACCCCAAGAGTGATGTCTGTGAATCGGCTCGGAGAGGGTTGTCTCCAGTGGGGTCCTGAGTACTTGGTAAAAGCTGCGGAGATCTGAGAGAGAGGGACAGATGTGAACTTGAACATGGTCTGAGAAATCTGAAAGACAAAAGAGACATCTGGGTGCCAGTGGCAGAAGAATTAATATCAAGAGTTTGAGGCCAGCTTGGGCATACAGCAAGATTCCATCTCAAAATAAAATAAATGGATTAAATAGTAAAAGCAGGGTGATGATGGCTCACACCTTTAATTCCAGCACTCAGGAGGCAGAAGCAGGTGGAGTTTGAGGCCAGTCTGATCTACAGAGTTCTAGGACAGCCAAGGCAAAATGAGAAACCTTGTCTCGAAAAATAAAAACCAAAAACAACAGTAGCTCACACTTCTAATTTTGGCATTTGGGAGGCTGAGGCAGGATGATTGAAGTCAGCCTGAGCTACAAATTGAGTTTCAAGACAGAGTGATAATCTGTTTCAAAAAAATGTTAAAGAAGCTGGGTGTGGTGTCACATGCCCTTTAGTCCCAGTACTTAGATCCAGGCAGAGGTAGGTGAATCTCTGTGAGTTTGAGGCCAGCCTGGTCTACAGGACAAGTTCCAGGCTAGTCAGGGCTACACTGTGAGATCCTTTCTTAAAACAAACAAACAAAGAAATAAATAAAGCCAACCAGGTGTGGAGTTTAACTCTAGCACTTGGGAGGTAGAGGCAGGTAGATCTCTGAGTGTGAGGCCAGCTTGGTCTACAGAGTTAGTTCTAGGACAGCCAGGGCTGCACAGAGAAACCCTGTCTTGAAAAAAGAGAAAGAAAAACAAAGCAATAACAAGTAGTGAGGAGGAGGGAAGAGACAAACACAATTGCATGCATTGAGGAACCTAAGGAAAAAAGAAAATGGCTAGGTAGATGCTGTGATACATGGAGCCACCGGAGATATACCTGGGTCCTGGAAACCATGTGCCTGGGTATAGCTTTGGGAGAGTTGGCCTCCTTCCTTTGAGGGCCTTGCTGTCAATATTAAGAATAGTAAGTGAGCTGGGCGGTGGTGGCGCACGCCTTTAATCCCAGCACTTGGGAGGCAGAGGCAGGTGGATCTCTGTGAGTTTGAGGCCATCCTGGTTTACAAGAGCTAGTTCCAGGACAGTTCCAAAGCTACAGAGAAATCCTGTCTCGAAAAAACAAACAAACAAACAAACAAACATAAAAGCTAGTTCAATGCCATCTTTGTCTACATAGGGAGTTTCAGGCTAGCCAGGGCTACATAGTAACAACCTATCCTAAAAAGAAAAAAAAAAAAAGCCTATGTAGTAGTGGTGGAGCATGCTTTTAATCCTAGCACTCGGGAGGCAGAGGCAGGCAGCTCTCTATGAGTTAGAAGCCAACCTGGACTACAGAGCAGAGTTCCAGGACAGCTAGAGCTACACAGAGAAACTCTGTCTCGAAAAACAAACAAAAAGGGTATGTAACAAGATTTCCTAACAGAAAGCCTGAATGTCCCTTACCTTGAAACTTAGGCTGTCTTCTCCCAGTCAGAACAGTGGGCCAGTGGGTGGCAGGAAGGAGAGATACCCACCTCAAGAACATCATCACTGGCAGTTGTTAGCTGCCTTGATTTTGGAGCCTGGGGGAAGTGGTGAGACAGAGCATGGTAGTGAGAGCCTGGGCCAAGCAGAGGCTTGGGAAGTGCATGCTGGTTCAAGGTGAGTCTGTGTTGGTGCTGGTCGGCCTGTTCTCAGCAAGAAAGCACTGACAGGGAGAACAGGGTGGCAGGGGTGAAGCTGCTCCATCGGTAGCTTGAACCTTAGTTCCGGATAATTCAGAAAATTCTAGAATGGGGAGAGTGAAGAAGTAAGGAACAGTGTCTCCGCCAGTAACCCCTTTCTGACTCACCGTTCCCATGAGAACGGCCCAGTGTCATGTGACTGCTACATTCACTTCCTATATTGGAGACTGTCTTGAGTCCCTTGGAGCTTCTGATTTGGGGAGAAAAAAAGAAATGGAGAAGGTCATGGCTTATAGTCATCCTGATTGCCTGAATCGATATTTGGGGGCAGAATTAGCTTGTTTGGCCTTTAGTATAACACTACCTTGGGTTTCCAGGCATCCTGTAGCAGAGCAAGAAAGCCTTGGCTGTTTGATATGGCTGTGTCCACCAGCGCGGTTCCTGGTTCCTTCTGTGGACAGGGCAGATTCATTTCTCTGTGGAACCTGGCCTGACAAGGCTCTATGGCTGGACCAACAGAGTACTGCTTTTCTTGCCTTTTTCTTTTTCTTTTCTTTTTCTTTTTTTTTTTTTTTTTTGAGACAGAGTCTCACTGTATATTCTTGGCTAAACTGACCCAGGGTGGCCTTAAATTCATGGCAGTCCTTTTGGCACAGCCTCCTGTGGCCGAGATTACAGGTGTGGGCCACTTGAGCCTAGTTGTACTGCCATTTTTGTTATGTGTGTCATTCAGTGTTTCTGCTCCACATTTCACCTCCCTCGGTTCCTACTCCCTGATTAGCCAAGTGGTAGAGTCTTCTGTTTTGCTTCCCTGAGTGACTTAGTCTATGGACAAGGGAACAGCTCTCAAGGGCAATGTAACATTGTTTTCAGTCTAAGGAAGTTGGAATCATGGTCTCCCTGGAGCTCTGATTTTGTGGTCTGACCTCCACCCTTACTGCCCCTCCAAGTCTTGAGTCTGGCAGCTTCCCAGGATGTAGCCCGGCTGTGCCAGAGGGGACCTTCTTGTGCCTTGTGCAGGTCTGTCTTTACTTCTTTGGATTAACCAAACTGCCTCGCTTGTCTTGCTGGGATTAAAGGATCGGAATATCAAGAGAGATTAAAGGGGAAGAGGCCAGCACGCAGACTGATCCTCTTAGAGCCCACCCTGTGATTTCCTGCAGCTGAAGGCAATCCCTGAAGACCAAGGTCTCTGCCAGCCCCAGGCCCCTCCCCAAAGAGCCTACTAGCTAGTCTTGTCTACTGGCCTTCTCCCCAGTTTGCCCTTTAGGATTTGCTGAGTCAGCCATTCAGTGTCCTTAGGACTCTCTTCAAAGCAGAGCTCCTGCTGTTTCATGCGAGGAAGCCTTGGCTCAGTCAGTCCCGACCCACCTGATATGGGTTTCAAGTGTGCCTTAGGAGGTGATAGAACTGGAGAAGTGCAGGGTCTAGTGTGGGATTCCATGAGGCACCAAAGCAGCACTGGTATTGCTCAAGATTAGCAAGATCTAGGCTCTCATTCTCTCAGGTGTTTCTCTGGATGGGACTAACTGAGCCTTGATCACTTACTTACCTGAGCCTTTCCTTGGCATTCCTTGATGAGCGTTTGCTTTGGAAACTCGGGCTTTTTAGGCTTTGTGGTCAACAGCTAGCGGTTGTGGGCCACTGTTTTCCCCTCTGGATGTCACTCAGAAGTCTCCTTGCAGTGCTTAGGGGACTGAGGTGGAGAAGGCTCTGGCTGTGCTGGAGCAGGCCTGGAGCATCTGTGACTTGCTCTTGCTGGCAGTGGGGCTGCAGCAGTGTTGGTGGTAGATGATCTTAATCTGAGGCAGAGAACACCACTAGTCTTACCCCTGGGGGTGCCAGGAGTTCAGGAGAGGGTGTAGAGGGCAAGGAAAGATTTATGCCCACCCCTGGCAGGTGGGGTGATAGAGTTGTCTGTCTTTTCCTCGGCCTTCTTGCCTTTGGCAGCCATGAGGAAGACACATCTTTTGGAAGAGATGTAATTTCCTGCTTGGTCACAGCTCATTTTCTCTGTACTGTTCATTTTTTTCTTTTTTTCTTTCTTTCTTTTTTTTTTTTTTTGCTTTGTTTTTGAAACATGATCTCACAATTTAGCCGTGGCTGTCCTAAAACTTGTTATGTTGACCAGGCTGGCCTTGAACTCAGGGGTCCACCTGTTCTGTTTCCTCAGTGCTGAGATTACAGCCCATCAGGCCAGAGTCTTCAGTATGATTTCTGCCTCCAGATAATTTTTCTTAGAAATAGGGGTAGGGTAGGCCTGGACACTGTCTCTAAGTCAGCAATCCTATGCCAATCTGTCCTAAGGGGTTAGAGGAGGCCAGCGGCTTGATAGGGTGACATATGACCCAAATAAAGGAAAACCAGGCTTTTGCCATCTAACAGCTGCCAAGACAGAGGGGCACACAGCCAGCATAGCCATGGAAAGGGATCTGTAATGCAGGGAGCAAGAGCATGGCTTCGGTCTGCCAGGAATGGGGAAAATCTGGAGGTGTCTTGTTTGAGAGGTTCTGAGGTCCCTGTATGGTGAGGAAAAGCCATACAGGAGAAAAAGCAAGTGAACTGAGCCAGTTTTTGCCAGAAGTTGTGGACTACACAGCACTGGACAGCTTTCTTGGACAAGAAGTCGGAGTCTTGGTTTCTGATCATTTATGTGTTTATTTTTGTTGTTGCTTGTGGGTTTTGTTTGTTTGTTTTGTTTTTGTTTTCAAGACAGGGTTTTGCTGTGTAGCCCTGGCTATCTTGGAACTCTGTAAACCAGGCTGGTCTCAAATTCAGGGATCCACCTGCTTCGGCCTCCTGAGTGCTGAAATTAAAGGCATGTGCCACCACCGCCTGACTTTTTTTTTTTTTTTTAACACAGGGTCTCACACTGTAGCCAGCGATACCCAGGAACTCACTGTAGCCCAGGCTGCAGCATAGTCATGGCAGGTCTTCTGCCCGCCTCCCGAGTGCTGCATTACAAGGATGAGATGCTATGCTTAGCTTTAGGGTCTGCTTAAATAAGTGAGATAGAGAGATTTGTAGTAACTAACTGAAATCCTCTCTTGAGGTCTAATATCAGAGCTGGGTCCTGGCCAAGAGACACCCTGAACTGTATAATGTTTCTGGATAGTACTGTGAGATTAAGTATAGTCTGTGCTCTCTTTAAACTCATGGGTTTGTAAAAATGAGAAGATGAAGTTGAATATCTCTGATGGTTAAAGAGAGCCTGCAATCCCAGCTACTTGGGAGGTTGATGTAGGAAAACAAAAAGAGGGTTGAGGAGAGCTCAGGGCTCAAGCACTTACTGAGCAGCCTAGCATGCTTGAGGGCCTGGGTTCAATCCTTAGTGCTGGAAAGAAAACAAAGAAGTAGTAGTAGAAGAAAGAAAAAGTAAAAGCAAGTGAGAGATGCTGCAGTGCAGAGTTCCCCTTTATCTTGGACCACTGTGAACGCACAGGTGGAGGTGGGGCCATGTGTAACTGTTGCAAATAATGCCTGTCTCTCTGGTTCTTTAGTATCAAGTGGGGCAGCTGTATTCTGTGGCGGAAGCCAGTAAAAATGAAACTGGTGGTGGGGAAGGAGTGGAGGTCCTGGTGAATGAGCCCTATGAGAAGGACGACGGTGAGAAAGGCCAGTACACACACAAGATCTACCACTTACAAAGGTACGTGTCCCAGGTGCCTGGGTGGGAACATGGTCTACCTTGTCCGTGGTGGTACTAGCTAATTGGGAGTGTCTCCAGGTTATAAACTAGTAGCCCAAGTTGCTTCATCTCTCAGATTGGGTGTGGGCAGTACTTCTTTGTTCATTAAAGATTTTTTTTTTGTTATTAAAAAAAAGTGACTCCACTTACCCTATTGTGCTCCCAGTCCTTAGAAACTATTTTGAGCTATTTTGGCATCTAGTGGGCCCTTCCATTGTCCTAAATATAGGAGTATATGTGGAGTGTGTACAAATAGGCACTTATTTCCCATATTTTGTGTTGATCATACTATAC
Source organism: Dicrostonyx torquatus (assembly GCA_028555095.1). NCBI lineage: Eukaryota > Metazoa > Chordata > Mammalia > Rodentia > Cricetidae > Dicrostonyx > Dicrostonyx torquatus. The sequence continues at coordinate 2,110,936 of JAQHUG010000288.1, forward strand.
TGTTCTTTCCTCTGTAGTTAGCTTTCATATCATACCGGTCTTCCCAGTATTTTCCTGCCTGGTTGTTTGCTGGAGATTCAGCCCAGAGCCTCACTTATGGTAGGCTATGGTCAGCCCCTTAGCTCCCTCTCCAACCCTCCCTCCTGCCTTATTCTTTCAAAGCATGCATAAGAACCTGGCATACTGGTGCTTGCCCAGAATCTAAGCACCTGGGAAGCTGAGGCAAGAGGATGGTGAGTGAGGCCAGTGAAGATTATTTAACTAGTTCCAGGTCGGTCTAGGCTACAAAATGTACAAACAAACCACCAACAAAACAAAGAAACCCTCTCAGTGTTGTAGGGAGTCCTGCAGCCAGTAGTCACCCACCCGAGAAGGTAGCTGCTCGTAGTATATGTGCTGTAAGCTGTTTGAGCAGCCCACTCTTGAGATCCATGTCATAGTAATTTTCAAATACATAAGACTCCTGCAGAACTACTTCTGCACACTTCTTTTGATATACTTATATCTATAAATCTGTAGTAAATGTGTAAAAAGTGTACTTGTTATGTCAGGTAGTATTTAAATTCTAATTTTGTAGAATCAGATGATTTGAGACAGGGTTTCTCTAGCTTTGGAGCTTGTCCTAGAACT
>JAQHUG010000288.1:2112825-2127685 GCA_028555095.1 Dicrostonyx torquatus
AAAAAAATTTTAAAAGATTTTTTCCCAATATTTTCAAATAATTTTGGAATTCACTTGTGTACTGGAATTTATAGTAAACCACACCTATTTGCTGAATCCCAAACCTAAACGACTTTATAGCAAACCATGAGCTGACCCAAAGGGCCTTGAAACCAGCTGTAAGCGTTTACCAGCTGGAATGGGAGTCAACCAGACTGTTTAAGAAATGAGTCAAACAGGGCTGGAGCGATAGCTCAGCAGCTAAAGAGCACATGCTGCTCTTGAGGAGTACCCAGCACCCACATCTGATCACTCACAATGCCTGTAACTCCAGCTCCAGACAATCCAGTGTCTCCTGGCCACTGTGGGCACCTGCACCTGCATGTACATACCTACACACAGGCATACATATAATTAATGATAAAGTAAATGGTTGGTTTTTAGTGGATAAAGAGCTATGTATTCATTTCATACAAGCCTGTGACTTGAGTTCAAATTCCTGAACCCATGTAAAAGCTGGACAGAGGAAAGTACACAGTAAGATGGGAGACTCTTAGAAACTGCTGTGTGAACCAGCATGACAGAAACAGCAACAAACATCAAAGAGACCCTGCCTCAAATAAGGGAGAAGCTGAGGACTGGTACCTGAGGTTGACTTCTGACCTCTACCTGAGCACCATGGCACATATATAACCTCACTCACACACAAACAAGCAAATATGTATTGTATATATACACACACACAACAACAAAACAAAACAAAAAGTACATTCACATTTCCATGCCACTTAAACCTGGATCTTGGGGCTAGAGAGATAGTTCAATGGCTAAGAGTACTGGCTGCTTCTCCAAAGGACCTGAGGTCAATTCCCAGCACCCATGTGGCAGCTCACAACGATTGATAACTCTTGTTCCAGGGTATCTGGATTCCTCTTCTGACCTCCATGGGTACCAGACACACAAACACTCAAACACATAAAATTAAGTTAAATCAGACTTTAAGAAGCTGAATTTTAATTTCTAGTCCCTAAATAGAACTCAGTTTCATTTTTATGTAATGAAATCCTGGGTTCTCTTTGATTGCCACTCTGGTGAAAGGATAGTGTAAATCATGAGGTCTGAGTGAATCTTCTGTTGTCTGCTCAGTGAACTCAGCTGAACTCAGTGGCAGAGAAAACATCTATGTGTGAGGGGAGTGCAACCTTCCTTGCTTCTTCCACGCATGAAAGAGTATAGACACCTAGTTGCTACCGCTGTCTCCTGAGCTGTAGATGTAAAGCTTCCTCTTGTCCTCAAGTACAACTGCCTCACTTAATTTACAAACGCCTGTGACTGCCCCTAGGATTCTCTTGTACTCCACCCTACCTTGCAGTAACTCCTCCTTCTCCCAGCTTTTTCTGCCCCACTCCCATCCTGTTTCTTGGCATCCTGCACACGCCCTGCTCCATGTGTTCATGTGTTCTGACTGCCCTGAGGAGGCTGCTTTGAGTCTTGTGCCTCCCTCACCATGCGTTCGCAGTGCCCTTCCCCCAGAGCCCTGTGCTCACCCCATTAGAACACATTCTTTTAGACCTGTCAGTAGTAGTCTGCCTCTGGACCATTTGGTTCCTGTGTATCCAGTGCCTGGTACATAGAAGCATCACCTAGACAAATGTGTATCTATGTGTAAAGACTCTGAGGCTTGCTCTGGGGGCTCAGATGTCTGTTGTGGGGCTAGCTCTTCCCTTGGGCCTGAGGCATGAATAAAGGTGATGAATTTGCTAGAGCCTATTGAAGATTATGTAAGCTCCCATCTAAAAGTTAGGAATGGTGGAGCTGCAATGTCGCTCAGTGCTTGGGTACTTGCCTGCCATATGTGAGATCCAGTAAAACACACACACACACACACACACACACACAGAGACAGACAGAGAGAGAGAGAGAGAGAGAGAAAGAGAGAGAGAGAGAGAGAGAGAGGAGAAAGGAACTAAAAAAGGAATTTATGTACAGAAAGTTAGGTACAGATCATTTCCTCTCAGCCTCCTGCCCAGCCAAGAAGCAACTCAGAATGATCCCAGGAGGCTTGACAGAGGCCAGACTGGCCACGCCAGAAATCCAGGAGATTGTTGACAAGGTCAAAACAAAGCTAGAAGAGAAAACCAACGAGAAATATGAAAAATTTGAAGCCGTCGAGTATAAAAGTCAAGTCGTCGCTGGAGTCAATTATTTCATTAAGGTGGATGTCGGCAATGGGAACTACATACACGTGAAAGTCTTTCAAGGTCTTCCTGGACAAGATGAGGATTTGGTGCTCAGTGATTACCAGACTAACAAAACCAAGGATGATGAAATCACCTACTTCTAAAGGGACCTGATTCCTCCCACTGTAGAGATGTGGCCATCAATAAAGAAGCATTCTTCAAAAAAAAAAAAAAAAAAAAGTTAGGTACATACATTGTCCTGTAACATGAGAGGAAAATTGAATAAAAGGGGCTGAGGAAATGGCTCAGTACTGGCTGCTCTTGTAGAGGACTTGGGTTTGCTTATCGCCTGGGCGGGCATACATGGAGCACAGATATACATGTGGGCAAAACACTAATACACATAAAGATAATAAATAAATCTTTAAAAACAGTGGAGAAATTGGAGAGAAGAAAATATTATCCAGGTATGACTATGAGGAGGCAGAGGCAGGCAGATCTCTGTGAATTCGAGGCCATCCTGGTCTACAGAGCGAGTTTCAGGATAGCTAAAGTTATACAGAGAAACCCTCTCTCGAAAAACAAAACAGAAGACAAGGGCATCTAAGTTTAAGGCCAGCTTTGACTACATAGTGAGTTCAAGAGTAGCTTGGATCCTAGGTAGGGTGTTTTTTGGTTTTTTTTTTTGTGTGTGTGTGTGATGAACATCATGAGCAAAATAACCTGAAGAGGAAAGGGTTTATTTCACCTCGAACATTATAGTCTGTCATCAAGACAAGTCAGGGCAGGAACTCAAGATAAGGCCCTGGAGGTAGCACCTGAGGCAGAGGCCGTAGAGGTTACTGGTTTGCTCAGTCTGTTTTTATAACAGCTAAGACCGCCTACCCAGGGATGGCACCATCCACATTGAGCTGAGCCCTCCCACATCAACCATCAATCAAGAAAAGTGTCTTACACACTTGCCCACAGCCCAATCTTTCAGAGGCATTTTGTTAATCAAGAGTCTCTCTTCCCAGATATGTCTAGGTTTGTGTCAAGTTGACAGAAACCACCTTGTAAACTTGGGCTACAGAGTGAAACTACTTTGTTTTAAAAGAAGGGCTGTATATGTAATTTAGTTGGTAGGATGCTTACCTAGCATGCCAAGGCCCTGGCTTCAATACCGGGCACCACGTACACTGCATGTGGTGGTGTATGTCTGTAGTAGAGGCAGAACAATCGGAAGTTTGAGGCCAGTGTAGGATGCATGAGACTCTGGCAGGGGAGGAGACAGAGACAAACACAGGGGCAGGAGAGAAGCGGGGAGAAGAAAGTACTTCTCCTGGGAGGTCGATGACTGCAAGGCCTCCTTGTTTTCTGAGAACTTAGGAAAACAGACCAGATGGTTTGAATATCATACTACTATGTATGTGCAGGCAGAGGTCAGAGGTCAACATTGGGTGCCTTCCTCTATCACCTAAAAGATGTATCCCTGGGTAGCCTGAAACTCACTCTGTAGACCAGGCTGGCCTCAAACTCAGAGAGATCTACCTGCCTCTGCCTCCTGAGTGCTGAAATTAAAGGAGTGTGCTACTGCTCCCAGCCCCAATTTACTCTCTGAGGTAGGATCTCTGAACTAATTGATTAGACCATCTATCCAGTGATCTCTAGGAATCCTCCTGTTTCTGTCCCTACCCCAAACACTAGGGTTACCAGTGCTACTATACCTAGCTTTTTATGTGGGTGCTGGGGCGCCAAACTCAGGGAGATACTTTACTGACTGAGCTGTCTGTCTTCCCAGCCCTTGTAGCCCACGTTCTAAGTTAGTCAGCTGGCACCCACCAGAGGTAGACCTAGGCTGGTGAGTTGAACACTGGCTGTACTGCTTCCCAGCGGGCTCTGGGAGACTATAATGAGAAAGAAATGTCGGTAAAGTGTGAGCAGGCAGCCCGGGGTCTCCTAAGCCCTTGTTTTTGGTGAGTGGCCAGAGCAGGTTGTTGGTGCTATCTGTAGCTGGTCAAACCGAGGTGTCAAGCTCTGGCAGGTGGCTTCTTAAACACAGTAGCCTGCTTATCTCATGGAAAAATACTTATCAACTTAGACACTGAAAGGCAGGAGCTGTGGGCTGAAGACTGTGGTGCAAACCTTTTACCTACTTGCCTCCATTATTTTGCTCATCGCCTCTTTTCTTGCTACAGCAAAGTACCCACATTTGTTCGAATGCTGGCCCCAGAAGGAGCCTTGAATATACATGAGAAAGCCTGGAATGCCTACCCTTACTGCAGAACCGGTGAGTACAGAGCTGCTCAGAGCTGAGATGTGGACCCAAGGTGGGCAGAAGTGGAGAGTAAGACTGGAGGCAGGGTGAGTCAGGGCTTTGTGTTTACTTTTTAGAATAAGCCAGTGGAGGAATGAAGGGGGCTCCCTAAGGGAGGCTCTCTAAGGCTTGGATAGGTGTGTTGGTATTATCCATACTGCTTAGCTAAATTGATAGTCATAGCCAGAGACAGCACAGAACAAACTCCTCTAATTTGGGTTACTTTGACAATTTTGATTTGATTTTGTTTCTCAAGACAGGGTTTCTCTGTGTAGCCCTGACTATCCTAGAACTTGATCCATAGACCACATTGGCCTCAAACTCAGAGATCCGCCTGCCTCTGCCTCCCAAGTGCTGGGATTAAAGTTGTGCACCACCACTACGTGGCAAAAAATTGCTGATACTTTTTAAAATTTTTAGGTTTTTTTGATAAGTATGTTGTTTTCCATATGTATGTATTTGTACCATGTCCAGTCCTTGTGCCTACGGAGCTAGAAGAGGGTATTAGATCACCTAGAACTAGGGTCACACATCATTATGAACTAGCTACCTTGTGGGTGCTGGGAACCAAATCCAGGTCCTCCGCAATAGCAGCGAATGCTTTTAACCACTGAGCCATCTCTCCAGCACCCCTATTGTTTCTTAATATTTATAATAACCTATCATGTAAATGTATAGCTGGCCAGTAGTGGGCTTTGTTTGCATCCATGAATTTTATAAACTACAGGCCAGAAATATCTGACACACTGAACTTGGTGATGTTCGCCTTTAATCCCAGCACTCATGAGACAGAGGCACTTGGATCTCTGTGCTTTTGAAGCCAGCCTGGTCTACATAGGAAATTTACTATATAGCAGGGGGGTCGAATCCTATCTGGTCGAGTTTTGAAAGGAAAGGAAAGATTGGAGCCTCTGTAGAGATACTTTCTATTCTAGAACACATTCTGAGATTCCTTCTGAGTAGCATGGACTCAGCTTTCCAAGATTCTGAGGTCTGAGGGACTATCTAGAGATCACTCCCCCATCTCTCTCCCTCTCTCTTTCCAGGTCTCAGCCTGTAGCTCAGCAGCCTAGAACTTGTTTTAGCCCCAGTTAGCCTTAAACTTGTAGCAACCTCTTGTGTGAGGTTACAGATGTGAGCAACAACTCTGGCTTAAGAATAGGTTTCTTAGACTATATGGCACTGATGCACATGCCAGGGAGTCCTAAACATCCACTGAACCCCACTCCAAGGTCGGGGTTCTTTGCTCCTGCTAACCTTCATTTGTTGGTACAGGTAACTGGCTCTGGTCCTGCCAGCCTTTGTTCACCTGTACTGCTTCACTGGCTGTTTTCTGTTTATTGTATTGTTTCTGTTGATTGTATCTGATAGGCGTGTTATCCTTATGTGACCCAGGTGTGTTCTTATCTTGTGGACTTTGGGAGTCACTGAAGTCATTGCCCACTCCAGTCTTCCATGGCCCTGTATAAGTCCAAGTACCTTTTATCAGGATTGTGTATCAGGAGATACACAGTCAATGGTGAAATGTAGGCTATGGACAGTTTTATTGTTGTAACTGAAAATGCAAATATTGCTACTCTGCACTGGACAGGAAGCTGTTATGTGCTTAGAATTGAGTGTGTGTGTGTTTGTGTATGCTTGTGTGCATGTTTGAAAGAAGGTTGGTTTTTTTTTTTTTTTTTTTTGGTTTTTCGAGACAGGGTTTCTCTGTGGCTTTGGAGCCTGTCCTGGAACTAGCTCTTGTAGACCAGGCTGGTCTCGAACTCACAAAGATCCGCCTGCCTCTGCCTCCCGAGTGCTGGGATTAAAGGCGTGCGCCACCACCACCCGGCTTGGTTTTTTTTTTTTTTTTATTTATATTTATTATGTATAGTGTTCTGTCTGCATGTGTGCCCGCAGATCTCACTATAGGTGGCTGTGAGCCACCATGTGGTTGATGGGAATTGAACTCAGGACCTCTGGAAGAGCAGCCAGTGCTCCCCTCCCCCGAGACAGGGTTTCTCTGTAGCTTTGGAGCCCATCCTGAAACTATTGTTGAGCAGGCTGGCCTCAAACTCACAGAGATCCGCCTGCCTCCACCTCCCAAGTGCTGGGATTAAAGGTGTGTATCACCACTGCCTGGCTAAGAGCAGCCAGTGCTCTTAACCACTGAGCCATCTCACCAGTCCTGAAAGAAGATCTTAAGTAGTCTGGACTGGCCTTAAATTTTGTTACTGGCCTTGAACTCCTGATCCTCCTTGCTTTATACATTCCAAGTGCTTGGATAATAGGCCTGCAGCACCATGCTAAGCTTGGATTCATAATTTTGAAAAGCAATGTGCAAGAGCCAGGTGTGGGGGCACAATCCTGTAATCCTAGCATCTGGGAAACAACTGGATTTCTGCAAGTTTAAGGCCAGTCTAGTCTATGTAAAATTACTCTGTATTAACCCCAAACCCCTCATGTCCCCATTGCTCCCCTATAAACCTACCCCGAAAAGCCCAGATCAGATTTGGGGGTACAGTTCAGTGGTAAAGGGCTTACCCTAGCCCAAGGCCCTGAATTTGATCTCCAGCACAGCAAATTAAAAAGGAAAAAAAGATGGTGAGGTGTGGCAGGGTGTGTCTGGTATAGGAACAAAGGTGGCTTTACTTAATATCTAATAGTCACATTGAGCATGTGTTGTAAGAACCTTAGTCAGCTTGAGGCAAACCTGGCATGGGTTTCTGGGTACATAGCTTGTGCCAACTGAGGAATGCTACTGTCTGCTTTGGGAGAATGTGCTACAGCGGGCATACAGTTTTCTACACAGTAAATGTTAGTTCACACATTGATCCTTGACAAAAGAAAGAAAAATATAATTTCTAAGTCCTCCATGAAGAGAAGTGGCAGTGGGTGGGTGGGGGCTACTTTCTTAGTAGTACCAATTTCCTAGTAGAATGCGCTCGATACTGAAGAACATGCTGACTCCTAGACCTGTTCATCTGGGTACCTCCTCTTTTAAAATAGGAGATAGAACAGAGGAGGGGGCTTCTTTCTGATCCTCCCTGGAGGCTGATGGGACAGAGATTATTAGTGTCAGCATTTTAGTTTGGCCTAAGTACATCTAAGTTTGAGGGAAGGTAGATAAAGGAGATGGAGTCATCTTTCCCCTTGCCTTTGGGATGGCTCCAGCCTTATTCTGGGCAATGAAAACAGATTCAGGAGCTCCATTCATCGAGTCTTTCTGTTCTCTTACTTTATTTCCATCTCTTATTTATTTCTCCTGAAGCTGATAATGGATATGGGAAGGGAAGAAATATGTCTCCCTGCCTTCTCCCTCAGCAGTAGGCAGTACCACTCAGTCAGGCTTGCAAATATCCCACTAAGAAACTGGACATGATGGTAACTACTTTTAACCATGCTGGGCGGTGGTGGGGCACGCCTTTAATCCCAGCACTCGGGAGGCAGAGGCAGGCAGATCTTTGTGAGTTCGAGACCAGCCTGGTCTACAAGAGCTAGTTCCAGCGCAGGCTCCAAAGCCACAGAGAAACCCTGTCTCAAAAAACCAAAATAAATAAATAAATACTTTTAACCCAGCATTCAGGAAGCTGAAGCAGGAGGATCACAGCTTCAAGGCTAGCCTGGGCTACATAGCAAGATCCCCCTTCTCAAAACGAAACAAAACAAAACCTCTAGGCTTGTTAGTCTTGTTGGGAAAACCCATTTTCCTGTGTAGTTGATGCGACTACAGAGACATTTGGAAGGTGAGGGGGACTGTATAGGACTGGAGGGAAGTTGGTCACCTGAGTTGATACTAAAAGCTGAGAGCAGGGTCTTAACCCTCATGGGTTTAGAACTTCCCCCCCCCCTTATTTTTCAGAATTTAGTGGATCTGTTTCTCAGTGGCTCACATACATTAAAAAACCTCAAACATCAGACGCTGCAGTTACAGTGAAATACAGAATTACGGCTCAAACTAATTTGAGACATGATGGTAACTACTTTTAACCATGCTGGGCGATGGTGGGGCACGCCTTTAATCCCAGCACTCGGGAGGCAGAGGCAGGCAGATCTTTGTGAGTTCGAGACCAGCCTGGTCTACAAGAGCTAGTTCCAGCGCAGGCTCCAAAGCCACAGAGAAACCCTGTCTCAAAAAACCAAAATAAATAAATAAATACTTTTAACCCAGCATTCAGGAAGCTGAAGCAGGAGGATCACAGCTTCAGATAGATACTGTTTGCTGATTTGTGCCTTTTTTCCCTTGGGAATCTTCCACATGGAAATGAAATTAAAACTAGGATAACACGGTGTGATGGTGCAAACAGTCAGCTTGGTTAAGGGAGCAGATTCTTGTGTCCTACAGAGGCAGAGTAGGAGAGGGTGTCTTGGAGATTGTGAAGTCTGAACATGGTAGCTGGTTGGAGAAGCTTAATGGCCAGGGGCATCACACCTGGCCAGCCTGAAGCTACTGTCTCTGTGACAGTATGACAGAATCCCTGCCAGATTGGCATCTTTGGATGCAATGTACCAATTCTGTTGTTTCCACATGACTTTCTCAAGCTGCTAGTAGAGGAATTGCTGGTTTAGTTCTAATCTGGTGCTTCCAGTGCCTTTGGTTGGGCTCGGGGAAATTACTGACATTCTTTAAGGCTCTGTGCACATGGTGACTTATAGCCCTCATGCTGCCAGCTTCCCAATTCCTTCTCAAGAGTGTTAGTTTTACCTTTTTGTTCGTTGTTTTGTTTGGTTTTGGAGTGATGGAGTTTGTTGGCCCTCTGTATACTCCAGAAAGAGCAGTATGCATTACCAGAAATTGGGATAGCACACGAGGTAGGGTACAGAATGAACTGAACTGTCGTCAGGAGGAGAGCTGGGCTCTTCCCCAGCGACATGGAAGCTGCAGTCATTTTCTCTGATAAATAATTGACCTGTGCTTTCCGAAGGATCGCATTACAGCAGCAGAACCATAGAGCATGCAAGGTTTGGTTACAGTGTGAGGAAGGGTGCCACCATAAAAGATAACCTGGCTCAAAAGACCCTGCTCTGTGTCTCCCAAGTGATTCTCTCCTGGGAGATTGATTGGGCCTCAGGGTCTCAGCGGACCAGAGACCATCCCTTGGTCTATCAGAGAGAATCCTAAGAAGCCCATATGGGTGTCATCTTAATTAAATCCCAGATTTGGTCCCTTGGGACTTTGAATGAATTTGGGGAAGGGGAGGTTGATGCACTGAGGCTTTCCTACTGTAAGCTGGGACCTAGAGGTCACTATGGGGAAGCCATGGGGAGTGGAGAAAGAAGTCTTTACTCTTCATAGTCTGTTCATCTTTATTAATCTTCTTTCTTTCTTTTTTCCATGTCCTTGCCGTGGAGCAGTGATTACAGTAAGTATATCCAGCAAGGGGGGGGGTAGAAGAACTGGAGTTCTAGATGATTTATAATAAAGGAGAAATAAAGGTGTACCTGCACTAGATGTTCTGGCTCTTCTCTTGTTCCCCTCGGGTGATGCTGGGGCTCCCTTTGCTGATGTTGGGGCTCAAGCGTTTCAGTCCTAATGAGGATCTTGCCAGTCAGTGCTTTTGATCCATTGACTCATGGGTTTGCCAGGTAAGACCTGACTCTGGGTCTCAGAGGTTCAGAATTAGTTTAGGCTCTCCCTTGTTCCCTTGGGTCATGCCTACCTAGTGCCTAAATATGACATCCCTATCCAATTTTAGCATCCTTTGACCCCACTGAACACTGACCATTGATAACATTGTTACCTTACCAAGCTTGCTCTTCCAGAACCAGTCTCTTGTTCCCCAAGCCCTCACTCTTCAGCATAATCCCTCAAATTCATGTCCCTGCTGCAGAACTAATCCCTGTCAGGGAACAATGGGCTCTTTTCCTTCTTCATGTAGCTCCTTTTACTAAAAACAGGTGTTAACAATTTTTTAAGGGGGCTGGAGAGATGGCTCAGCGGTTAAGAGTATTGCCTGCTCTTTCCAAGGTCCTGAGTTCAATTCCCAGCAACCACATGGTGGCTCACAACCATCTGTAATGAGGTCTGGTGCCCTCTTCTGGCTTGCAGACATACACACAGACAGAATATTGTATACATAATAAATAAATAAATAAATAAATATTTAAAAAAAAACAATTTTTTAAAAGCACCAAGGGAAGGGGACAAAATTAGTGTGGAGGGCTAGCCTCAACAAAGTACTTGATGAGGAAAGGGGCCAGCATGAAGACTTCCACAGCTAGGAGACTTAGGCTACTGGCTACATTTGCATGCTGTGCATAAGGTAAAATGGAAGATTGCTCAAATACTGAATTCTAAACTCTGTCAAATGGGACTTTTGACCTCACTGTGTAATAGATAGCTCTGTAGCCTCAGCCAAGTCACCTAAGCTTTTCTGGAAACTCAGGTGATCATATGTGTGAACAGACTTAGTCCTGGGACCATCCAGGTATGGCAGCTGTTGTCAGGTCAGCTGGAATCTCATAGCTACAGGCTTGTGGGATCCCCAGTAATAGGAGTTGGTGACCCCCCAGTGCCAACCTTGTTGGTAACTAAGTTATTTGTTCCCTCTTTCAGAATGAGTACATGAAGGAAGACTTTCTGATTAAAATTGAAACCTGGCACAAGCCGGATCTTGGCACCCAGGAGAATGTAAGTATCACCTCTCAAGCCCCAGGGTCCAGGTCCTTGGTTGATCTCTTAGGCTCTGCCCTGTAGCCTCTGGCTCCCTGTTCCAGGCTCTTCTCTGCGCTTCTCTTCTGTCTGGCTAAGAATGCTTCTCCAGACTGTTCTACAATACAGTTGATTTACAAAATGTCATTTCTAAGATTCTTTGTTAGGCTTTCTTGTAGAGCTGGGATTAGTCTAAAATGCAGTTTCAGATACCCAGAAACAGTGCCTTTAAAACATAATTGTGCCTGCACTTTAATCCCAGCACTCCACTTGGGAAGCAGAGGCAGGCCTGGTCTACAAAGCAAGTTTCAAGATAGCCAGGGCTATTACATAGAGAAACCCCTGTCATGAAAAGCCAAATAATGAACAAACAAATAAACAAAGCAGTACTTCTCCAAATTTAAAGTATACTCCTGCTGCCTTTAACTTAGAACCCTACACCTAGGCATGTGTGAGACTATTTTTTCACATGTGAAGTAACACATAGACAGAGATTCAGCACAAATTTAAAACAATGTAAGACCCTATCAGTGGGACACCAATAAATTGTGCAGCCAAACAGTGGCATACTATGCAGCCATTAAAAAACTGAGGGAGCTGGGCAGTGGTGGTGCACGCCTTTAATCCCAGCACTTGGGAGGCAGAGGCAGGCGGATCTCTGTGAGTTTGAGACCAGTCTGGTCTACAGAGCAAGTTCTAGGACAGCCAGGGTTACACAGAGAAACCCTGTCTTGAAAAACAACAAAATAAAAAAGCAGAGGAATCCACGTGTGGTGGTGAACCATTCCAAGCACTCTGGAGGAAGGGGCAGGTGAATCTTATAAATTTGAGGTCAGTGTGGTCTACAGAGTGAGTTCCAGGCCTGTCAGGGCTACAGAATGACTCTGTTCCAAAATGAAAACGGAAAATGGATTGATGAAAACAATACTGCATATATTGTTCAGTATATAAAACAGGATACTAAAAGGTCAGAACCAATGACTGGTCAGGTCCCAGGCACTGGGAGAACCTAGTATTATTACTCCACTTAATGGACATAGTATTAAATGACTTACTTGTATACCTGTAGATCAAAGCATCTCTCAACCCTCTTCAGAGGAGCTTCTCTTCATAGCTGCCAGTTAACACAAAGACCCCAACTAGTCAGTGTGCAGAGAATAAGACTGCAAAGTACTCGGCCCTAAATGGGATCTTTGCATCCCTCCCTGCAAGGCTCAGTAGTCTTGGCCAAAGAATGGGTAGAAAGACTGTAAGAGCCGAAAGTGGCTGATAACATCAGTGTTTTCTAGACACTGGAGGGTAGGTGCACATATGAACTCATCAATTTTGACAGTATACACAAGACCTGTGAAAGCTCTAACCAGACAAAAATCCCATTATAGAGGTAGGGAGGTAGGCACAAAATTCCCACCACTAGCCAGGAATGAGGGGGCCTGCCTTTAATTCCAGTACACAAGAAGATAGATCTCTGAATTTGAGGCCAGCCTGGTCTACAGAAAGAGTTCTAGAACAGTTAGGGCTACAAGGATCTGCCCTCCACGTACTGAGGAGCTATTGGCATTTAATTGCTACTGAGAGTGGAGAGCGCTGGTAGTCAGGGTTCGCTAGAGGAACAGAACTGGTAGAATGAATCAAGAGGGGAGGAGAAGCGGAGCAGGGGTTAGAATGGCTCACAGGCTGTGGTCCAGCTAGGCCAGCAGTAGCTAGGCCAGCAGTGTCTGTCTACCAAACGACAGCCGAAGAATCCAGTAGTCATTCAGTCCACAGGGCTGGATCTCAGCTGGTCTTCAGTATGCCTTGGAATCCTGAAGAATAGGCTCTAATGCTAGTGAAGGAGTGGCCTTTCACTAATTGCCAGTGAGAAAGTGTGGGCAAGCAGGCAAAGAGCAGGAGCTTACTTCTTCCGTATCCTTTAGCTAGATTGCCGCCAGAACGGGTGGCCCAGATTAAAGGTGTATCTTCCCATTTCAAATTATTTAAAGAAAATCCCTCACAGATGTGCCCAGCCATTTTCGTTTTAGTTAATTCCAGGTGTAATCAAGCAGACAGCCAAGAATAACCATCACGAGGAATCAGTTTTCTTTTTCTTTTCTTTCTTTTTTTTGTTTTTTGTATTTTGAGACAGGGTTTTCTGTGTAGTCTTTGCTTTTCTTGGAACTTGCTCTGTATACCAGGCTGGCCTGGAACTCAGAGAGATTCACCTGCCTCTGCCTCCCGAGTGCTGGGATTAAAGGCATGTGTCATCATTGCCCCGCCAATTTTCTTTGAAGATATGACCCATGGTAGGTTGACCAGATAGTAGGGCCAGCAGGCTCCCACCCTCAAGAGTAGTCAATAAACTGGACTGGATGAAGAAAGAAGAAATTATTTCAAAGTTGGGTGGGAAGGGATGGGAGGGTGCAAAGAGTGGTAATAGGAGTTGGGGAATGAGTATATTCAAAAATTTGAAAAAGAAATAAAAAAAGATATGGCTGGGCATGGTGGCAAATGCCTTTAATTTCAGCACGCAGGAGGCAGAGGCAGGCAGATCTCTGAGTTTGAGGCCAGCCTGGTCTACAGAGTGAGTTTCACTGTAGTCAGGGCTAGCTGTGAGACCTTGTCTGAAAAGACAAGATATGGAGCTGCAGAGATGGCTCTTACTGCTCTTCCACAGTACCTGAGTTCTGTTCCATGTACCCATACTGGGTTGCTTGCAACCCCTGTATCTCCAGTTAAGAAGGGATCCAGCCCCCTCTTCTGGCTCCCACACACGCCCATATTACAGATACACAGGCAAACATATACATATGAATGAAAATTAAGTAAACCTAAAAGGAGCAGATAGGAACCTGTGTATATATTTGTGCCACTGTTGGTATAAAAGGAAAATCTGCACATAGACTATTGTCTGTTTCTGGAGTTGGAGTTGGGCTGGGGGGATGAGGCAGGGGAAGTGTTACTCTTTAGGATAACATTTTATACATTGAATTTGTGAAAAGGCAACAAATCCTGGGGTGTTTAGTCCTCACTAAGGCTGCAGTGGGAATAGGGCAGGTACTCCGGGGAGCCTGCTGGAGTGAACTTAGTCTGAAGACAGATCCTGTTGCTGTCCAGTCTCTAGCCCTTTGAATAACTGTACCAACTGTGAGGTTAAGTGGTCCTTATCTGAAAGGCTCGGGACCAGGAGTATTTCAGACTTTACATTTTGGAATGTTTGCATAGGAATGTATGGAAATAACAAGATATATTGGGGGAGGGACCCAAATACAAAGACGAAATTCATTTGTGTTTTATATATACTTTATATATGCAGCTTGAAGATATTTTGCACATTTTAGCCTGCTTATATTTGACTGTAACCCATCATATGAGATCAGGTGTAGAATTTTCTACTTGTGGCATCATGGCAGCTCACTTCAGGGAGCTTTAGATTTTGGATTATTTTGAATTTTCAGATTTTAGATGTTTAACTCTTGTGTAATTCTTTACTAGTAGGAATGTCCCACCAATGGCATGGGTAGATCTGGTTCTAGCTGTCTGATTCAGGTAAAGGATACTTGTCTCTAACAGAACTATACATGTGTAACAAGTGGTCTCCCATTTTCTTGCAGGTGCATAAACTGGAGCCTGAGACATGGAAACATGTGGAAGCTATTTATATAGACATTGCTGATCGAAGCCAAGTACTTAGCAAGGTGGGCTCCTTAAGAGACTTAGGGGTGCAGAAATGACTTGCAAGTGTTAGAGATCAGGAAACCTCACCCAGCTAGGCTCAGAAGAACGTTCTATTTTTTT
>JAQHUG010000288.1:2135233-2151960 GCA_028555095.1 Dicrostonyx torquatus
TTTTCCCCCAAGACAGGGTTTCAAACTTCAAGATCCACCTGCTTCTGCCTCCTGAGTGTTGGGATTAAAGGTGGGTTCCACTGCTGGACGGTGGTGGCATACACCTTTAATCCCAGCACTCGGGAGGCAGAGGCAGGAGGATCTCTATGAGTTTGAGGCCAGCCTGGTCTACAAGAGCTAGTTCCAGGACAGGCACTACAGCTAAACAGAAAAACCCTGTCTCAAAAAACCACACATACACAAAGTGGGGGTTTCCACCAAGCTCAGCTAGGTGTATTATTTATTTATTGTATTTTATGAGTGTTTTGGTTGCATATATGTATGTGTACCACATGCTTGCCTAGTATCTGAGATCAGATGAGGTTATCAAATCCTCTGGAACTAGAGCTGCAGATGGCTGTGAATTGCCATGTGGATGCTGGGAATCAAATCCAGGTCCTATATAAGAGCAAATGCTCTTAACCTCTGAGCCATATTTACAGCCTGCCATTATTATTTCTTATTCATTCCACTGTCTCATGTCAATTATCTTTAAACCAATACATAATATTCTTAATACAGATAGTTTTTTTTAGGAGCTTCTGTTGTCATAACCCCCCTCAGATTACATTTAGTTATTTTATATGTGTGTATACAGCATGTGGAGATCAGAGGACGACATATAAGAGTCGTTTCTTTTCTAGCTTGTGGGGTTAGTTTTTAGGGGTCACAGTCACCACTGTTATAAGTCTGGTCCTTTTGCAAGTGGCACCATCATTCCTGGGTGAGAGTAAGATTTGAGAAAGGAATCAAGAGATTAGTTTTAGAGATTCTTTTTCTTTTTCTTTTTTTTTTTTTTTTTTTTGGTTTTTCGAGACAGGATTTCTCTGGCTTTGGAGCCTGTGCTGGAACTAGCTCTTGTAGACCAGGCTGGTCTCGAACTCACATAGATCCGCCTGCCGAGATTTTTTTTTTCTTTTCTCTAAAAAGAAAAATACCAGGATATACTGTTTATAAGAAAGCAAGCTCTCCCTCCCTCTCTCCTTCCCTCCCACCTAACCCCTTCCCCCTTGTTTTTCTTCTGCCTCTTCTACTCCCTTGCCTTCTCTTAGGAGGCTCCAAATGACAAAAGAAGAAGCACACCTTAAAGAGTCCTTTGGTCCAATCATACATCCAGACTTGGGTTCTCAATGCAGCTTCCCCATCAGGCTATGCTTGCTTGATGACCTCTTAGGGCACTCACTACTCACTGAGTAACAAATATGCTCTTATTAATAGATGCTAATGTTTAATGAGCTCTTACTGTATGGCTGACATATGGCGACATAAGTTATAGAACCAAATTCCGCTGGCAACATGAACCCATAAGTATAGGTCATAGTTTGATTTATAGCCAACAAGTAAGGGTGGGGAGCTCAGAATACCTCATAGATAGTTCACTGAGTAACACTTCTTGGGCCTTTGGCTATTAGTTCTATATGCATTGAGTCTGGTAATCCTTTTAAAACATTTTAAGAGGGCTGGATAGATGGCTCGGAGGTTAAGAGCATTGGAGGTTAATCCCAGCACTCGGGAAGCAGAGGCAGGTGGATCTCTGTGAGTTTGAGGCCAGCCTAGTCTACAAGAGTTAGTTCCAGGACAGGCTCCAAAGCTACAGAGAAACCCTGCCTCGGAAAAAAAAAAAAAAAAAGCATTGGAGAGAGGGCTCAGAGGTTAAAAGTACTGGCTGCTCTTCCAGAGGTTGAGTTCAATTCCCAGCAACCACATGATGGGTCACAATCATCTTTAATGAGATCTGGTGCCCTTTTCTGGCGGGCAGGGATACATGCAGGCAAAACACTGTATACATCATTAATAAATAAATCTTTTAAAAAAATTTAAGAAATCTGGGTTTTGGATTCTAAATCACTTAGGTTAACAGTGTGATTAAGATTCTGTAGTAGCCAGGCATAGCGGTACATTACTGTAATTCCAGTACTAGGGGGGCAGAGGCAGGCAGACCTTTAAGTTAAAGCTAGCCTGGTCTACATAGAGCATTCCCAAGATAGCCAGGGCTATGTAGTGAGAGGTGTTTTTTTTTTTGTTAAAAAAAAAATTAAAGAAAAAAAAAACCCAAAGGATTCTGCAGTGTTTTCTTTCCTATTATGGGTCTTCTCCACTTGTCCCATAATTTTTCTCATCCCTCTTTAACCCATCCCTTCTGAAGTTGGCCCTGTGTGGTTAGCTAAATGGCTGCATGACATCCTTGCCCACGTGACTTACATGGGAGGCTACTTGTAGCTGTCTCATTGTATGTGGGCTCGGACAACATGTATGACCCTTTCTGGTTGCTTGTCTCTGAGTGTGGAGGACTTTCTGACTACTAGTTCTCTATTAGTTTGAGTTTAGGTTTTGACCTCTGGGCAGGTTACCCAGAGAGCACACAAATCTTTCTGTATTGAAGTATCTAGCAGACACCACATCTGGAGTTCAAAGCTTTGAGTTATGGTGAACTTGTGTTTCAGGGCTAGGCTGATTAGGAGAATCCACTCTGTACATACCTCAGAGCAGCTAGACAAATGAGAACACAGGAGTGACTCGCCTGGCAGAGGTGGCTATGGCTATGCACATCTTTAATCCCAGCATGCAGGAGGCAGAGGCAGGCAGAGCTCTAAGTAAAGGCTCCTGATGCTAGCCTGATGACTGAAGGTCCACCCCTGGGACCCTACCTATGTGGTGGAAGGAAAGGAGAGAACTGATTCTCACAAACTGTCCTCTGACCTTACTTTGAGTTATGACACAGGGACACACACACAGTGACACACACACAGTGTATATATTTTTAAGAGTCTCATAGCTTCTGCAGAGGCAAGCTCTCATCTTAATTTGTTAACCTGACAGAGATGCATCCCAGAGCAGACTTTGGAACGCCAACCAGTATATTAAAACACAGTAGTAGCTTTGTTTTTAAATACAATTTAGTTTCTCAGAACTATTGTGATATTTAAGTGTCAAACAGACAAAAACTGAAGCCAAACATGGGCATGGTGGCACATTCCTGTAATCCTGGTATTTGGAAAGGCGAATGCTGAAAGATCAGAAGTTAAAGATCATTCTTAGTTTGAGGCTAACCTGGTCTACAAAGTGAGTTTCAGGACAGCCAGGGCTGTTATACAGAGAAACCCTGTTTTGGAAAATAAACAAGACAAAACAAAACTCAATTCTTCATATCATATAGGCTTCCAGGAAGAGGAAATAAGCATTCTCAGGACATTTTACTCCAAGCCTAAAACAATGAGAAAGTGCGTTATTTCAGTAGCTCCCTCATCCCTTGACAGGAAGGGAAGTCACCACATTCTTTGGTAGGAAGTTGCATCTTTTTCAAAGTTTTTTTAGATTGATTTTGAGAGCTTTGCTGGAACTCAAATAAAAATGGAAGGAGAGCCGGGCGGTGGAGGGGCACCCCTTTAATCCCAGCTCTCAGGAGGCAGAGGCAGGTGGATCTCTGTGAGTTCAAGGTTAATCTGGTCTACAAAGTGAGTTCCAGGACAAGCTCCAAAGCTACACAGATGAACCCTGACTCAAAACAAAACAAAGCAAAAACAGGAGAACCCCACTGCTGAAAGCTGTCCTCTTACCTCCACATGTGCACCGTGGCAAGTGCATTCCCCACTGCCACCCTCACATCCCACAAAACAGTGGGGCTAATTCCTCAGTTTACTAGCCCACTCCCACCTTTTAGAATGTCTTTTCCTTTCTTAATAAGCAGTCTAGGGGACAGAGGGATGGCTCAGTGGTTTAGGGCACTTGTTGCTATTTCAGAGGACCGAGGTTCGAGACCCATCACCCACATGGCAGTTCAGGACCCTCTGTAACAAGATCCAATGTTCTCTTCTGGCTTATGTGGGCACCAGGTACACACATGGCGTAAACACATACAAGCAGGCAAAATACTCATGCACATAAAATAAAAGTAAGCAATCTATTTCTATTTTGTCCCTAACTTAAAAGGCATGATTTTTCTCTCCATCTCCTGGCGTGCCAGATCTTCACGTAAACCATAGTATATTTTTAAACTCCAATAAAATTCTCCTTGAGCTTCAAAAATAAGAGTAAGTAAAAATTAAAAATTAAGTAAATAAATAAATAAAAGCAGAGAGAAAATAGGTCCTGGCTTTACATTAGCACACTCTAAGTTAAGTTGTGGTGGCTGGTAGGACTGTGACAGTTCTATAAATAGATGGTCTGGGGTGTTGCTTATGCAAACTTCAATTCTTTTTGTTTTTCAAGAGAGGGTTTTTTTTTTTTTTTTTTTATAGCAGCTGTAGCTGTCCTGGAACTCGTTTCATAGACCAGGCTAGCCTTGAACTCACAGAGATCTGCTTGCCTCTGCCTCCCACGTGCTGAGTATGCCACCGCTATCTGGCTTCTATTCTTGTTTTGTGTGAAGTCAGGGTGAATTTATGATGGAGTTCTATCAGCAACAAAAGCTTTCAATTTCTGCTTTTTCTCTTGTAGATGAGACAAAAGGACCCCGTGAAAGGAATGACAGCAGATGACTAATGCTACCCACCCCTTCTGCACTGTATGTACTGGATTTCATTGTTACTGCGCATGCCTTAAAACACAGTCCTCAAGGCCTCAGGAGCTCACTGTGGAATGAAAGTCTTCATTTCTCATCCTTTGCTCTAGTAATAGTGATGACTGCTTGCTAATGACTGAACTCGTGGGTTTCTGTGGAAAGGAATTATGGCTGTTAGCTTTCAGAGATGTGTTTTTGTTTTTCTTTTTTGTTTGTTTTGGTTTTGGTTTTTCAAGACAGGGTTTCTTGTAACTTTGGAGTCTGTCCTGGAATTCACTCTGTAGACCAGGCTGGCCTTGAACTCACAGAGATCTGCCAGCCTCTGCCTCCAAGTGCTGGGATTTAAAGGTGTGTAGCACTGTTGCCTGGCTGGGGGGCATGCTTTTTAAAAAGACCCACGCAGAGGGACGTGGCAGGGTGAGACAAGTGAAGGAGAGTTCATTGCCAGTCATCACTCTTCCTCACTTGTAACTTGAGTCACCCTAAGTTCATGCTGGGGTACTTCCTATACTCATACCAGCATCAACTCTAGCTCCCTAACACTGGCATTCCCTACCCTTCCCTTGGAAAACTAGCTGGGCAGCTATAACATTCACTTTATATAGTGTTCATTCACATTTGATACCCTCCTGGTACTAATACCAGGTAACACTGTCTTAACAAAGGCAGTATCTTCCAGATGCTGTAAGACTAGTTACCAGGTCATAGGGCCAAGATAGGTGTCCCTTGTTTTACCTGTCATTCTTCCTCAAGGCTTGTCCTGTTAGAGCCCAATGCTGATTCTTCTCCAGTGTGCCTGTGTACTTCAAGACTCATTCTGCAACACAGAATCAAACACCTGACTCTGCCCCCAGTTAGGCTGTGAGAAAACTATTTGATTAAAGAAGACTGAGCACGGGCTAGAGAGTTGGCTCAGCGGTTAAGAGCATTGCCTGCTCTTCCAAAGGTCCTGAGTTCAATTCCCAGCAACCACATGGTGGCTCACAACCATCTAAAATGAGATCTGATGCCCTCTTCTGGCTTGCAGGCATACACACAGACAGAATGTTGTATACATAATAAATAAATAAATATAAAAAAAAAAAAGACTGAGCACCCTGTAGCACCAAAAAGCTAAGGAAACCTAGGGCATTTTTGCTCTCTGGTTGTTTTTTGGTTCTTTTTCTTCCAGTGCTGAGGTTCAAACCCTGGACCATGTGCATGCTAGACAAACAGTATCCCCAGCCTAACCCATGTTCTTAAGCAGCTTCTGGGCAATGGAAGGGGGGAGGATTAAGTAAATGCCAGTTCTGCAGTTACTATCAGGGCCTTAGTACCCTCTCTCCTCAGGGCCTCCACCAATTAGCATCCTTCCTCTTGAAATTCCTCCACTCAACATGATTTATTGTATGCTTCTGTTTTCCCTTGTTGCTTCCTTAATAATTTCTATTTCTTTTCTAGTTTTGCAAGACAGTGATCAACAGGAAGGAAGGCCCAGCAGCTCCACCCTTCTGAGTGGCAGGCCGTCTTTGGATGCAGCCTTTCTGTGCTCATTCTTCAGGCAACTTTCAGTCCCTTACTGTAGCTATTTCTAGATGCCCTTTAACATTGTGAACAAATAGACCGTCTGGTATTACAAAGCCTGTGTGTGTGGGAGCCTGATCCTCTAAGATATATGGTGTATGCTGCTGTATTTACAGCTCACCCCCTCTCCATTGTGTCCTGACCCATTTCTGTATACCTCCCCCTTTATTTCCAAGTGACATTTTTAGTCTTTCAAACTAGCTGCCTTTTGTGATATTATTTAAGCTCATTTATTTCAGCCTTGGGATAAACTGAGCTATTTTGCTTCCTGGGCAGATCTTTGGCAATGTTAAGTATTCACTTGGGGAGAGAGGAGGAGTTAAGAATTCAGAGATACTTGCCCCCAGTTCCACACAGTAGGGATGTGGCTTCCTAATCCTGACCTCTGCTCCTCGTAATCTCTTGTTCGAGTGCTCTAAGCATCAAGAAGGTATCCAAGGCCCAGCCAGTATAAGGAAATTTAGCAAATAATAAATAACCCCTACTCAAGTCATTGCATCTCTGGTTAATATTCATAGATATCTTGGCTTTTCAGCCCTCCTGTTGCCCACTCTGTCTGAATCTCTTTGCAGAGCCTTCAAGAAACCCATCAGTCCCACCTAGAGAATGTCCAGTGTGACCTGTAAACACCGATCAGACCCCTGAGGAGCTCTGTATGTCTATGCTCCTCTTCCCTTTTGGGCTGGTGCTGCCACTCAGCAATAATCCTACCTGTGCTTTCTTAGGTCCCTGTCCTCTTTGAGGCTAGTTAGGATACAAGAGTCCTGGTCTTTTCATGCTGCACAAAACAAGCATGCTGGAAGCTTTTTTCCCTAGCAAACACATCTCTTTCTGTTTCCAATCCCTGGAGAGGAGTTTGCAGATTAAGAACTCAGTTCATCCTGCCCCATGCTGAGTTCTGTGCTGGACAATCAAAAGCAAGCAGTGACTGTAGCCTAGAACTCTTCCCACAGTAGGCTGGTGAAGCCCATGCTTGGTGAGGAATAGAAGCTACTGAGCGCCTCCTAATTTTTCTAGATTGGCAGAAACTGAGTATGCCTTCCTGGTGGGAGAATGTGATATAGTTGTGTCACCTGACATTTCCCAAGCCTTGTTTAGTCAGTCAGCCCAACGTGTAGTGATCAAAGCTCTTGCTATCCTGGGTATCTGTTAGAGACCAAGCCTCTGTTAGGGAGGAAGTAGGATGGAGTAATTGATATCCTTGTTTTTGTCAGTTTGTTTGCCTTACTCATTTCTAAGTGCAATAAGGAAGTATCTCACAGGACTGCACCTGTGACATTCAG
Source organism: Dicrostonyx torquatus (assembly GCA_028555095.1). Lineage (NCBI taxonomy): Eukaryota > Metazoa > Chordata > Mammalia > Rodentia > Cricetidae > Dicrostonyx > Dicrostonyx torquatus. The sequence goes on from JAQHUG010000288.1 coordinate 2,142,620, forward strand.
ATTGATGCTTCCCTGTGGTCCTGGAGCAAGGGTGGACAGATTTGGACCCCTCAGAATGGTTAGCTCTTTTGAGACCAGATGTCCTGTTACAGAATTCTCCTCTGTATTAGTCCTCACCTTGTGGAGTCTTTAGGAACACACTTGGGACATCTTGGTTGGTGATTAGCATCTCAGCTGCTATAGTGTGAGAAAACTAGAGAAGAGGCATTCCTAAAAGAGGAAAATAGAAGTGTTCTCCTACAAGCTCTGTACTACCTGCCAATCATATTTGTGCTTACAGATTTTCCTTCTTCATTGACTAGGTTGAAGTCCAGATGTGGGTTATCTTGAGAGAAACTAAGCAAACAGTTGTTTATGTGGCGTGAGGTCAGAGGAAGTTTGTCTCCTTCAGCACTTCTTTGAAATCCACACACATCAGTCTCATCAGCTCCAGTCCAGACTTGCTCTTATCTGCCTTTGCTCCAGCTCCTCCTGCCTCCCCACCTGTTGCCCACATGTGAAAGCATCCAAATGTTACGAACTAGAATTTCCTGAGATCAGCCTGGATTTAGGGCTCCTGCCCACATAAACACAAAAGAGTGATGTCCCTGGTCTGTCCCATCCCCATGGATGGTGTTGCTGCTGGGCAAGGTTGGCTTGTAAGTATCCCCTTCCTTCCCCATCCCCCACAAAAACAAAAAACAAAAAGACAACTGACTCTCACTCAGAGGGCTCAAGTCTGGTGATACTCCTGTTAGACTTCCAGGTAGGGCCCTACAGCAAACTAAAAGCAGTGACGACTCTGCACAAGGCCTCTTGCCTCTGGCCTCCCTGTGGAGAGGCATTGGGGAGGGACAGGACAGGGTCAGAGTTGTGGGCGTGTGTATATCCTTCCACATTCTCCTTTTCCAGTCCCCACTGGGACCCTGACTTACTTGGGGTGGTTCTTAGTGCTGCTTCTTTTACAAACCACACTTTGTAGAACTGACTAGATTACCGTGTTGATTTAATGTGAGTTTGTGCCTTTTTGTCTCAATCTTCTAATGCAGGTATATTGGGAAAAAGCAGTCTAATAAAATCCTAGACAGTTTTCTGGAGTCCAGCTTATTAGTGATGTTCTTATGTCCATTTTTCAAATTAGGCACCCTTCAAGCTCCTATTGATGTTTTCCCAATTTACCAGGGTAGGATTATGAAAAGATAAATTGGTGTCTCTGAAATTTTATTTTATGTAAATAAAGTATTCCTTGTCCAAAAAGAAAAAAAAAACCAATTACATTTTCGATTTGGGCTGGGGAGTCAGTAGCTCAGTGGTAGTACTTACTTAACCTAGCAGACATGAAAAAGTCACATTAAAATATTCCCTTGTCAGTTCAATTTACTTAAGCAACAATGCATATCTCAATTAGCCATTTTCACTTTTGTCTCTTTTAGTAGACTAAGCAATTCATTCATTCATTCAGGCTTTTCGAGACAGGATTTCTCTGTGTAGCACTGACTTTCCTGGAACTCACTTTGTGGACCAGGTTAACCTTGAACTCACAGAGGTCTGCCTGCCTCTACCTCCTGGGTACACCACCACTGTCCAGCTATTATTCTCTTTTTAAAGTAGTGGACAGTTTTATTATTTTGAGGGAGAAGAACAACAGGGCAGGCAAGCTGTAAATCTTGGGAACCGTTTGAAGAAGAAAAGAAAACCCTTTTGTGAGCAGCCATATGGTGTAGAGGTTGGGTAGAAAGGGTGAAAAAAACCAAAGAACCAGGGGACACATGCCAGGGCTTTGGAAAAGAATCACTTTGGGGGCTGGAAAGATGGCTCTTTCAGAGGACCGGAGTTTAGTTCCCAGTGCCTGCATCACAGTTTCCAATTGTCTGTCACTGCAGCTCCAGGGTTCTGATGCCTCAAATCTTCAGAGGCACCTGCACCCACATAATCTTTATGCCAAGCATTTCGGAGGCAGAGGCAGGTGGGTATCTGTTTTGAGGTCAGCTTGGTCTAAAGAGAATGCTAGGCCAGGTTTACTAATTTCACTGCAAGCAGGGACAGACAACAGTAACAAGACTGCTGGGTTTTGTTTGCTTTTCCTTTACAAGTAATGTGCATCAGGGGCATGCCTGGTACCCAGAGAGATCAAGAGTGCCTTGGATACCTTGGAAATGGAGTTAGGATGGTTATGAGCCATTATGTGGGTAGTGGGAACAAAAGCCAGATTCTCTGTAAGTGCTCTTAACCCTCTCCAGTCCTTTAAGTTTTATTGCTGTGTTTATGATTGCGTGTAAAAGTCAGGGGACAACTTGGAGTGCTACTCCAAAAGTTGTCCCCTCCCCGTAGGTTTTGAGAAACCCTCTAAGACAGCTCAAACTGTCCTCAAATTTGAAGTAATCATCCTGCCTCAGCGTCCTAGGATTAGATACACACCACTACTCCTAGTGCTAGAACGTAACATTTATAGGACAGGTGTGGCCCACCCACCGTGAGGTGCCAAAAAAGCACGATCTTTTACTTGGCTTTCCAGTGTGAATCTCATCAAATCTGGTAAAACTGCGTTTTCCTGGGGGATGTCAGAACCCTGAAAACAATCCTTCTGCTCTCAAAAAAAAAAAAAAGAACCAAAGACCTAAAGAAAATAAGTCGGAGAGAGTCTGGCAGAGTAAATAATCATGACCAGTCGAGTATACACCAAATAGAAGCCGCGACTTGTTTTTCACTCACTGGTGACTAATTTTCCGAGCCCAGGAACCCCAAAACATGCTTTGTATTCAGCAAAACTGGGTTCCAGCTGGGCGTGGTGCTGCACTCACATAACCTCGGCTCTGAGGTGGGAGGATCGGCTTGGTCTGCAGAAAAAGATTCAGGAATAACAGCGAGTCACTTAAAGAAAGCAAGTGCTCTGTGACCCCTAGGAGGCTGCCAACCGGGTGAGGGAGGCCGAGCGTCCGCACCCTGCGTACTCCAAGAGTCTTGAGGGTGGGCAGACAACTGGGAGGAATGCACACCAAGGGACGGTCTCGAGGCAGCCGAGGCCGCGCACCACAGCAACTTCCGTCCGCAACGCCCTAGCGCAAGGCAGTCTGGGAGTGCCGGCCCGGCGGCCGGCCGCGGCCCCTCGCACGTCGAGGCGGGCGGTGTGGCGACGAGGGTGGGTAACACATAGGACACGCCTCTCTTCGTCTCCGAGCCCATCTCCGCTCCGCCTCTGGGCGTCACGCTCTGCCGGAGAGTCCCGCCTCTGTCCCCCCCCAACCGCACCCCACCGTCCTGGGTGCTCACGGTCCGCCTCCTACGGAAGCCGAAGCGCACAATCAGAATCCGGAAGAAAAACAACCCGGAGGGAACAGTACCGCTGATACCGGCGACCAAGGGCTGCTCCGGCCCGCACTGGCTGGAGCGCGGAGACAAGAGCCTACGAGGTCACGGCTTGGGAATGATGTCGGCTGCGTGCCCACGGAGTCCTAGCGCTCCGAAAGGCTGTGTACTCAGGTAAGCAGGCAATTATAGGCCGGTTGGTTTCTGTCGGTTCGCTGTCTTCGATCCAGTCAGATTTGTGGGGCTGGGTACCGAACCACAGTGGGATCAAGAGGACAGGACTACAAGGTTGTCCTAGTTTGGACCTCCAGATTCTGCCAGGCCAGTGTTGATGGGCTGTTAGACCTGATGCCCGCCCTAAACTTGGACTGCCGAATTGGTCACTGCAGATGCTGCCCAAGCAAGTGTCCAGTTGGTTTTTAGAGCACACAAACTACTAAGTGTCTAAGACATTCGTCCCTTCAGCTGTAGAATAGAAGTTTTGTTCCTGCTTTTCATCAGCAGTACATCATGGGATCTTCTTGATCCGGTTATGGTCTCTAGAAATCCGAAATCAGATTTAGATAAGATCCTTTAGAAGAGAAGCCTGGTCTCATGCTTGCTCTTTAATCACAAGGAACTAATCATCCAAGTGAGTGTAAATCAGTGCATGGATTTGCTGCTAATGATCAAAACTGAGAACAGGGATAAGAAATACCGAATTTTATTCTTGATCCATTTAGCTTAAGTGCCTCAAGAAGCCATTGAGTAAAAGGATTACCTGCCTTAATCCTCTGTTGGACACCAGGGGGAGACCATAAACAACGGGCCCAAGAAGGTGGTTTTTGTATTATTTTGTTTATATTCCTAGGGAGAGGCAGGAAGTTGCTTTAAGCTAGCCAAGAAACGGTTTTTACAAGTCATGCTTCTTAGAACTTGAACAGGGTCTGGTGGACAGGAGATGGTACAGAACGGCCTGCCCTTCCCTTCAGGATCTTCAGTATTCCTGGAATTCACAGGCTTCATCTTTGTAGAGTCTGCGCTCCTGCTTGCCCTGTCCTGGGAACCGTGTAGGCGTCTTGGAGCGTTGCTATAGCAACATGCTCACTCAAGGGCTCTGCAAGTCTTTGCTTTCCTGAACTTTTGATAGGATATCATGGTTTGTAGAGCTGCTCATTATTTCTCCTGATACTCTGGGACTTGTAGGGAGCTGAGATTGGAATGTTATTCCCCAGTTGATGACGTTTCCCAATAGAGTAGACTGTTGAGATAGAAACTTGTACTTAGGTTCCAGGAAGGCCTTGGTAGATTCTGCTATGTTTCAGGGACCTGTGAGACCGCAGTAAGAAAGGAAATGTGCTGCTTATTTTGTTCTTTTCTGAAATTTCTGTTCTTGTAGCTCTGAGGCATGATTAGGTACAATCAACCTCCAATGCCTTCTTGGTGCTTTTAGGAAGCTATAGGTTGAGGATCAGGAGGACAAAGTTGCCGGCTGAACCACCGAAGATCGGTGAGGTGTAGATAGCTGGAAGAGTTAATACGTTAACAAATTTCTGGCTGTCCAACTCATCATTTGTTCCTTTTCCTGGCCAAAGCTCCTTTTGTGTCCACCTTGGCAGCTCTGTGTCAGGTGCTGCTGCTGGGGTATGGGCAGCTGTGAACCTGCCTAGAGGAGCCAGTTCAAAGGAAGAGATTCCTAATTCAGGGATAAAAGGGAAGGTGAAGACTTTAAAGCCCATTGCTCCTTTCCCTCTTTTCCTACCAAAGATGCAGAAACAAACTGAGCATGGTGGCACACATCTTTAATCCCAGAACGTAGGCAGCAGAGGAAGGCTGATTCCCCACACACACACCGTGAGCTCCAGGCAAGCCTGATCTGCATAAGGAGTCAGAGGCCAGGGATGCATAGTGGGACTCTGTCTCAAAAACAACAAACTAGCAAACATGCAGACACATTTCCCATGATCATTACAGTGGAAGCATTAACAGCCTCGGCCCCTGCCCAGTCCTTAGCCTCTGTTCTCTAGGACTTTCTTTAATATCTTTTCCACAGTATACATGTTGTGACATGGAATGTGGCCTCAGCAGCCCCCACTGTGGACCTCAGTGACCTACTTCAACTGAACAACCAAGACCTGAATCTGGACATGTATATCATTGGGTAGGTATCTGAAGGGCTCCTCAGCCTCTACCCCTGTGGAGGATACTGTAACCTGTCCTCACTTCATTTTGGAGTCTGGAGGTGAAGCGCTTTCATTCTCTCTGGGCCTAGCCTCATGTTTCTTGTCCGGGGTCAGCAATGGTCAGCAACAGCCACACACCTAGAGAAGGGAGGAATTGTGGTCATCAGATCCGGGTCTGAACGTCTGATGAGGCTGTACCCGATGTCTGTGTGAGAAGCAGTATCCTCCAGACCAGGGCATGAGCCTCTGATGTGGAGTGGTCAGTTTGCAGGAAATGAATTCTGGACTCATAAGCCTTCTTTCCGACGCTGCTTTTGAAGACCCATGGAGCAGTTTCTTCATGGATATGCTTTCCCCTTTAAACTTTGTCAAGGTAAGTTAAAAGTTCATGAGCAATAGAGGAATGTGTGTCCCCTTCACTGCCCCCCGAGTCGCTTGTCTGGTGTGTTGCTCTTCCACGTAGCTTTTCCTGCTCTTTCCCGTTCATTACAAGGTTGAAACCTCACTCTGCACTTGGCTGCCTAGAACTCCTGTCTGCCTCGTGCCCCAGTCTGAGCTGTGACTCCAGGGATAGTTTTACACCTAGATATCTATCACCCCGGGAGAGTTCCTAGTGGAGATGCAACAAGGTTTATTAATATCTCAGTGCCTACTCCTGTCCCAACTCCAGTCTCTGCGTACTGCCCAGCAGGAAATCTCTGAGTGTAGTACCTGCTACAGTTTATGGAGTGTTCACTCTGTGTTAAACTGTGTAAATAAGCTCCTGGTGTGTGTTGTTTTATGATCCTAACTCTTGAAATAGAGATACTTCACAGATAAACCCAAGGCTCAGAAATCACATGGGCTCTCTGGGATCTGAATCCAGATCTTTCAAACCTCAGAACTTGTGTTCTAAAGTGTCGTGTTTTACTGCTGTACTAGAGTGTGCAAAGGCTGGTAGGAAATCCCAAGGCTAACTACTGATATCACAGGAGACATGAATATCAAGTTGGGAGAGGGGAAGACAGGTATATTGGAAAGTACTTCTTAATCTGAGGGACCAGTTAAACCATAGCGTAATGATGGGAAGGCTTTAGGTTACTGGTTTATTTCTGCCCTGCACCCACAATGAATGCACAAACACCCATTCGGAATCCCCAGTTCCCAGCTGCTTGGAAACACTAGAATTCTCTCCGTTCTCTTTCTAGGATGAGTTTTATTCTTCAGTATAAATTCTATTACCTAGTTTGTTCAGGGATGATTGATCAAGAGCTGTGTGGCCCTCTAAGGAGGAGAGATACAAGACTAGGTAATGCTAGCCCCAGAACCCCTTTCCCCCTGCTTCCCCCACTCCCACCCCAAACAAACTGAGAAGACTCTCCTAGGAGATTTGGAGCTATTTCCTCATGGAGGGAAGAGCCTCCTCTCTCAGTTCTCATTTCTTCCCCAAGACTTCTTGAGTCCTCAAGACTTGACTAATTGGCAAGGGACTGGTAGGGTGGAATGGAGCCAAGGAAATTAGCTCAGCTTGTGGCAGGGGCACAACCCATTTCCTAAAACTGAGAGCTAGCCTGAGGTCTAAGACCCAAAGCCGATGCTTCTCCTTCCCTTGGCCGACCTGGACTTGAAAACCCTGTATACAGCCAGCACCTGGTAGGAATTTACCGGCTGTGTGTTGAGAACTCAGGGAGCCCTCTTTGCTGCCCCATGTCTAGTTGCCTCCTGCCAGCTCCTTTAGCTCCTCCCACTGGAACTTTCCCTGGAAGGCTCTGGCTTTTCCTCACAACCCCACCCGTTCTCCCAGTCTCAGCAGGTCCTGCCCTTACTCCCTCCTATTTCCCCGGCTTCCTGCTGCTCTCTCATAAAGTGAACTAGACTTTGTGTTGAGGTCCAGCGGCCCAAAACTGCTCTGTTAGTTAGGAGTAATTGTACATCTTCTCCTGAATCTTGGTTTCTTGGTTTCTGTCCTGACCTGGGATTTGGTTCCTCATAGTATAGTCCTGCTTAGACTTCTCTTGCTGTAGATAGTTGTAAATGGGAAAAAATAGAAAACTTGGGATGTAGTCAGTGGGAAAGCACATATGCTAGGTCAGAGATTCGTTTCTTGTTACAAAAAAAAAAAAATGAAGACTTAGGGTGGAGGGTAGGTTAAGGTTAGTATATAAGTTTGTAGCAGCCTCAGAGGACTCAGACTCCCAGACCTCCTTTGTTCAGTACTGACTTTGGGGTTCCCCCTACTTTGATTCTACTGCTGTACTAAGGCTGCTCTTGGAGTGTGGGATTAAGTTTCATAATTCCTGGAAGGCCCCAGTATAGTTCTCCACCCGGAGATTTCCTCCTTGGCCTTTGCACCTCATGCTCCGGAAACTGCTACTGGAGTGGTGGGTGTACACAGTCCACGCCTGAGAGGCAGGGTCATTAGGGATGGCCTCTTCCCACCCCACCTCTACAGCTAGCAATAGTAGGCATTTTGACAATCCCGAAACAGTCTTCTTAGTTCCCCTGCCTCCCAGAATCTTAGCCATACATTAGCAAGCCAGGACAGCTGCAGGAAAGCTTGAACCTCTCCGCAGATGTTAGGTACTTTCCCAGCTCAGGAGTCTGTCCTCAGTACTCAGTTGCATCCTGTGTACATTGCCTTCACGGACATTGAACCATGGAGTCTGAGGTTATTTATTTATTTACATTTCTGTAGCTGGTGTCTCCTGTTTCCCAGACTAACCTTAAACTCTTGATCCTCCTGTCTCTACCTCCTGAGTGCTAGGATTACAGCATATGCCATCATGCCTAACTTTCTAGTTATGTGTTACACACACACACACACACACACACACACACACACCATCACTTCCATGGTGATTTTTTGCTGAACTAGGATATGTATAGAAAATATTCAGATAAGCATGATCAGGCACTGAAATTGGTCCTCAGTATTTGGGGGGGGGGCGAAGAAAAGTGAATGGGCACAGTAAGTAAGTGTTGTGTCAATGGATTTTTGTATTTGAGTTACCATCAGTCAACTCAAGATTCAAAACAGCACTCTAAAAGTGTCTCTCTTGTTCTTGCTTACATTTAAGAATCCCCATGCTGCTGAGTGGTGGCACCACACGCCTTTAACCTTAATGTTTGGGAGGCAGACACAAGCAGATCTCTGAGTTTGAGGCCAGCCTGGTCTACAGAGTGAGTTCTAGGACAGCCAGGGCAACACAGAGAGACCCTGTATCAAAAATAGAATCCCTAAGCAAAAATGGGTATGGGGCCACATACCTGTAATCCCAGCCTCAAGAGGCCTTGCTAGATGATTGTTGGTTCTAGGTATACCTAGGATATGTATCAAGACCCTGTCTCAAAAAAGGTAGCGGGGTGAAGAGAGAGCTCAGTAGTTAAAGCATTTGTTGCAGTAGCCTCAAGAGCTGAGTTTGGATCCCAGCCCACATGAAAAGCCAGGCATGGTCATACGGACGCTAGCGTTATGAAGGAGTGGACAGAGGAGGATCACTGGGCTTGCTGGTCACTAACCCAACTCCAGGTTCAGTGAGGGATTTTGTCCCAAAGGACTAAGGTGGAAATCAACAGAGCAGCAACCTGGTAGCCTCTGCGGCGTTCACCTGAATACAGATACAAGCACTCAATTATCACTGAGCCAACAAATATCTTCAGAGCATACATGACATTGTATTATTCCTGCTTCATCCACAAGAAGAGGCTGAGGTGAGGAGTATACAGAGGATCTTAGGACAGCGCGTGTGAGATGAGAGCACCAGCTGCGCACAGGCTGGGCTGGAAGAGTCACCTTTCTTTCTTTCTTTTTTTTTTTTTTTTTTTGGTTTTTCGAGACAGGGTTTCTCTGTGGCTTTGGAGCCTGTCCTGGAACTAGCTCTTGTAGACCAGGCTGGTCTTGAACTCACAGAGATC
>JAQHUG010000288.1:2162391-2200680 GCA_028555095.1 Dicrostonyx torquatus
TCCTATCTCTGGGCTACAAGAGCTAGTTCCAGGACAGGCTCCAAAGCTACAGAGAAACCCTGTCTCAAAAGAACCAAAAAAAAAATGTTTTTTAAACATTTTTTAGTGTTTAAACATTTTATATTTTTAGTGTATGTTGGGGATGCATTTGCAATGACAAACAGCACAGCTCCTGAGAATTGGTTCTCACTTTTTTTTTTTTTTTTTTTGAGACAGGATTTCTTTTTGTACAGTCCTGGCTGTCCTGGAACTCGCTCTGTAGACCAGACTTGCCTTGAACTTACAGAGCTCTGCCTGTCTTTGCCTCCCAAGTGCTGGGATTAAAGGCATGAGCCACCACTGCCCAACGTGGTTCCCACTTTTGCCTTCTACCATGTGGGTTCTGAGGGTCACACTCAGGCTGTCGGGCTTAGTGACAAATAGTTTTACTTCCTGGTATTGTCTTTTTTTTTTTCTTTTTGACATGAGTCTCTTTTTATAGCCCTGACTGTCCTAGAACTCACTACATAGGCCAGGCTGGTCTCAAACTCACAGAAATTCACTTGCCTTGGTCTCCTCAGTGCTAGGATTAAAAGTGTGCACGACCACAGTGACTCCCACCTCAGTTTTTGAAATGGTCGCTTACTGAGCTGGAGCTCACCAATTCAGTTACATTGGCTGGCTCCTGTGCTCCATCTTTCTTAGCACTGGCTTTACAGATTCATGCTGCCGTATCTTACATTGTTTTGAATTTTACAAGGATTTGAATTCAGACCCTTGTGCTTATATGTCAAGCACTTTCTGATGGCTTTTGGGAACAAAGAATCACAGTGGGAGCTTGGGATGTAGTTCAGTTGGTAGAGTGCTTGTGTAGCATTTACAGAAGCCCTAAGTTGGATTGCCAATACCACATAAACTGGGCATGGTAGCACACACCTCAACTCGCAGCACTGATGAAGGCAGGAGGATGAGAAGTTCAAACTCATCCTAACCTTTATAGAGTTTAAGGCCAGCCTGGACTCAGGAGACCCTGTGTAAGCACAGTGACTGAGTTCTACAGAGAGCCTATTTCATGCAGAAGCTCGTTCTAGATCTAGAAGTGACTCAGCTCACCTCGTCATCTTAGCAGCTCTGTGAGGTAACAACTGTTCTCATCTCCATTTTGCAGAGGAGGAAGCTGGAACCTAAGAGGGTTAGCTTGGTGGTTCAGAACATGTGCTCTGTGGTCATGCTGCTTGCTTGGCCTTGAGTCCTGGATGCACCACTTAGTCACTCTGGGAAAGTTACTCCCATTCTCAGACTCAATCTCTCTTCTGTAAAGGGTGAGTGGTGGGGCTGGAGAGATGGCTCAGTGGTTAAGAGCATTGCCTGCTCTTCCAAAGGTCCTGAGCTCAATTCCCAGCAACCACATGATGGCTCACAACCATCTGTGATGAGGTCTGGTGCCCTCTTCTGGATTCTGGCCTGCAGGCATACACTCAGACAGAATATTATATACATAATAAATAAATAGATATTTTTTTTAAAAAAAAAAAAAGGTGAGTGGTAACCATACTAACCACAGGCCTGTGGTAAGCGTTCCCCAGTCATGGCTGAGTCTCTACAACTTCAAAATCCAGCCTAGGTTCTTTTCTGCTTTTCTTTTTCTTTCTTTCTTTTTTCTTTTTTTTTTTTTAAGGAGTGCCTTGAATGGAATGTTCCTAAATCAGAGTTTAATTCACAAAATGTGGGCTTAGGCAGAGGTTCTGTGGTTGATTCCTGCTGCTTCTACTGGATCCTGTCACCTGCCACTATGCTTCTCCCAGTTGTGGCCCGCAAGTCTTGGGCTGCTGGTAGACTTTTAAGCAGGCCCTTAGAAGCACATTTCTGCTGTCATGTCAACTTCTTTTCTTCCCGTTCTTTTCTCTACCCTAAGTGAGAAAAAACGCAAGCCTGCATGGACTGACCGCATCCTGTGGAGGCTGAAGCGGCAGCCCCAGGCCAGCCCCTTGGCTTCCAGCCTGCCAACCCCCTACTTCTTGCTGACGTTAAAGAGCTACATCAGCCACATGTCATACAGCATCAGTGACCATAAGCCTGTCACTGGGACCTTCGACTTGGAGGTGAGCTTCTGGGCTTCCCAAAATGTGGCAGAGGGAGAACTGTGCTGGGCCATCCCACCGGCCCTCTAGGGCCGAGCTGTAATGTCAGGTAATCTGCAGGAGACACCTTTAGGAAGATGTGATTGCCTTTCCTCTCAGGTCAGGTAGCCAGTGTTTCTGAGGAGCTGTTGACGGCTCTTTCTGTCAGACAAGTGTCTAGGTCCTTTGTGAGCCGGCTTCTGTTTCCTCTCGGTACTCTCCCTGGAGGTTAATGAGTTCTAGCCATCATGCTTATTACCTACTTTTATTTGTCCTAATTGTGTCTAGATCGAGTTGCAAAGGGAGCTCTCCATCCTTTACCGTGGTCACATTCAACTGCCTGCTCCCCAACTTCAGCACTGGCCCTTCCCCATTTTATACAGCTCTTCTCACCACAGCATTTCTCCACAGAGCGAAAACCTTGGAAAAGAGCAGTTTTGAGACCTCTTTTCTTCAAGCAGTTCCTGTTTCCCCACTCAGCCTCAGCTCTGGGCTCTGGGCTGGTCTATCTGGTTCTAGACCCCATTCCTGTGGCAGGCAAGCTCTCCCTCTAACAGGCCCCTTTGGCCTTCTCTCTTTCTTGTTGGTCAGCTAGGGTCAGTTAGAGTAGTAAAGTTCTGTGCTCACTGCTCTGGGTGTCTCTGTTGCCCCTACCATGCTGAAGGACACAGTAAGGAAGAAGTGCCTTAAGGATTTCAGTCTACCTCCCACCCCTGTGTTTAGCTGAACCCCCTGATGTCTGTCCCACTGGTCACCATGATGCCTGAATACCTGTGGACCATGGAGAACGACATGTTGATCAGCTACACCTCCACCCCAGAGTTCCTCAGTAGCCCCTGGGACTGGATCGGACTGTACAAGGTAATGTGGGAAGCTTGGCAGGGAGTTCATCATCCTCTGATTTGTCCATCATTTGGGCTCACAGGAATTGGGCAGAGACCACTGTTCACCCTGGAGATCCTTACCAACTTAGGACCTGTCGGGGGAAGGGAAGAGAGTGCAACGGCCAGCCCCAGCAGGAAGACCACCTTCTCAGTAGGATTTCTCTAGCTCTCATACCCTGCTCAGCCACTGATTATCTCATCTCCACTTACAGGTAGGGATGCGCCACATTAACGACTATGTGTCCTATGTCTGGGTTGGCGACAACAGAGTCTCCTATAGCAACAACCCAAACCAGGTACATCTCCATCCTGCAAACTTGACTAAATATTCTTGTCTTCTGGAAGGAAGAAAGTGTTGGATAATTTACCACTACACTGGGAAGGGCCCAGGGCCCTACAGCTGATACTGTTCCTGTTGCTCCAGGTATACATCAACATCAGTGATGTCCCTGAAACTGAGGATCAGTTTCTTCTCTGTTATTATAGCAACAATCTGCACTCTGTAGTAGGGATAAGTCAGCCTTTCAAGGTAAGGGGTGTTGGTGGGAGAAGGAGAGGGTTACTTTAAAGGACTTGAGCCCCTTGTTAGTGCTCTGAGGCCACAGACCTGGGAAGCACCCTGTGCCTGTGGAGCTGTATCTGTTGGGTGGTGGGCATTAGGAATGTGAGTACAACCTCTGCTTACCTCTTCTGCCATCTGTTTTACCCCTGCAGATCCCGCTTCGCTGCTTTTTGAGGGATGACGCACTGTATGAGCCTGAGCCACAGATCTGAGTCCAGATGGGAGTGAATGAATCCAGGGCGGAGGCTAGAGCTGGAAGCCAGCTCTGCCTCAGCACTGCCAGGAGCGCTGGGTCTGGCCCAGCCCCTGAGGAGGCAGCTGAGTATCCTCTAGCTCCCCACCTCCCGGGGGAACTCAGCCAGACCCCTCTGCTCTCTCCAGGCCAGATGAACTGGCCATTTAATACAGGTTCTTGTTACTGAGATGTGATTGAAACAAAGTAGTGTGTCAATGGTGAAGACTTGGGGACAGTGCACTGTATGTGGAAAAGGCCACTAGCTTGCATACCATCTCTTTACTCTCCCTTTCCCCGACACAGAAACATACTCTCTCACACCCAAGTAGTTGTGCCAGGCACATGCCCCATTTGGCACAGGCCTGCATTCCTATCACACCATTCTGGGCTTTGGTCCTGGGATGGCATGGGTGGGGGTTAAGGGAGAAGATGTTCACATTTGTACAGGCCCCATAAATTAGATGGCACTGAGTTCCAAAAGTCTTGGCATCGCATAGTTGTCCCCATGGGGATGAACGGAGGCTGAGATCCCTGTCTGCAGCTGAGGCACTGACTAAGTAGATGGTATATCTACCTCTACCCTATAAATTCGGAGTCTGAGTAGGAAGTTCTTGGGCCTAAGCACAGCTGATTGTAGATCCAGGTTAGTTTCTGCAGGTGAGTGAGGCCCCATGTCCCCACCCTGGCCTTTACAAAGGGTTGACAGGTGTTGGGTGGTCCTTTAGATCAAGCTCGTCTGCTGCCATTCCTATCATGAGTCATTGACAAAACACTGCTCCTCTCTCTGGGCACCACTGGGCCCTAGATGGGAAGCAGGAGAGGAGCTGGGCTAAAGACATTTTGAAGGACCTAGCAGGAAGAGGCCTCAGCATTCTACAGGTGCCATGTGGATATAGCCTGTCCCTATTCCTGCTGATTGCCGACTGCCAATAGTGATTCAGTACCCTTTCTCCCAAGAGAAGACACCTCAGGAGTCTTGCCCTGTAATTCACACATCTGTCTTGTGACTTGAGCCTGAGAGTCACTCCAGTTACTCTAGGTTCTGTATTCTATTCTAGGAGCCACCATGTGTTAAGAATTACCCTCCCCCCCAGGCTTCTATTAAGCCATGGCTGTCTGTTCTGTGTGAATTGTTTTACATTGGGGATAATTATAAATGTGGCTTTTACACTTGTATGTGACTCCTTTGATGGGGGAGAGGACCATAATATAGGAATGGGCCTAGAGACTGGACGTGCACCTGTGATCCATCCTACACTATCTCACCCACAGGACTCTGAGTTGTCTAGAAAAAAGAAATGATATACTATTGACAAGTCAGTGAGAGAACCATTGCTGAAACCCTGAACTCCTCAAAGACACTACCAGCATTGCTATTCTGACTCATGGAGCCCTGGGGCTGGCTCTGGGGCCTAGGAGTCCCAATACTTCTCCACAGAGTCATCTCTACCCTTCCTACACTAGAAACCCTGCCCTGGTGTCCCAGTGCTGGGTCCCTCCTGAACTGAGAAGGTTGAGTTCAGCTGTGATTGAGAGGCGGAAAAAGGAAGGGGATTGCTCCCTCTCAGGCCCCAGGCAGGATATGGCTGTTCTGGGCCCACCCCTGACCCGGTGGGTGGAAACAGGAAACATGTGAGACTTGGTGTGTGCTGGGTCTCTGTGCCTGGCTCCGAGACTGATAAGGGCAATTGTGTGGCCACTGGGATGAGCCTGCCCTGGATGGATGTGCTTCCCAGAGGAAGGAAGCTTTATAGGTCTTTCCTGGGCGGGGGGAAGCCGAGGGAGAAAAGGGAAGGTGCCCGGTCATCAGTGTCAGCACAGTCCCAGGGGTCCTCTGCCCCTCCCGTGCCAGCCTCTCCTTGTGGAAAAGTCTGTTTCCCCCCAACTTCCCCATTCTCATTTCCTATAAGGAATGGCTGGAGACCCAGAGCTCAGTACCAGGCCAGGAAAATGTCAGCTATGATTTAGCAACAATGAAGACAGAAAAACAGGAACACTATGTGTGTGTTTGTGGGGGGGGCGGGGGTGCAGTTGAAAATAAACAGTGGGAGTATACACCCAAGGGACCCAGGAACCTACCTTGAGGCTCCAGTGGTGGGTAGGGCAGAAGCCTCTTGCTGTTCCTAACAACTGCCCAGCATGGTCAGTCCTGGCCTCTAAAACAAGGTGTAGTCAAGTGGTGGTGCACACCTTAAATCCCAGCACTGGGGAGGCAGAGGCAAGTGGAGCTCTGATTTCAAGGCCAGTCTGGTCTATAGAATGAGTTCTAGGACAGCCTGAACAACGCAGAGAAACTCTGGAAAACAAAAAGGTATAGTGAAATGGTCAGGAGATGCCCATCCTCCCAACACTCAGATGAAGCAGGAGTTCAAGACTAGCCTAGACAACATTCAAACTTTAAGAAAAGAAAAAAAAAAAGTGGGATAAGACTCATTACCTTCACAGGCAGCCAAGTTGCAGGGACTTCAAGAGGGGCAATGCCACATAAAGAATCCTCTTGGCTTGTGGAAAGACGTACATGCCCTCTGCTTAGAGGAATGGTTAGCTGGCTCTCTAGCTGTTCCAAGAGAGGACAGCTTGAGAGGCCCTGCCAAGGAGCTGTTGGGAAGGGAGTGGGGGGTTGTCTCCTAACCTTTGACCTGGAACCCAGGGTCTCATGGGTGGATGCATCAGCTCCTCTGGTTACCTGAGACAACAGGCATTTCCTCCATCCTTCAACCCCTCCTCTTCCTGCCCCAACCCTCTGGCCAAGAGACCTCCCAATCAGACCTGGACTGCTCCAGCTGTGTCCTGAGAAGCTGGACCAGTCACATCCCCTGGGGCTGGAGTTGAAACAGAACCAACTGGCTGTCCCAGCATAAGCCAGTTGAGTCGCCAGAGCCAGTGGACGCTGGACAGTTTTTGCCATCTGTGGGCTGGCTCTCCACACAGCGGAATGGCACTCCAAGTAGAACTGATACCAACAGGGGAGATCATCCGCGTGGTTCACCCTCACAGGCCATGCAAACTTGTAAGCTGGGATGATACTGTGGGCTGGGAGGTATGGTGGTGGGATCTCTTCTGGACTGGACGGCCTCCAGTACATCCATCTGGACAGGGATGAGCAGTGAGGACCTGTTCTGAACTTTGATGGGGACAGACACTATTAGGACAAGTAGTAAGTGGAAAGAAGGGGTAAGGGATTGTGGGCTACTAGAAGGAATTTTTTTTTTTTAAACGGAGGTTTTGATTTGAATTCCTTCGCCAGCTCCCTGAACTTAAATGGGCTTAGCTGGAAACTAAACATAGATAACAAGAGGACAGTGCTCTAACGCCAAAAGACAGTACATATAAAAGTTGCGGGCACATAGTACAAATAATGTCTTCCCTTTCGCCGCCGGGCACGCAGAACTTTCATTGCTCGTCTTAAGCAGCATGGAATGAGAAGGTGGGTGAAGGCAAAGAGAAAATCAGAAATGGGAAAGGACTGGCCTAGCACGCAAGGCTGTGGAATGAAGGTCTAGTTTGTCTAGGGACGGAGAACCGCATCTAGTGTTCTCTCCCATCGAGCACTACACCATGAGTCTGGTCTTCTACCGGAGGAGTGTGTGTGCGCGCACGAATGTAACTGCAGCGTCTCGTCCTGCGGGTTGGTAGAGAAGTATAGCACCAAGCCTTGGCGGGTGCTCGCCTGGGCCTGGAGAGGGCCACCAACACGGGGCGGGGCCCAAGGGCGCGCGCGCGCGCCTGAGTCTGGGCCTTGCGGGGGAATGACGATAGGCGGCGGCCCGGCCCCTAGCGGGCCCTGGGCGGGGAGAGCGTGCCGGGGCCGCGGACTCCCAAGGTGGCCACACCGTCCAGTCCAGCCCCCGCCCGAACACACGAAGAGCCGAGCCGGTGGGTACGCGGGGGAGGGGACACGGCCGCAGGGTCCCGGGTGGCCTCCGTTGGCCAGCTAGCCAGAGGAAGGGGCAGGCGGCTGGGCGCCTTCAGCGACCAGAGCTGTGGTCGGGCTGACTCAGGCCGGGTATTATTGAGACAAGATTCGCTCAACTGGTGCAGGGTCTTAGGACCTGGACGCACTGTGGTTCAGTTTATTGGGGACACACGCGGATAAAGAGGGGGCGCGGGATCCAGGCACCCGGTGCTCCCTCCGGGCCACTCCCGCAGCCCTCCCTACCCCTGCTCTGGGTTCCGGAGAAACTGCCCGAGCCCCGCCCCTTCCCGTCCTTCGCCCGGGGAGTCCAGGCGTGCCGGTGATCCCTGCGAGCCGTTTCTGGAAATGAGGCGGGTGCGGGGCTCAGAGATGAATGGGAGAATGAATGGCTGGCCCACTGTTTTATTCTGTTCCGGCACGCGCCAGCCTCTTGCTCATACTCCTGGCCTTTTAGATTCATTCATTCATGCAGGCGCCCACCATTGGGGGGTTATTGAAAGTCCAGCGAATGCCTAGCTGAGTGCTTGCCTAAGACCGTAGCAATCTTCCGGCAGAGTCTAACGAGGAAACAGATGTTTAGTACTTGATTTGGTAAGGAGGAGGCTGTGTGTTAGGGGAAATTAGGAAGGTGCTGTGGAGAAGGTGATGTCTGAGCTGATTTTTCAGGGATGACTGTGTGAGGTGGGGAGACCGAGAGAGCTGCAGGTGCAAAGCCACAGACGCATGAAGTTCCATGTGGTTGGTGGTTGACCCCACTGGTACAACCAGCACCTCCTGACTGTGTGTGGTGGTTGTACCAGTGGGAGAAGTGTGGAGAAAGAAGGGATTGAATGGGACTACCTGTGCGGTCATAGATTCATACAGGAGCAGTGGAGTAAACCGAGTCCATTTGCAAGGGCTTGACAGGAAGCTGTGAGTGTGAAGGCAGGCTTTGCACGTGGGGATCTGTGTGCTATAAACTTCCCTCTGTTAACTTGAGACGTTAACTGTCAGATTTGCATTTGTAAGTGCCACAGGCCGATACTGGAACTTTGGTTGGTGGGAGGAAGACAGGGAGAACAGTTAGAGAGGGCTGTTCATGTTGGTCCAGAAGAGAAGCAGAATGGAGGCAGGAGTGAGGTTCTTAGGAGGTGGAGAGAAGAGGACGGGCCTGGAATGCCGGGTCATGATTACCGGCTGTCAGGACCTAGGACAGTGAATATGAAAACTGTTAGGGGCAAGGAGCTTTGTTCATGATTGCTGGACTCACAGGTAGAGAGAGAGGTCTCTGGCAGACCAAAAGATCCTTGGTTACGGAGCTAGAGTATCAGGCCCTGTGAGTAAAACCCTCCCCATCCCTGCCTGTCCTCATTCCTGCTCACAGTTCCCTGAAGCCTCTGATGGGGCAGCGCCACGAAACAAGTAAGAGCATCTGCTTTGTGCCCAGCACTGAGTGGTTTTGTTTTCCCTGCTCCGTCAGGCCATGTTTGCCTCAGTGGAAATCAGTGTAGCGTTGTTCAGAGCAGTTCCTACAGCCCTGGAGGTTGAGGGAGCATTTGGTGCTGCCCACAGCCCTTCACTCTACCAGAAGTCAGGCTTGGTAACATTAGAGAAGGGCCACTGAATGACCCAAAATGTCAGTCCTAGTCCCTGTAGTTCCCAGTACACATCTGCCCAGGTGGGAGAAGACCCAGAGGTGCTTTTTAGGAAATAAGTCTTGGGTCACTCACTGGCTTAGGTGTACTCCAGCCTACAGCCAGTCTTAAGCCCAGGGTCACACTGTGCGACCTAATGACCTTCACCTGTTCTGCAGTTGTCACCCCCTAAAGCATATACATCAGTAGTCACATGACACAGGCCCCTGCCCTAGGTCACTGAGGAAAACTGTCAGTCCTGTTAACTGTTGGGAAGGATCAGGGCAGTATTAGGGGTCAGGGAGGTATTATTAGGGGTCCTGGGTACCAGACCCATCCCTCTTATAAGTATAGAAATCTTGAACAAGGTATCTCACCTACCTAGTCTCAGTTCCCCCTTCTTTTTTTTTTTTTTTTTTTTTGGTTTTTCGAGACAGGGTTTCTCTGTGGCTTTGGAGCCTGCGCTGGAACTAGCTCTTGTAGACCAGGCTGGTCTCTAACTCACAGAGATCCACCTGCCCCTGCCTCCCAAGTGCTGGGATTAAAGGCGTGCGCCACCATCGCCCGGCTCAGTTCCCCCTTCTAAAATAGAACAACAACACAGAACTCATGCTGTGGCGCCGCGCTCTGACGGGAGTGACGTAAGCTCAGAACGCAGGGAAGCGCCTGGCATGGCGGTGTTCCTCACACCCTCGGTTCTCCACTTCCCCTCTCTGGACTCACGCTTCTATCCAGAGAGGTGGAGCAGGCCAGGAGAGGTTGCCCGGACTGTGGCTGGCCTAAGGCCCACAGGGCGGCGGCGACGCGCCCTCCTTCCGATGCGGGGCGGTGGCTGCGGGGGCGCCAGCGGGTATCCAAGGAATGCGTCTGCGCCGCTCGGGACGGGTGAAGCCCGCCGGACCCCTCCGCGCGCGGATTCCCCTCATTCCAGCCGCTTGACGCGGCGGGGCGGGGCGGGGCGGGGCACCGCGGCCTCGAAGCCCCTCCCCCAGCCCGTCCCTCCCACCCAGACTTTACTAGCCAGAGCGGGAGCTCCGTGAGGCCACCGCAGGGGGAGGGGAACAAGCCCAGCTCTTGCTGGGGACTCTGCTCTCCGGCCCTAAATCTTCTGATGCTCTAGGGTGGGCTGAAAGTCTTGTCTTCTCCATGCTTTTAAAGCCAGGGCATCGTAGAGGGAGCTTTCCCTGCCCTGTCTTTCACCCATCTTCCACCTGCGGCACCCATTCCCCTGGCCCGCTCCAAAAGGCCCCATTTCCCAGCTGGCACCTCACGCCTCCCTCACCCCCGGGTTGCGGCTCAGGCTGAGCTGTTGTTCACGAAGTAATGAACCATCTTTCCCCTCGAGGCTGCAGCCAGCACCTGTCGCAAGCTCATCTCCCTAGGGAGTCCCTATCCAAAGAGTGGGGCGCTTTGGTGTTCTTACTCAGCCTTGCCTCTCTAGAACAAGTCAGTATCCTCGGTATATCCTTCAGGTTCTTAACAGCGGGAGAGAAACAGATAAGGCACCTGAGAACCCTTTGCAAGTCACCGAGGCGCGCGTGCAGGGGGGGGGGCTTTCCCCACTAGACAAGAAGAGTGGACTCACACCCAAAGCGTGTGTATAGAATGAGCGTGGCTGGGAAAAAGAGGAAGAGGGTGGTGTTGTTGAGGACTTGGGCGGTGCCTTAGTGCTTCATTTCAGGCAACTCAACAATTCTTCTGGCAGATATTAGCCTCGTTTTAAAGATGAACAGTCTGTCTCCTAAGAAGTCATGGGAATCTTTTTCTTTTTGCCTTACCTTAGACATCAATATGTTACAAGTGGTGGCAACGGAGCCAGAGTCCACCCCACATCTCTCTCTCTCTCTCTCTCTCTCTCTCTCTCTCTCTGTGTGTGTGTGTCCACACACACACACACACACACACACACACACACACACACACACACACCTCTGGCCTAAAAGGGGCTGGTGCCTTCAGAAAGTCAGCTGGAAGCCGGACTGGAGAGACAGCTGATGGCCTGGGTAGAGAGAATGGGAGCTCTAGAGGGACCAGAAAGGAAGAGAGATGAGAGAAGCCCCTAGGACTTCTTTGGACTGAGTCCAAAGAAAGATGCTCAGGATGGAGCATAAGGGTATTCACTGCAAATGCAGGAAATTCAGAAGCTGGCTACGCACCCAGGAAACTCAGGCTTCTTATAGGGTCCATGCTGCGCAGAAAGGGCACACACCCTGTTGCCATCCCTGGCCCTAGGGCTTGTGTTCTTTGCTGAAGAAGAGACTTTTCGAGAGATTTCCTCCGTGGGCATCCTGGTACAGGTTTGTAATCTCAGCACTCAGGAGACTTAGGCAGGAGGATCTGGAGTTCCAGGCCAGCTTGGGCTATGTGGTGGGACCCTGTCCCAAACAATTTTTTTCCTAAGGATTTAAAGAATGGAGCTGGTCCTCCCGGAGTGTGTACGGGGGTGGACAGTGCCCCGCACAGAGGCTCCGCCTGTCCAGGCGCGCCGGCCGTATTTGGACATTTCGTTCTATTTTTAACTTTCCCGGGACTCGAGGTTGGGAGTGGGGAGGGAAATCCTGCTTCCTCGGTGACCCACGGGCTTCAGTCCTGGTTTCGCGCGGGGTATCCGGCCCGTGTTTTAGACACGAGCCCGGAAGTGAGTTCCGGGGCCGTGTAGACGCGGCGGCCGCACGGGTTCCGGGCCCCACCCTGGAACTAACGACGTTCCTCCTGGAAAACCTGACTCAGGCGGAGCCCGCGGCACGCAGGAGGCCCCGCCCCTCGCGCGCCCCCTCTTAGGTCCCGCAGCCCCCTCTCACGCAGCCCGGACTCGGCCGGCTGCAGAGGGACCCCGGGGTCTAAGCTCCAAGCCCCTAAAGCCGCGGGGCCTGCGGGGGGCGGTGCGGGGGGCGGGCCGGCCCCTCCCTCGCTGACGCCGCGACCGAGCTCCGACCAAGAGCGCGCGGGCAGCGGAACAGGGAGCCAGGAGGTCGGGCAGGATGCGCTACCGGGCGTCGGTGAGCAAGGGCGCGGGTGGGTTGGGGGTCCTGGGTATCGCTCTGTGGCCCGCAGCGTCTCCTGGACTGGTTAGGAAGCAGGCGCGGCCCAGGAATTTTGGTGGAAAACGCCCCTGAAAGTTGCTAGGGCAGGAGGCCGAGGCAGAGAAGGCTGCAGAACGCTAGGACCCAGAGCCGTGCGGGTCGCCCCTGCTGGTGGCTGAGACCCCTCACCCAAGGACAAGGGGGCGGTGACTGCGGCCTGGCAACAGCTTCGGAATGGGTGGGCAGGTGTGAGGGAAGCAGGCCCCAGACTCAGGGGTGACCGAGGAACAGAGAGCTCCTGGGCAACTAGGGTCAAGGGAGACTTAGTGACCTCCCTGGGATTACAGCCGCTCCCAATACCTTCCTCTTCCTTGACTCTTAGCACTTTCTAGAACCCGCAGACCCTCTTTAAAGGGAAACCTCAGCCTCGGACAGGGCACAAGGGGCTAGCCAATCCTGTACCTGCCCCACCCTTGGGTGGCAGCTGGGTTTTCCCCTGGTAGAACCCCCAACCTCCTGAGGCTTCTCAACTGCGGAGGAATTGTGTGGGGAGCCTAGCAGCTGGAGTGGAGGGAGTGGCTCCAGCTGAAGGAGGGCAGGCCACCCACTTCTAGGGTGAGTGTCAAGTCCAGCTGGGGTGGTGTCCCATGGGGAAACCCTCTCCTGGGAGGTGCGCTCTTGCTTGACCCCTAAACAACTCTGTCCCTGGGGATTTTGGGTTGATGGGAGCAAGAGAAATGGCCCATCCCTGTCTGTAGAATTCACTCCAAACCGTTTGTTCTTCAAAGCACCTGTAACACACAGCTAAGGGATCTGAGGTCACCTGAACTAGCTCATTCCTCTTCCCTAAGGAGGAAACAGTCCTGAGAAAGGAGATTTGTCCAAGGTCAACACAGCATTCTTTCTGCTGTTTCTAGGAGCTCCTTCTCATGACTCACCTTTCTCCACTCAAGACTACTCCTCTCTGAATTCCATGCACTTGTTCTGTGTCTGCTGGGTCCCTGGTGCTACTGTGGGCCTTGTGCATAGCCCATGTGACCCAAGCATATGTCCCAAACATGTTCTGTAGCAAGCTTGTGTCCAGGTGCCTCTCCCTTCCACATCCTGCAGGTGGGGTAGGAGATGTGACCTTGCCTTAACCTGCAGGCTCTGACTTTGTCTTGTGGCTTCTCCACAGGCCCTAGGCAGTGACGGGGTGCGGGTGACCATGGAGAGCGCCTTGACAGCCCGGGACCGCGTGGGGGTGCAGGACTTTGTTCTGCTGGAGAACTTCACCAGTGAGGCTGCCTTCATTGAGAACCTGCGGCGACGATTCCGAGAGAACCTCATTTATGTGAGAACCATGGGTGGCATGGGTGGCGCTGGGGCAACAGACCTAGGGTGAAGGAGACACCAGGAGCCTTCAGGAAAAGCTGCTGACCCTTCTCTGACCCCCAGACCTACATTGGCCCTGTCCTGGTTTCTGTCAACCCTTACCGAGACCTACAGATCTACAGCCGGCAGCATATGGAACGCTACCGTGGTGTCAGTTTCTATGAAGTGCCACCTCATCTGTAAGTGGCTCCCCTACCTTTCCAGGAATGACTTCCCCTATCGTCATACAAGATGACCCCACCCTACCCCCACTTGGAAATTATTCTTGACCCCTGCCTCGGGTGACTCACTGTTCACAACTGTGAGGAATCCCATGATTGCTCACCCCAGAGTTACCTCAGTTCTCATTAGACGAACGAGTCTTAGAGACTTCGTCCTCCAGGACCCTTAGCTCCCAACCTCAGTTCCCACTCATGACATATTCCTTTAACTATGCTAACGTGTTCCACCAGGCTAGCATCCCACCTGGAGTGACCCGTTCAGACTTCCATGAGATAGTGAACCCAGCCCCCATCCTCAGATCGGGAGGTCTACCCTGTAAGGGTTTCCCATCCCTCCACCCCCACATCTTAGAAGAGTGGTCCAATCAGATATAAGTGGGGCCCTCTCACCCTGTGAACTTCCTGACAAACCTCTGCCCCAGGTTTGCAGTGGCTGACACTGTGTACCGGGCACTGCGTACTGAACGGCGGGACCAGGCAGTGATGATTTCCGGAGAGAGTGGGGCAGGCAAGACAGAGGCCACCAAGAGATTGCTACAGTTCTATGCAGAGACATGCCCGGCCCCTGAGCGGGGTGGCGCAGTGCGGGACCGGCTGCTGCAGAGCAACCCTGTGCTGGAGGTGAGGGGACAGGATGGCAGCATCTCAGGAAAGGGGAGGAGAAGAAGAAAATGCCAGGCTTCTCTCACATTCCCATCCACTCCCAGGCCTTTGGAAATGCCAAGACTCTCCGTAACGATAACTCCAGCCGGTTCGGGAAGTACATGGATGTGCAGTTTGACTTCAAGGTACCTGTGGGTGTAGTGAAGCATTAGGAGTGGTCAGGCTTGCCATTCAGTTGGTTCAGTATTTGTTGAGTGTTTACTGTGTGCCAGGCACTCTCCCAGGTGCTGCTGTTAGAGCAGTGAAATCAAACAGTCTTGTCTGCTGGAGTGATGGGTGATAAACAGAAACAGAATAATCTAGGCCTTAGCAGAAAATAAAATAAGGTAAAGGTGGTAGCTACTGCAATTTTTTTTAGAGAGATAGTCTCAATTATTTATTATTTATTTTTATTTTCTGTGCATTGGTGTTTTGCCTTCCTGTATGTCTGCGTGAGGGTGTCAGGTCTCCTGGAACTGGAGTTACAGGCAGTTGTGAGCTGCCATGTGGGGTGTGGGACTTGAACCCGGGTGCTCTGGAAGAGCAGCCGTGCTCTTAAGCACTGAGCCATCTCTCAGGTCCTGAGATAGTCTCAATTTGTAATCCAGACTGCTCTGAAGCTCCCAGTTGTGCTGCCTCATCTTCCTGAGGAGCTGAGATTGCAGGGGTGCACTGCACATCTGAGCCTGCAGTTTTGAAACGGACAGGGAAAGCCTCACTTGAAGGTGGCATTTCAGTAATGGCTTGGTGGCAGTGGAGAGCAGGAATAGCAGATGCCTTGGAGAGTGAGGCCAGGTAGATGTGAGGGCCAAGGCCTTGCAGAGGTAGAGTTTTTAAGGTGCTTAGAGATTACAGTGAAGCCAGAAACTGAAGGAGGAAGCATAGTACCAAGAAGCAGGAGCGGGGAGCCAGGGCATTTTGGATCTTTGCAAAGATTTTTTTTCTCCTCCTTAATGTGGGAATTAAACCAAGGACTTTAAATCATATTAAGAGCACAGACTATATAGAGAACTTTGCTCAGAGAAAGCCCTGCAAGAATTTTTTTTTTTAGTTAAGTGAAAAGAAATTATCAGAGGGTTTTGAATAGTAGCCTGTCATGATGCAACTTTCCTACTGAAAAGGTCATTCTTGCCTTTGTTGGGAGTAGATGATAGAAGAACCCAGCCAAGCCGGGAAACCGGTTTGGAGGCTGATGTAATAATGTAGGTGACAGATGATGGCGTCTCAGATCGGGGTGGTAGTCACAGAGGTGAAGAGCAGTTGGATTCTGGGTGTTTTCAAGGTTAAAGCAGCAGGATCGGCTGTTTGTTTAGATATAGGAAGTAGGTGAAAAAAAGGTTTCTGGGAGGACCGCAACCTACCCTCTTGAAGAACTTGCAGGACGGAGTTGCCACTGATCGAGATGGGAGGGCACAAGCAGGAGTTGGTGTGGGAGAGGAAAAAACTGGAATGCATTGTCAGGCCTGTTAAATTTGCAGTGCCTGGCAGGCATACAAGTATGCCTCGGAAGTAGATAGAGTTGAGTCTCTCTTTCTAAATTGTGTGTGTGTGTGTGTGTGTGTTACATGTGTGTATACTTGCAGAAAACAGATGTCATTTAACCACTAAGCTATGTCTCTTTTTCCTAAGTGAAGAAACTGAGGCCAGGGTGGGTGCCTGAGCCCACTTATCTAGTAGCAGAGGTAGAAATAGAGCCCAGGTCTACTACAGGAGAGAAAGAGGAAGATGGGTTCTAGCTGACCATCCCTGTTCCCCATTCTACCCATAGGGAGCCCCTGTGGGAGGCCACATCCTCAGTTACCTCCTGGAAAAGTCACGAGTGGTACACCAGAACCATGGAGAACGGAACTTCCACATCTTCTACCAGCTACTGGAGGGGGGTGAGGAGGAGACTCTTCGTCGCCTGGGCTTGGAACGGAATCCCCAGAGTTACTTGTACCTGGTGAAGGTGAGTGGTTGGCAGGCAGGGTTGGCACCACCCAGGGGCACAGTGCCAGTGCTGGCAGTCAGCTTTGCTCTCCCTCTAGGGCCAGTGTGCCAAAGTCTCCTCCATCAATGATAAGAGTGACTGGAAGGTCGTCAGGAAGGCACTGTCGGTCATTGACTTCACTGAGGATGAAGTGGAGGTTAGGGCTGTTCTATGGACCCACCTTCCCTCCCACCCCAAATTCACCCATTTCTTTTGGAACCCATTTCTACTCCAAGTTCCCTTCCCCTCCTGAGTGCTTTCCCAACCATCTCCTGCTGTATCTGAGCATCTCCATTAACTCCTATGGGCTGCCCTGACCTCATAACCACCACATGCCCCTGCTGCCACCTCAGGACTTGCTAAGCATCGTGGCCAGCGTCCTACATTTGGGCAACATCCACTTTGCTGCTGATGAGGACAGTAATGCCCAGGTTACTACTGAGAACCAGCTCAAGTATCTGACTAGGGTGAGTGGTGGGCAGAGGGCAAGGAAAGGGAGAACTGAAATGAGAGAACCAGCCCCTCACTATGCCCACTCCACCCTTGGCAGCTGCTTGGTGTAGAAGGCACAACGCTGAGGGAAGCCCTGACTCACAGAAAGATCATTGCCAAGGGGGAAGAGGTAAGACTCACCTTGGCTGCAGAAACAGGAGATGTGGGCAGTCCTAAGGAGCCTCGTCCTTTTGTTCCTCTCTGCTGTCTACTCAGGGTCTTCAGTAGGGCCGGAGGGACATGATGCAAGTGGCCTAGAGACTCCCACCTCCAAGAATGAGGCCCCTATAACAGCTTCCCTATGGTGTCCTAAATAGCACTACCACTCTGGTTTAATGTAACTAGGGAGGCAGGGTGGTGAGAATGTCCTTGTCTGACGCCTGAGTCTGAGGGGAGGCGGGACAGAAGGGTATCTGGCATTCACCTTCTGTTTTATCCTCTGTGGCAGCTCCTGAGCCCACTGAACCTTGAGCAGGCCGCATATGCAAGGGATGCTCTTGCCAAGGCTGTGTACAGTCGCACTTTCACCTGGCTGGTCACAAAGATCAACAGGTCACTGGCCTCTAAGGTGAGTACTCAACTCATGCTGCTTCCAAGGAAGGCAGGGAGAGTGGTCAGAGAGGCCTGTGGCTGGGAACCGGGGCAGACCCTGGAGACCCATGCTCTCTGCTGACTGGCTGGCCCTAGGATGCTGAGAGCCCCAGCTGGCGAAGCACCACAGTTCTTGGTCTCCTGGACATTTACGGCTTTGAAGTATTTCAGCATAACAGGTCAGTCCTTCACTTTTAACCCCTGCTGGTCTGTCTGCTAATGTCTGTGTTCTGCCCCTCTCCTTTGTCCCCTGCCTCTCATTCCCAGCCATGGTCCTGCTTTGCATCTCTTAGCCCTGCTGCCTGTGCCTGATCCTGTCCTTTCCCTGTCCCCGGCTTTGTATTCCTGGCACTGCTGCGGGTTCTCCCACCACCCCTCAGCTTTGAGCAGTTCTGCATCAACTACTGCAACGAGAAGCTGCAGCAGCTCTTCATTGAGTTGACTCTCAAGTCTGAGCAAGAGGAGTACGAAGCAGAGGGCATTGCGGTACGTGCTTGCCTGGCGCACCCTGCATGTCATGGGAAGCCAGGCCCAGGGGCTCCCAGGAGAGAGTGTGGAACCCTCTAATTGCTGCCCTTTTCATTCTGTGCAGTGGGAACCTGTCCAGTATTTCAACAACAAGATCATCTGTGACTTGGTGGAGGAGAAGTTCAAGGGCATCATCTCCATCTTGGTACGTTGTCTGCTCTTCTAGCCTCATGTTGGGAGCCAGCAGGGAAGCCTTCCCCCTTTCTTTCCCCAGCGTGTCCACTGGGGCAGGTGTGGGGCTGGGCCAGGTAAGGTGAGTTCTGACCTAGTCTGCAGGCTCTGTCAGGGCTCCCTAAGCTCTGCCTCTTTCTCCTGTGCCTGTGGCTTCTTGTATGGTGTCCTCTATGTTTATCACCTCCTTGTGCTCTGCCCTGCAGGATGAAGAGTGTCTGCGTCCTGGGGAGGCCACAGACCTGACCTTCCTGGAGAAGCTGGAGGACACTGTCAAGCACCACCCCCACTTCCTGACGTGAGTGGGCTGCTGGGGCAAGGGGCTCACATTCGGCAGAACCTGCAAAAGAGCTGGGGTCCCTGCACAGTGCCAACAACAGCTGTGAAACTGAAGGCATGGCTCAGTGATAGAGGGCTTGCCAGCGTGCACAGGACTCCTTTTGGATCCCCAGCACCTAAAACAAAATAAACCACTACCCACAAGTTAGTCACCAGAGAAAGTGATGATGGGACAGTTACAAAAAGCCACTGTTGGACCTTCCTCCTTGAATTGTTTTTGAGAATGAAACTTGCTAAGTTGTGTATTTTTTTAAGCTTCCTTATTTGTAAATTGCTTCCTATATAAGGAATCTTCTACACTTAGCAGGTGGAGGCATTAAGATTAGTAGTTCAAAGCCATCTTGGCTATATATAGCAAATTCAAGACTACATGAGATCCTATTTACAAACAAAACAAAAAAAAAAACAGAAGGACTCTCTAAAGTGGGGAAGCTCAGCACACAAACTGGGCATGCTCATCCCCGAGCCTACAACACCCCATAAGAATATTGCTTGTGTTCTAGCTTACCAAAACTCAGAAAAATTCACTCATTTGGTCAAGGTTATCTATTTAGATTGTAGATCTTGGGATGAATGTCCCAGGGCTTTTTGGACTCTAGAAGCATTGTTTGCTTAACAGTACAAGAAGCCAAGCATGAAACACACGCCTTTAATCCAGCACTCTAGAGCAGAGGCAAGCAGACCGCTGTTAGTTCCAGGCCAGCCTGGTCTACATAGCAAGTTCTAGGACAGACCTCTAGAGAGAGACCGTGCTCAAGAAAAAAAAAACCAAACAGTACATGAAAAAAAAAGTTGTTTCTGGCTATGCTTGATGGTTCATACACTCAGAAAGTGGAGGGAGGGGGATGGCTTCAAGTTTGAAGCCAACTTGCGCTACAATATGAGCTTCTATCTTTAAAAAGAAAGAAAGAGCCCGGAAGTGGTAGTACACGCCTTTGATCTCAACACTGTCAAGGCAGAGGTAGGTGGATCTCTGTAAGTTCGAGGCCAGCCTGGTCTACAGAGTGAGCTCCAGGACTGACAAGACTACAGAGGAAAGCCTTGTCTTGAAAAACTTAAGGAAAGAAGGAAAGAAGCAGGCAAAAAATTTGGAGGGATTTTTTTTAGTGGGGCAGCTTATTGTTTGTTTTGAGACAAAATATCATTGTGTCCCTGAGTGCCCTGAAATTTAGAGATCTGCTTGCTTCTGCCTTTGGAACGCTGGATTAAAGGTTTTCACCACCATATCTGGTATTGGTTAGCCTTTCTCACTCTCTCTCTCTCTTTTGCTTTTTTTTTTTTTTTTTTAAGATTTATTTATTTATTATGTATAGTGTTCTGCCTGCATATATGTCTGCAGGCCAGAAGAGGGCACCAGATCTCATTACAGATGGTTGTGAGCCACCATGTGATACTGGGAACTGAACTCAAGACCTTTTGAAGGGCAGCCAGTGCTCTTAACCACTAAGCTGTCTCTTCAGCCCTCTCTTGTTTTTTGAAACAAGGTTTCTCTGTGTAGCCCTGGCTGTCCTGGAATTAACTCTGTAGACCAGGCTGGCCTCAAACTCAGATATCTGCCTGCTTCTGCCTCTCAATTGCTGAGATTTTTGGTGTTTGCAACCATACCTAGCTGGCTTTGATTTTTTTTGAGACAGGACCTCATGTTGCCCAGTCTGGCCTGGAACTCACTGTGTGGCAAAGGATAGCTTTGAACTCCTGATCTTATCTTCCTCTGCCTCCTGAGTGCTAGGGTTACAGGCATGGCCATCGTACCAAACAATAAAATTCACTTGACTATGAAAATAATACTGCTCATTAGAGAGAGTTGGAATGTGTGCAAAGCTGCTTGTGACCCTGTTACCCAGAGGTCATCACTGTTAACAATTCCAGGCATTTCCTTCCTGCCTTTTCCTATACATTTTTTTTTTCTAAAGTCAAGAACTTACTGTGTATGAGGCTCAGGATAATGTTATGTTCTAAGGCTTTTCCTGTATCAAGTAGAAAAATTTCTTCAAACTATGTCCTTTGAGGGCTACAACCCATAGGGCCTTTGCAGCTCTCACCCTGTCTTGAAGGCCCCAGTGAGAGCCTTTCCATGTTTTTTGTTTTTTTTGCGGGGGGGGGGGGTTGGTTGGTCGATTTGGGTTTTTTGTTTTTTTGGTAGTTTTTCGAGACAGGGTTTCTGTATCTAACAACCCTGACTGTCCTGGAACTCACCCTGTAGACCAGGCTGCCAGGCTGGCCTCAAGCTCACAAAGACTGGCCTACCTCTGCCTCTAGAGAGAAAGGATTAAAAGCATGCACCACTACACCCAGTGGTTGTTTTGGTTTTCTCTGTGTATCTCTAGCCATCCTGGAACTCGCTGTGTAGACCAGGCTGGCCCCATACTCACAGACATTCACCTGCCCCTGCTTTAGAAGCATGAGCCACCACCACAGCACTGTTTTGTTTTGTTTTTTTGTGGTGTTGAAGATGGGGCCTAGGGCTTCACACATGCTAGGCAAGTGTCCCGTCCTACCAGTGAGCTACCTAGCAGCCCACCCTCCAGGTTTCCGATGTGAGAACAAGGCTACCATATCTCTGGATAGTTGCTCAGAATAGTTCTTAAAAGTAAAACACTGGCTAGGGGGTACAAGCATGTTTAAGATTTAAATAACTCATGGGACAGATTCCATCCTGAAAATGGAGAGGACAGCTTTACCACCCTCTAAACAGCTGGGCAGCTGCTAGAGGCAATGAAAATAGCCCTATGCCTGGACTGACTGGCAGGCTTAAGCCCAAATTCCTACTCCTCGCTCCTGGAGCTAGGCTGTCCTCTAGGCAAGTTTGTCTACTATTCTGAGTGTCTGTGAACTTTGCAGCAGGCCTCAGGCCTGCACAGTCTGCCACATGGTGTGCAATTTGTGGGACAGCCCAGGGCCTGCTGGCTCTTTCCTGGATGGCTCATAAAGCTTCTTCAACAGGCAGGGGCAAGCCTCAGGTCAGAATTCTGTAGTTTCCTGTCCTTGTCACCCTTAGGCACAAGCTCGCTGACCAGAAGACCAGGAAATCCCTAGGCCGAGGGGAGTTCCGCCTTCTTCATTATGCTGGAGAGGTGACCTACAGTGTGACCGGTGAGGATCCTGATGCTGGGTCCCATGAGGCAAGGAGGGGGCACTCCCTCACCTTTCCTCTGTTCTCCCCTTTCAGGGTTTCTGGATAAAAACAACGACCTTCTCTTCCGGAACTTGAAGGAGGTGAGGAAGCCAGGCAGGCCAAGGTGGGTTGGGTACCTATAGCTCTGTGCGAGTCTCTGGCTTTGTGCTCAACCCCGACCTCTTCCGCCTCGCAGATCATGTGCAGCTCGAAGAACCCCATCATGTGCCAGTGCTTTGATAGGAATGAGCTCAGTGACAAGAAGCGGCCAGAGACGGTGCGGAGGCTGTGACACCGGGGTGGTGTGTGTGCCTGAGCCCAGACCAGGGCCTCCCTGATACTGTGACTGTGAGCGTGTTTAGCACCCATGTGCACATGTCTACAGGAGGCTGCTCTCAGGACTGTCTTTGCCTAATTCTTCCCCCCTATTTTTATTACGTTTATTTACTTGTGTGTGTATGTATGTGTGTGTGTGCATGTATGTGTGTGTGTACATGTGCCATGGTGTGAGTGGAGGGCTGAAGATTCTTTCTACCACATGAGTCTCCGGGATCAAATTCGGGATGTCAGACTTGCCAAGAAGTGTCATTGCCCACTGGGCCACCTTACTAGTCCTTCTGTTTCTAAGTGCATACCTGTGGGTCCATCTTTGTATGTAGACTATTGTGAGACTACCTGCTTCTCTCTGTATGGGTACCCAGGGTACCCCAGCCTACATGGGCATTTATGTGTATCCGCCTCGTCAGCAGACATTGCTCCACTCTGAGATATCAGAAGCAAAAAGATATTCTCACAGCCAGGTGCATGGGCACTTTGGGAACTGTAAAGAGGGAGCGAACTACCTGAGGGATTGGTGAGGTAGAGATAGGGGTCTGGAAATGCTCCAAGGCCAAGACAGCTTTTGAGGTGAAGAATGAGTAGGTGCTTGTCAAGTGAACCCGTCCGAGGGCGCTGTAGGCAGCAAGAAGTCAACACATGCACCCAGAGGCCAAGGGAAAGGTAGACAGTTGAACAGTTTAGTGGTTGAGAGGCTGGAAAAGGCAGATGCGGTCAGTGGTGCCAGATGCAGGGGACCTTCAGCCAGCTGAGGGCAGACATACAATGATTGGGCTGAGTTAGAAGAAGTCTTCACAGCTCCAGGTCAGGAGGGAGAGAAGACCAGAGTGCTTCCAGCTGGCTCACAGAGACATTGTGGTTCCTCCCCAGGACCTTGCTTCTGCTATTCTGACACTATCCTCCCCATCTTCTGCTTGAGCCTCCTCCTCTTCCAGCCAATGTAGCAGGCTTTCTTTGGGCTGCCAGTTAACTCCCAAATCATGACCCAGAGACTTACTAATTATGAATGCTCAGTCTTAGCTTAGGCTTGTTTCTTGTTAGCTCTTATAACTTAATTTAACCTGTTGCTCCCTG
Source organism: Dicrostonyx torquatus (assembly GCA_028555095.1). Taxonomy (NCBI): domain Eukaryota; kingdom Metazoa; phylum Chordata; class Mammalia; order Rodentia; family Cricetidae; genus Dicrostonyx; species Dicrostonyx torquatus. The sequence goes on from JAQHUG010000288.1 coordinate 2,185,576, forward strand.
TCTGTGTTCTCCCTCAGGACTGTTTTCATTCTTATGTCCTGCTTCACTGCTTCCTCCATGCCTTGACTGGCTGGTACTGCCTGCCTGGCCGGCCCCAGGCATCCCCCTCTCTTTCTCCCTCCTCTCCTCAAGCTTAGAGTCCTCCTACTTATTCTGTCTGCCCACCAGCCCCACCTATTCCTCTTCTGGGCATTCAGCTTTTTTTTTTAAAATATTTATTTATTTATTATGCATACAATATTCTGTCTGTATATATGTCTGCAGGTCAGAAGAGGGCACCAGACCTCATTACAGATGGTTGTGAGCCACCATGTGGTTGCCGGGAATTGAACTCAGGACCTTTGGAAGAGCAGGCAATGCTCTTAACCACTGAGCCATCTCTCCAGCTCTTTTTTTGGTTTTTTGAGACAGGGTTTCTCTGTAGCTTTTGGAGCCTGTCCTGGAACTAGCTCTTGTAGACCATGCTGGCCTCGAACTCACAGAGATCTGCCTGCCTCTGCTTCCCGAGTGCTGGGATTAAAGGCGTGCGCCACCACCACCCAGCGCCATTCAGCTTTTTATTAGACCAATCAGGTGCCTTAGGCAGACAAAGCAACACATCTTTATATCATTCAACATAAACAAATGTAACATACCTTTATATAGTTAAAGTAATATTCCACAACAATCCAGTATCTCCCTACTCAGGACACCTGCACAGCCTCCCCTACCCATCCTCGGTAGCATGCATCCGGTTTCTGTATCCATTGATGTCCAAGTGGACCCTTTCATGGCCAAGCCCCTTCCTCTTTTTTTCCTGACTGGGATCATTCTCCACCCAGTCCCTTGGGCCAGGGACTTTTCAAGCTGTGTGATACTGATTTCTGTTGCCTGACTACTTCTCAGCTCCCGCTCCTTGGCCCTATAACCACTGTTTCAAGTCAGTCCCTGTTATTGGTCCTTTGAGCCAATCAACCTCTTCCCTAGTTTCCTGGCTTCCCACCAGCCCGTACCAATCCATCTTCCTCGTAAATGCTGTAGAAATAATCTAACATACAGATCTCATTGCCACTCCCTTGCTCCAAATTCCTTACTGGCTTTCAGTTTCCCTAAAGATAAAATCTAGTCTCTCCAGTGTAACTTTTTGATATACTCTGCCTTCCTTGCAAGGATTGTAGCTTCCTGTGTGTCAAGCCTTTGCTCAGCCATCCATCTGCTTGGGCTGCCTTTCTCTCTTGCTGTCTCCTCCTGACACTCATAGTCTCACTTTGGGGTCATTTCCAGATCTTCCCTAGTGCACTTTCCCTCAGACTGATCAATCGTCTCAAAAATAAGGGGAGGAGGGAGGATGTCTCCGTGGTTTGATTCTGTCCCAGTAAGCATAAGGCCCTTACTTTGTTCAGCACTAGGAAGAAAGAAAAGGAGAAAGAAAAAAAAGAGGAGGTAGTGTGTGACATTACCAAGAGTCTTGAGCAGGAGAGCTGGGTTTCTTAGCTGAGGTCTCTAACTGACTAAAAGGAGGTGTGATGAAGTCTGGGCCCTTTCTTTTGTAAGGAAGGGGTGATGGGAGGAAGGGAGGCAGTATGCGCAGGCATGGGTGGCCTCACCCCAGCCCCAGCCAACATTCTATACCCCCTTGGCTCACCAGGTTGCCACGCAGTTCAAGACGAGCCTCCTGCAGCTAGTGGAGATCCTGAAGTCTAAGGAGCCTGCCTATATCCGCTGCATCAAGCCAAATGATGCCAAACAGCCTGGTAGGTTCTCTGGCCCCATGAGCAGTGAGTGAGCTGTGTCTCTTGGATGGTGATAGTACCTTCAGTGAAAGCCTGAGGACCACTGCATTATCTATCTCTCAGGTCGCTTTGATGAGGTGCTTATCCGACACCAGGTGAAGTACCTGGGACTTATGGAGAATCTGCGTGTGCGTAGAGCTGGCTTTGCCTATCGTCGCAAATATGAGGCTTTCCTACAGAGGTGGGTGGGGTCAGCCCGCCGTGAATGGGTGAGGTGGGAGGATGAGAACCTCCTGGAATCTGCGAGGAAGGAGGGGCACTCATAGCTCTAGTTAAATATGAGGGCTCAGAGGTCCTCAGCTGCTGTGGGACCCTGACCAGGAACCATTTTATGCTATGGGCCTATTGTTAGTCTTGGAAAAGAAGACAGAAGGCATAAACACAACCTCTAGTGAGGGGCACAGGAGGAGCACATTGGCAGGCTGCCACCAGAGACTGCTAACGAGAGCGCAGAGAAGATAGTGTGGTTTTGTAGTTATTCAGAGGACAGGACCTGAGCCAAATCAGGATTGAATCCCATCTCTGCCTTAGGCAGATGGGAATACTTCAGTCCCCCATCTTTACAGTGGGGACCCTCAGGCACATGTACCATGTACCAGTGAGTGGGAGCTCCTATAGACATCCAGCACAGCGGAGGAGGCCTCCAGAGCAGACACTGGCTTGGCTTTGCCTGAGTGTGTTCCTGCTCTTCCCTTCTTCAGGTACAAGTCACTGTGCCCAGAGACATGGCCCACGTGGGCAGGACAGCCCCAGGATGGGGTGGCAGTGCTAGTTAGACACCTTGGCTACAAGCCAGAAGAGTACAAAATGGGCAGGTGAGTGGGGCCTGGGCCTGGTGCCTGGAGGATGGAGGAGGTGGCATCCAGAGGCTTATCACTGCTGTCCTCCCAGGACTAAGATCTTCATCCGATTCCCCAAGACCCTGTTTGCCACAGAGGACTCCCTGGAAGTTCGACGGCAGAGCCTAGGTGAGAGACTCGCCCCTGCTATCCCATGGGGGTCTTGGGGAATAGAAATCACTGCCTTTGGGCTTTTTCTCCAGGAACCTGCCAATCTTCATTCAGCGATCTTTCTCCTTCCCCACCCCTGTGAAGGCTACTAGCCTCCCCAGTCCAAACCCATCCCCACACTCCCCTACTGTCTTTCATTAACTTGCCTCTCACAGTCCCTTCCCTGTTCAGCCATTCTTCATTCATGCCCCTGACCATGCCAGGCCCTCACCTAGGAGTTCTGAGCTCTGACAATTAATTTTCTTCCCCACACAGCCACCCAGATCCAGGCGGCCTGGAGGGGCTTTCATTGGCGGCAGAAATTCCTCCGGGTGAAGCGATCAGGTTTGGGGTCCTAGGGGTCTTTTGGAGGGACAGGGTGTAGGGGATGGATGGGCCACCATAGTGAGAAGACAGAGGTCAGTCATATGTGGTATCCACAGCCGTCTGTATCCAGTCATGGTGGCGTGGCACACTGGGCCGGAGAAAGGCAGCCAAGAGGAAGTGGGCAGCCCAGACTATCCGTCGGTGAGTGCTGGGATGCTGTGAGGGAGACTGCAGATCAAGGTGAATATGGGGATCTGTTGTCAGGTTTCTCACCCTAGCTGTGTCTGGACTGCCCCCTCCAGACTCATCCGTGGCTTCATCTTACGCCATGCACCTCGTTGCCCTGAGAATGCCTTCTTCCTGGACCACGTGCGCACATCATTTTTGCTTAACCTGAGGAAGCAATTACCCCGGAATGTTCTGGACACCTCCTGGCCCACACCCCCACCTGCCCTGAGAGAGGTCTGTGGGCCCTCCATACTGAGCACTTAGCAGAGGGAGCTTTCTTATCATGTCTCTGGAGAGGTGGCCAGGGGACGGTTCAGCAGGGTGAGGAAGTAGATCTGGGCCATGAAATTGAGTTCCCTGGAGAGAAAATACTCCAAAGGACTGTCAGGCTTGAGGGCCCCTGATGGGGTTTTTTCAGCGGGAATGGAAACAGCCTGGAAAATGTCTGACCCTGCCCTTCACACAGGCCTCAGAACTGCTACGGGAGCTGTGTATGAAGAACATGGTGTGGAAATACTGCCGGAGTATCAGCCCTGAGTGGAAGCAGCAGGTGTGGGGAGCGCAGGCAGGAGTGTTGAGTTGTAGGGGCCCTGGGAACATCAGGCATCGCAGGAGGTGTGCTAGCCGAGAGTGAGGTAGTGTTTTGACTGGTCCACACTGGAGACTCACTGGAGGCTGCAGTAAGTTTGGAGAAGCAAAGAGAACTCATGTTGTGGGCCAGTTTGCTTTGGTTGGTAGAAGCTCTCCGGAGCCTCGATTGGCCCAGCTTCATCACACTCATGATTAGGGTCAGTGGTCGATGTGCCTTGTGTTTACCAACAAGGTGTTGGAGGAGGAGGAGGCCTCACCCAGCTCAGATAACCTAACATAGCAGCGAGCTACCTGCACAATTCTAAGCTGGACCCCAGTCTCAGACTTGAGGACCTGAGGGGCATTGTTTCCCTAATCAGGCCTAGAACTTGACAGTCCTGGGGAGCTCTCTGCCCTGTTTGGTGGGGATGGTGGGTAAGGAAGGGAGGAACTGATGGGAGGGAGTGTTGGTGGCAGGGCACTAGGGCACTGATGAGGGCGCCCTTGGGTCTGCTCCCTAGATGGTCCCCAGCCTTTTGACACTGTATTTCTTCTGTCTTCTCAGCTGCAGCAGAAGGCTGTGGCTAGTGAGATTTTCAAGGGCAAGAAGGACAATTACCCCCAGAGTGTCCCCAGACTCTTCATCAGCACACGCCTTGGTGAGCCCCCCCCCCTTCATCCCTTGAGCCTCTCAGCACCGTCCTGTCTCCTGGCCTTACCCAACTTCCTTCTCCCTATCTTGGTCACAGGCACAGAGGAGATCAGCCCCAGAGTGCTACAGGCCTTGGGCTCTGAGCCCATCCAGGTAGGAAGGAGCCCGTTGCAACTCTCGCCCTCACAGTTCTCTGCCCAGGGGTCAGAGCAGTGGGCAAGGAAGTTGTCCCCAGAACTCCTCCACCCTGCCCTGCCCCTCACACTGTTTCTTGTCTCTAGTATGCTGTGCCGGTGGTGAAATATGACCGCAAGGGCTACAAACCTCGCTCCCGACAGCTGCTGCTCACCCCTAGTGCTGTGGTCATCGTGGAAGATGCCAAAGTCAAGCAGAGGATTGACTACACCAACCTAACCGGTTAGCCAGAGCTGAGGCCTGCCGGGGTGGGAAGGAGCCCTGCTCTGACCACTGCTCCCTAACCTCTGCCTTCCCCTCTCAGGAATCTCCGTCAGCAGCCTCAGTGACAGCCTGTTTGTGCTTCACGTGCAGCGTGAGGACAATAAGCAGAAGGTACCCCGTTAGGACATGGGAAGTGGAGGGAGGTCCTCTAGCCCTAAACAAGGCTTGACTCATTCTTTGTACCTCGTTTGCCAGGGGGATGTGGTGCTGCAGAGTGACCACGTGATTGAGACACTAACCAAGACGGCCCTTAGTGCTGATCGTGTGAACAATATCAACATCAACCAGGGCAGGTAAAGCTCTTCAGGGTGACTCAGGGACCCCGAGAAAGGCCCATCTTGGGCTTCTGTCTCGGTGACCAAGCCCTCGTTCTTCCTTGCTTCCAGCATCACTTTTGCAGGGGGTCCAGGCAGGGATGGCATCATTGACTTCACATCTGGCTCGGAGCTTCTCATCACCAAGGCTAAGAACGGCCACCTGGCTGTGGTGAGTGGGACTTGCTGGCCTGGGTCTAAGGTAGAGCCACTGATGGCCAAGCCCTCCTTCGAGTATGTGTCTGTCCGTTTTCTCCTGTTGCCTGCTCATGAAGGCCGGAGAAAGGGGCTTCGTGGGCCCCTATGGTGGCCATAAAAGAGCTGTAATAAGGATGACAGTGGGGAGGTATGGGGAAGATGCAGGGAGTGGCGGCACGTGTGTGGGGAAATTTGCTCTGACAGAGGAGTCAGTACTGCTGCGGGAATAGAAAAGTCTTCAGTGCCAAGGCCACACAACTCCCCAGCCTGCTGCTGCAGGACTGCCTAACCCGAGCCTGTAAGTACCTGCAGTTCCTCCACTCACCAGAGGCCTTCTCCCCAATAGGTGGCCCCACGGCTGAATTCCCGGTGATGAAGGCACCAGTGGACCCCCCTGACTCCTGACGCTTTGCTTACCCCCTCCTCCCTTCCCAGTTACCAAAGACTCGAGCTTCCTCCAGTCAGGGATCTAGAGACACCCCCAAAGCCCACCCGCAGACTCCTGCCTCTTGCTCACCCTCTCTTGAGGTGATGGGGGCCAGGAAGCTACCCCAAGAGTGGGCCAGGCCGGGCCACAGCAATAGAAAAGCAGGGGCCTGAGCAGGCCAGGCCAGCCTCTGCTGATGCCAAATCTCTGAGAGAAGGGAATTTTAACAGAGGTTTTCTCTGAAAGTTTTTGATGCTTTATAGGAAACTTATTTTTTTAAAAAAACCATTTTCCTACCCTCAACACACTGGATGTGTTTTCCTGACTCAAACAGGGCAAGGAGTGTAGCGAAAAGACTGGGTGGGCTGAACTGTGGGGCCCTCTTCTCTGGCCAAGCCTCTTCTCCTTATTCCCTTGGCACCTTTCTGTCCACCCATCTATACCTTCTGTGGCCCACTCTGACCTCCACCTGGAGGCTAAGACCACCTTTGCCTACCCCATCTTCCTGCCTTAAGAATGCCCTTTTAGGGACTGGGGGTGTAGCTCAGCGGTAGCACTGGTGCTAAGCATGTGTGAGACCCTGGGTTCAATCCCCAGCATTAAAAAAAAAAAGGTTTTAATATTTCCACCTCAGTCTGAGGGCATCCTGAAGTGGGAAAAAGTCTTCAGAGTTTGGAAGACTTCTGAGAAATCGTCTAGTCCAGGCCCCTGGAATCACAGAGCTGAAGACAGAGACAAGCCACAAAAGGAAGGCTTGCCTAGTAGCAGGTTGGGGCAAATCCTAAAATGAAGCCCTATCCTCAGCACACCTCACTGCCTTTCCCAGGAACAGGGAAGCCCCTAAAGTGAGGGTCATGTCTTAAGTATCCACCTGGCTCCCTGACCAGCAATCACCCTTGGGAGCCACCAGGTGGGAGGGGGTCTTCTGCCTGGGTCTATGCCTTAGGATGACAACCTCCTCACACACACACACAACACACTCTGGACCCAATTTAAGGGTGGTAGGGTCTTTTATTGGCCTGGGCACCTCTGTGACCTGGGATTATGGGGCTAGCCTTGGAGGAGCTGCAGGGGCATCACCTCTTTCTGCTGCTTCTCTACCCCAGAGGACGTTGGGTTTGCCCAGTCCCCTCTGTGCTCTCTGGGGTTCTCAGCCCACTGCTGACACTTCTGCAATCCAGAGAAACACTAAATAAAGCAATATGTGTTTGCCAACACAGTCTCCCTGTGAGTGCTGGGGTGGGGGGACAGGGAGCCCTCCTTTGGAGCAATAGAGGAACCAAGTTGGTACTGCATGCCTTGATCACAGTGCTCAGGAGGCAGAAGAAGGTGGATTCTATTTCTGTGACTTCTAGGTCAGCCTGGTCTATATACTAAGTTCCAGGACACTCAGGGCTATGTAGAAAGAACCTGTCTCAAAAAAAAACGAGAGAGGAGCCAGTGGATGGACTGTCCACTAAAGACTGCTCACTTGGCACAGGGCTCTGGCTTTAGGCAAACAAACACCTAGGATGGCTTGACCAAGGAGGCCTAGCATGGGCGGTACAAGCACAAGAGCCTATTCTGGTGCTAGACAGACTTGGGTGAGGAAGGGTCAACGCTTCACAGAGAAGCTGGTGTTTGAGGCTGCTCAGAGAGTTGTTCCGGTCCCTGTCATGTGGATGATGAACCCAGTACAAAGTGGTTTGGGCAGAAAATGGCATTTGTCAGCAATGGCCATTCTACTGTCCTGGGGAGGGCTGCTTCTGGGTGTTCAAAAGACATTGTTAGAAGCATGTCCGGGACCAGATCAAGGCTTAACCTTCTCTGGGTGCGACTGAAGGAGTCACCCATGCTCCCCACACACTGGTGAGAGCAACTACTGCCAGCAGTTCCAGGCTTCTGTCAGGAACAGACGGGAATGTCTCTTCTCTAACGAAAGTGTGAAGAGATTTTTCCCTCCACTAGAGTGAATGGGATGTTCTCCCCCCAGCCATTGTAGTTAGAACATAGTGATTGGCCAGGTCTGGGTCACATGCCTGCCCTGCATCCAGAAGGAAAGCATGATCCACACCCAAGAACAAGGACCAAAAATAGGAATGGGATGACTCCATCAAAGACAATCCCTGTTTCCTCTCTGCAGAAGGAAAGATTGAGTGCCACAAGCAGCCACCTGCTCCCAGCTGGGCAGCAGAACACTAAGGATGACAACAGGAGGTTGATTGCATGCAGGGTGAAGAGGCAAGAGGAAAGGCATAGTGTTGCCCACTTGGGGCCTGAAAGGCACAAGTTCCCAGAAAATATGGTACCCACAGTGTGTACAACTCTTGGGGGCTCAATGGTATCTTATGAGCATATCTACATTTACTACCTCCCTCAAACTAATTTCCAGGAAAAAAAAAACATAGCAGGGACCAATGAGATGATTGAGCAGATAGAGGTACTTGTTGCCTAGTCTAATGAAGGCACCAAAATAACCTGTCCCTTCTGTCAACAGAAATAGTGATGCCAAGAGGCTGATGAGATAGATAGACACTGAGTTAGATGCAATTACAGCTTCACAACTATATACTTGTAGTAAATTAGAAGGTATGTTGGTAATGCCACGTATATAACCCGCTGGTCAGCAAAAATGACTGATTTTGGTTGATCTATTTCATTTGAGACAGGGTCTCACTGTATGTAACACAGGCTGACCTATAACTTCGTATGTACTAGAGGATGACCTTGAACTCCTAAGTCTCCTAAATGTTCTGATTTTTCCTTTTTTTCTTTTTGTTTTTTGTCTTGAACTCACCTCCCAAGTGCTGAGCCCAGGTGTGAACCCGCTCCTGGCGTAGGTAATTTTGAGAGCTAAAAAGGAATGATTTGTGACCAGAATTAATCCTGAGGATGCTAGTGCTGGCCAGCAGCTATCTGCTGGGCCTAGGAACCTGCCTTTGGCTCTGGACAAAAACTTCCACCATCCTTCGTTCATCCCTTCATTCTGCCAATACTGGCTGGATGCTGCCTGCCAGGCCCTGGGGGGTAATAGGGAGACAGCAACAATAGAGATGATCCCAGAGAGCTAGGTGTGGTGGTGCACTCCTTAAATCCCAGCATTTGGGAGGAAAGACAGGAGGATCTCTGTGAGTTTGAGGATGGCCTGATCTGCAGAGCAGACCTGTTTGTAGGACAGCCAGGGCTATGTAGAGAGACCCTGTCTCAAAAATCCAAATAAAGAAAGAAAAGAAAAAGAGAAAAGATTCAGGTTGGCTCAGTGCTTAAGAATATTTGTTATACCAGGTGATGGTGCACACCTTTAATCCCAGCACTCGGGAGGCAGAGGCAGGCAGATCTCTGTGGGTTCGAGACCAGGCTGGTCTACAAGAGCTAGTTCCAGGACAGGCTCCAAAGCCACAGAGAAACCCTGTCTCGAAAAACCAACCAAAACAAAACAAAACCCCTAACCCTAGGCCAGTGATGGTGTCACATTCTTATAATCTGAGCACATGGGAGGTAGAAACAGGAATATTTTAAGCTCAAAGCCAGCCTGATCTGCCCAGTAAGTTTTGGGCCAACCAGGGCTGCAAAGGGAGAGGCAGTTTGGTGAAGCACACCAACAGACAAATGGGAAGGAGGAGAAGGGAAAGGAGGAAGGAGGACGGAGAATAATTCTGATATCTGGAGCAAGTGTGGTCCCAAGAGAGGGAAGAATGAGCTCATAGGCCTGTGCTGTGGCACATTAAAGGAAAAGCTAGTTGGTGACTGTCTTAGAGTTTCTATTGCTGTGAAAAGACACTGTGACCATGGCAATTTATGTAAAGAAAATGTTTAATTGTGGTGGCTCACTTATAGTTTCAGAGATTCAGTCCACTATCACGAAGGGGAGCATGGCAGCATGTACACAGACTTGGTGCTGAGAGTCCCACATCTTACAGGCAACAAGAAATCACCTGAGCATAAGAAACCTCAAAGCCAGCCCCCATGGTGACACACTTACCCCAACAAGGCCACACCTACTCCAACAAAGCCACACCTCCTAATAGTGCCTCTCCCTATGAGATTATGGGGGTCAATTCCATTCTGACTATCATAGTGAGGTGTAGTGTGGGCTGGAGAAGAGGACTGGGTTTGCCTCTCTGCTCCTTCAGCTAGCCTTTTTTTGGCTCCACAAAGACAACTCAGAGATCTGACTCCTCTTTCCACTCCTAAAAGACACCTGTGTGACTTTCCTAGAAGATGAGAGCGGTGTGGCCTTACAGTGAAGCAAAGTGAACTGACCTATTCACAACAATCTCACAGACAGGTTACCAGTTGGGAATGTGCCACTGACCTTTGGGGAGGTCTACCCACCCTCCATTCCCAGCCTGGTATATACATACACTAAGACCCTCTTGGTGTCTCTTCCCATGTTCCCAGAGCTGTTGCTTAATGTCTGCCTCCAAATCTTACTATCGTGCATGCCTTTAATCTCAGCACTAGGGAGGCGAGTTGGAGACCAGCCTGGTCTACAAAGTGAGTTCTAGGGCAGCACAGAGAAAAACCTGTCTCGAAAAACAAAATAAATAAATAAATCATCATCATCATTATCAAAATAGAGTCTGGAAAGATGGTTCAGTGGTTAAGAGCACTGGCCTGGGGACTGGAGAGATGGTGCAGTGTTTAAGAACACTGACTGCTCTTCTAGAGGACCCAGGTTCAATTCCCAGCACCCACATGGCAGCTCACAGTTGTCTGTAACTCCAGTTCCAGGGTACCTGACACCCTCATGCAGGCAAAACATCAATGCACATAAATTTAAAAGAGAGAGAGAGGGAAAGAGAGAGAGAGAGAGCACTGACCTAATGGCCCATAGTCATTTGTAACACCCATTCTAGGGGATCCAAGGCCTCCACATATACCAGGTGAATAGACACACACACATACATGCAGGCAAAACACCTATGTACATAAAATACCAACCTTAAAGAAGTTTCTTTTTAATGATTTTTTGGGGGGGGCTGGTTTTTTGTTTTTAAAGACAGGGTTCCTCTGTGCAGTTCTGGCTATCCTGGAACTTGCTCTGGAGATCAGGTTGTAATCAAACTCAGAGATCTGCCTGCCTCCTGAGTACTGGGATTAAAGGTATGCCCCACCATACCCTGGCTAATAATAAATCTTAGGAAAAAAAGAGTGGTCTTTAGCTGGTCCCACCTATCTTGAGCCCAAGAGTTCGGAATAGCTGGAACAACATAGCAAAACCACACTTACTTCTTTTTTTTTTTTTTTCCGAGATAGGGTTTCTCTGTGGCTTTGGAGCCTGCGCTGGAACTAGCTCTTGTAGACCAGGCTGGTCTTGAACTCACAAAGATCCGCCTGCCTCTGCCTCCCGAGTGCTAGGATTAAAGGCGTGTGCCACCACCGCCCGGCACACTTACTTCTTTTTAAGGGGAGTGGGAAGCATGGTGGAGCATACCTGTAATCTTAGCACTAGGGAAGCTGAGCAGGAGGATCGCCAATTTAAAACCAACCCAGGCTACACAGTGAGACTTTGTCTGAAAAAGGGGAACGGTGGTCTTGAGTTGTAACATGAATGTAAAAGACTACCTAGCAACACAAAGTGTTTGATTCCCAACACTGGGGGCCAAAAAAGAAAGGAAGGAGGGCAGATGGGAGAATTAAAGACAATCTTTGTAAAACACGAAAACCACTGTGCAAGCCTTTAATCCCAGCCCTCAGGAGGCAGAGGCAGGCAATCTCTGTGAGTTCAAGGCCAGCCTTGTCTACAGAGTGAGTTCAAGGACAGTCAGGGCTATTTCACAGAGAAACCTTGTCTCAAAAAACCATAACAAAGAAAATGAAGACCAACTTTGTGGGTGGGGCATCACTTTTTCTTGGTTCAGAAGTTCCAATAGCCCCTGGATGTTCTGAAACACAATGTAAAGACAAGGCTGGCCTCAAACTCACAGAGATCTGCCTGACTCTGCCTCTGGAGTGCTGGGATTAAAGTCATTATGCATAGCTTACTTTAGAGAACTCAGAGATCTTGCCTGACTCTGCCTCCCAAATTCGGGGCTCAAAGGTGTGTGCCCCTACTGCCCAGTGATAACTTTGTGAGTATACACATATTTTCTCCTAACCTTGATAACGAATATTTTGTTTTTAGCCTTAGGTTTCTGTTGCCCTAACTTTGTTCCACTTTGTTATCCCTGAAACCACTTTAATTAGTACTCCAACTGCTGAGCATTCCGGGTTGTGTGGTGCATAACTGTGGGTGCAGTCCTGGTGACTTTAGGGAACACAGAACAGACTGGTAAGTAGGCTTTCTGTCTGGTGCACCTCCTGCTTCTCTGTCACTAGAATAAGGACTGGCTTTCTTTTACTAGACAGTAGAAAGTCAAAGACTATACTTTCAGGGATCATTTCTATAGTTCGTTACTAGAAAGTCAAAGGCTTTGGTGTATTTTGCTCTTGTAGTACACAGTCTTCTATTTCTCTCCTTCTTCCTTCCCTGTCCCAACATACGTTCATATCTGGAGCCCTTCCTAAGGAGGCCATTTCCTTTGTAGGGAAGGTCTCAGGCTTATCAAGGAGCAAAAGGCCACTGCCACTATGACTGCAATCCTGTGGCTCCTGAGGAGAAGGGAAGGAGGAGGAAGGGACAGGTGACTGTGCTAAGTTCTTCTCCTGGGGCAACTCCTGAACCTGCACTGCTGGCTTTGCAGTGTCAAGGAAGGTCACATTTGAGCAGCTAAGTCTTTTCTATTGATCATGTTTCCCTGCCTATTTTGCAGCTCAATTATGATTTGTTTTATTTTGTGTGTCAACTATGAATGTGCACCACATGTATGCTTGGTGCCTGTGGAGATCAGAAGAGGACATTGGAGGCCGGGCTGTGGTGGCGCACGCCTTTAATCCCAGCACTCGGAGGCAGAGGCAGGCAGATCTTTGTGAGTTTGAGACCAGCCTGGTCTAGAAAGAGCTAGTTCCAGCGCAGGCTCCAAAGCCACAGAGAAACCCTGTCTCGAAAAACCAAAAAAAAAAAAAAAAAAAAGAGGATATTGGAGCCCCTGGAACTGGAGTTTCAGATGGTTGTGGACCACCATGTGGGTGCTGGCAATCAAGAACTCTGAACATCAGCAAGAGCAAGTGCTCTTGAGTGCAGAGCCTTCTCTCCCGCCCAGGTATGTGCCACCCCACCACATTTATGAGTGCTAGGGTACAGATATATGCTACCACATTTGGGTTAGGAGAGAGCTTTTTATTTTTTAATATTTATTTCCAGAAAAAAAATACTTGGCAGTAGTGGCTCACTCCTGTGATCCCAGCACTCAGGTGGCAGACGCAGGTGGATCTTTGTGAGTTTCAGGCCAGCCTGATGTAAACAGCAAGTTCCAGGACAGTCAGGGCTACGTAGTGCTACCTTGTCTAAACAAGCAAGCACAACGAAACAAATCTCTCCTTTTCGTTTATCCTAGGAAGCAGGTTTGGAATTTCCCAGACAGTCTCTGGGTAAGGTTTTGACTTGAAGTCCAGCTTTCCTGAAAAGGGAGAGCCAATAGTCCTTTACCCTAAAGGGCCAGCATTCACACTGAATGACTTCTGCTGCTGGTTCCTGGTGACTAAGCTAACAGTGAGTCACTGATAACACAGGTCTTCCCTAGGCTTGGCCCAGGCAATGGGCGGAATCCCTAGAAGAGCTGAGCTATCCACTAGGCCAAGAATAACTAGTTTTCTTTTGGACTTTCTATTTGTCTGTTTTGAGACAAGGTCTCACTATATAGCCCTGGCTGGCCAGGAATACCCTATGTAGACCAGGCTGATTTCGAACTCACAGAGATCCACCTGCATCTGCCTCCACTGCCACACAGGGGCTTGTTACTTTTCAGACAAGGTTTCATGTAGCTTAGGCTAACCTCAAACACATGAAGTAGCCACGGTTGGCCTTGATCTTCCTGCCTTTAACTCTCAAGTGCTGAACTCATGGGTATGTGGCAGCATGCTGAGATGGTCCTGGAGGGTGACACTAGGGCCTCTAGTGTGCCAGGCAAGGTCTACGCCAGTGAGCTTAACCCCCATGTTTAAGGAATTTGTCTTGACATTTGCAGCTGCTAAGTGCAGCACTAGAATTCAGATGGGAGGGAGAGTGCTCTGTTCTGTTATATCCTCAAAACAGAGGCCAGCCTGGTTTACATAGTGAGTTCTGAAACAAACAGGAGTACAGAAAGATCGTATCTTACAAAAGCAGCACACACACACGACCCTCCAAAAAAAGACAAACTAAAAACCCAACAAACAACAAAAATTTACGCTATTGAGATGGTTCAATGGGTAATGGGTAAAGTCACTTGCCCACCAAGCCTGATGACCTGAGATAAATCTCCAGGAGCCTCATCGTGGAAGGAGGAACCTTCCTGCTGTGGTATATGTACCCACACTTCAGAAAACAATAATTAAATTCTGACCTACACTTTTCTTCTCTTAAATCACCTAAAATTAGGCAATTTAAAGATATTAGCCCCTCAGGTTGGGGTGCGGGTTAAATGAGACGGTCTCTAGACAAGCATCCAGCATCATGCTTGCCAGGTAGTGATACCTGACTAAACAAGACCTTGGTTTTTTTTTTAATATTTTAAAATTTATTTTACAGTTTATTTACTTATTGGTATTTGTGTGTTTGTGGGTATGTGTTGTAAAAAGTCTGTTTGTCCCTGGCTGCTCAGCCTCGAATAATCACATAGAAACTATATTATTTAAAACACTACCTGGCTTATTAGCTCTAGCTTCTTATTGGTTAACACATATCTTAATTTCTAGTAATCTGTGTATTGCCAGTGGCTGTAGTTTATAGGCTTACAGGATAAAGTTCCAGCATCTGTGGGGTGAAGGCTGGGTCTACATGGCTTCTCCCTGACTCCGCCTCCTTCCTCCCAGCATTCAGTTTAGTGTCATGTCTTCCCCCACCCCAGCTCTCCTCTTTTGCCCTATCACAGGCCAAGACAGTTTATTAACCAATGGTATTCACAGCACACAGAAGGGAATCCCACATCAGGTATGCGTGTATGTGCCATGGTGGAACACGCAGGGGTCAGAAGACAACTCAAAGGAGTCAGTTCTCTGCTTCCACAATCCCAGGGATCAAACTCAGGTCATCAGGCTTGGTGGCAAGTACCTTTACTCACTGAGCCATCTCTCCAACTAAGTAGATGTTATTTAAAAATACTATAGG
>JAQHUG010000288.1:2202365-2217333 GCA_028555095.1 Dicrostonyx torquatus
GGGTGTCAGTTGTGAGCTACCATGTGGATGCTGGGAATTGAACCTGGGTCCTCTGGAAGAACACTCAGGGCTCTTAACCGCTGAGCCATCTACACTGGAAGTTTTAAAGCTTTTCAAAGTTTTATGTGGGGTAACAACAGATTTGTATTTAGAAAATTTATACTGATGGCTGTTGCAGTATCATCCAGCAAGCCAAACTAAGAAACAGCAGTAGGCAGGCTGTGCACAGGAGTCCTGGCAATCATTGCCAGGCATGGTGGTGCATGCGTTTTTGTAATTCCAGTACTAGGGAGGCTGGAATGAAAAGATCTTGAGTCAGCCTGGGTTACAGAGTAAGATTTCATTTCAAGCAGAGCATTGGTGGTGGCCCAGGTCTTAGTCACAGCACTTGGGAGGCAGAGGCAGGCAGATATCTGAACTTGAGGTCTGTCTGATCCACAAAGTGAGTTTCGGGACAGTCAGGGCTACATAGAAAAACCCTGCTTCAAAAAAAAATTGATTTTGGAAAAAATTGAGCAAAATGATCATGATCATGAAGGAAGTGAGAGCAGGAGATGCCATCGCTACATCTGAGAATGTGGAAAAAACTGGCTGGTTGACATGGGAACCTCAACAGGGAGAACACCATTCTTTTGCCTGGCTGAGCATTTTGTTTTCTTTGCATTAAGTACCCTTCCCCACTTGTCATTCAACACCCAAATATTCCACCTCATCTGTGGGCCCCCCCCCGTTTATTTTTATTTGTTTAGCTTTTGTAAGGTAGGGCCTCAGGCTCGCATTGATCCTCCTGTCTCTGTTTCCCAAGTATTGAGTCACTTTGCCCAGTCCCTTGGATCCCTCTACAGACTACTTAGTTGATTTCTGTGTATCCTCGCTTCCCATCACAGCATTTGGTGTTCCTTTGTCATTAATTGTTTTCTGGTTCCTCCCATTGGTCTGCGGATTCGGTGACTTACAGCTCAGTCTGGGTCACCACTGCACCTGCAAAGCAAATACAATATCTATGATGGTTACTGAATAACGAGAACTTTAGCAGGCCTCGGGGGAAACTGAAGAAAACAGCAGAAGACCGACTTGTCAGGGAGCTTTGACGGAGGCTAACATCCCGGGACCACACCATCTTTTCTACTCCAGTCCTTTGTATTGGAGTTTCTCCTGGGCGAAAGACCTCCACCACCAATCTGTCAAACACAGATCAGTCAGCCTGCAGACGGAGGCTCCGCCCCTTAGTCCTAGACTCCGCCTCCCCGTCCTCGGCCTTAAGGGTTTGGACCTGGAGGCGACGCCCATGAAGCCGCATGCGCACTGCGGGCCCCAAGGACTCGGTTTCCCTTCTCCCAATGGCGGGCGGAGGTCCCCTTCCCGGCAGTCTCCCTCGGGTAGAGAGCGCGTCATTTCCGGTGGGGAAGGCCCGTGGCCGCCGCCGCCATTTCGGGCGCTGCTGGGAGGCTGCTACCGGAGCCGGTCCGCTGGGCGGCGGGCGCCAGGGCTGGAGGGGCGCACGTGGCGGCGGCGGCCCAGCGTGAAGGCGCGGAGGCGGCCATGGCGGGCAACTTCGACTCGGAGGAGCGGAGTAGCTGGTACTGGGGCCGCTTGAGCCGGCAGGAGGCGGTGGCGCTATTGCAGGGCCAGCGGCACGGGGTGTTTCTGGTGCGGGACTCGAGCACCAGCCCCGGGGACTATGTGCTCAGCGTCTCCGAAAACTCGCGTGTCTCCCACTATATCATCAACAGCAGCGGCCCGCGCCCTCCAGTGCCTCCGTCGCCCGCTCAGCCTCCGCCGGGTGAGGGACCGACGGGCGGGAGGCCCCGGGCGGGGGTGAGGGCGGTGGAACTCTGGTCTGCTTCAGGAGGAGGGACCCTGACGGGGGAGCTGCCTTCAGCTCAAGCTGGTTCCCACCGACAAGCGGGATTGTGGGGGAGGAGGAGCTGCTCACCGAGGCCTCTGGGTGTGCCTGGGGAGCCGGGGAAGGGGAACTGTTGCGGCCCCGGGGTGGGGCTGGGCGCCAGGGTCAGGCCCAAGGGCAGGGCAGGGCCAGGCCAGGCAACTTGGGGACAAAGAGTTAATGGAGGATGTTGCGGGGACGTAATTTGGCAGAGGTGCCTAGAATGGATCTGCTAATCCTACAAGTGGCTTTTAGGCTTGAAACGTTTCCTGCAGTGTTAGAGCGGGTTTGGCCATACTCCCCTGGTGGCCTTCGGTAGGAAGTCACCACGTACTGGCTGGCTGAGAGGGATGGAGACACCCTCAGGAAGCCGGTCGGTTTTTTCCTTTCTTGGGCATTTTTCCAAAATCTTTTTACCGTGCTGTCCCCTTGTGGAATACGAAGGTGGTAAACTAAGTGATTTGGTAATAGAAAAAAAGTCTTCTGTGACCAGCCCAGCGTAATTGAAGCCTAGATGGCAAACTGGGTCCAGGAGGTTTTAAGTGTCCAAAAGATTGCTGTATCTAGAACTTTAGTTTCAAAATGATTAGTGGAGGAAAGATTTTTTTTTCCCTTCAGAAAATAAACCAGGTATAAGCCAGTGGAAACAACCCTGGAAGTGAATGGAGCGTCACTCTCCTTGAGTTTAAACAGTGCCAGCCATGTACTTCTGGGTTTTTTCTTGATCAGTAAGTTGATGTTGTGGCCAGAGTCTTCCAGGATACACCAACAGACCTGGCTGGAAGATAACACCAAGAATTTGAGTTATCCAACTGGGTCTTCCTTGACAAGGGCCATTAAATTGTAACTGTCTTGGCAATGTTAAGGAAATCCACGCATTTAGGACCGTGAGGTTTCTGAGATACAGAGTGATTCTGCGATCACCTTTGTCTGTGTATGTGTGTAACAGCACCAAGCTTCTTGTTTTCTGGATGTTTGATGTGCAAGTCTTTTCCTCCTTGATCTGAGCCAGTCTCATGAATGAAGATTCCTTGTCTAACCTTAGCAGAGTTGCCCTTTTAGTATAGTCCTAACTTAGATTTATTCACCTTGGCCAGAAATGAGGATGTGGAATAGACTTCTTTTGGTTGGCACACAAGGGGAAAATGTACTGAGGTCTTTTTAGTTCACACAGCAGATCTTTCTAGGTCTCATTGGTTTAATGATATAAAATAAGACAGGAATATTAATGTAGCATATTTCCCTAAACCAGATACATTCTAGTTTTTGTGCCATCTACTGTTTGTGTTAAGTGCAGTACTAGGATGGTGTGTTATCATTGAAATTCAGTTCTCAGCCACATTTCATAGTTCATGCTTCTAATCCCAGCACCTAGGAAGCTGGCAAGACAATTTTACAAGTTCCAGGCTGTCCTGGAGAACTTAGTAAGACTGCCTCAAAATAAAAAGTTAGGTTGGGGGGTAGGACTGGGGATATAGTTCAGTGGTATTTTATTTGCCTAGCATTTGGGCGGCCTAGGTTTTATTCCCAATAGTGGGGTAGAAAATTTCAGTCCTCAGCTTTCTCTCTGTGTGTTTTGTTACAAAATTTGAGACCAGTAGCAGGCAGGCTTGTTAGTTTGATATTTCTCTATACCTGGGCATGGTGGTTTTATATCGCAGCAGCTCCACCTATTGAAAATAGACGGTTGGCCTAAGAGAGAAGATTGCCAGTTTGTGGGTGAGGTGTGGAAAGTTCGTTGGCATTGTGGCAATTTGTTCTGTCATGTACCCCATTTTCTCTTTAGAGCAGTCAGTTCATTTGCTGTCTTGACTTTATGATGGTTACTTAATCTTTGTTCTTCCCCCCATTAAGCTCTTTTTTTTTTTTGAAGCCCCACAGGAATGACTTGAGTTTTAGAGAGGCATATATGATACTAATAGCTAGCACTATTGGCTGGTGTTTGTCTGCCAGATGCTTTGCTGAGTGCTTTGTGTGCCTTATGTAATAATTTACTGTCAGTAACAATATAGTAAGTGAAATATTGCAATTTCCATTTATTAAAATAGTTCTAGTTTTTTGGAAAAGTAACTAGCAATCCAGTAACTTGTAAGGTCACACATTTAGTATATAACTGAACCAGAATTTGAGCTAGACATTGTGACTTGAGAACTGACCCGACTCCTTATATAGTTTTGTTATTCTTTATTTACTTTGGGATCCCTGAAGTGCACATAGGAAGCTACTTTTTGTTTTGAGACAGTGTCTCATTGTGTACCCCTAACTGGCCTGCAACTGTCTATATAAACCAGGCTGACTTTGAAAAATCCTCCTGCCTCTGCTTCCTGAGTGCTGGCATTAAAGGTGTTCATTAGCACTCTGCTCAGAATTTTTTTTTTTTTTTTTTTTTTGGTTTTTTGAGATAGGGTTTCTCTGTAGCTTTGGAGCCTGTCCTGGAACTAGCTCTTGTAGACCAGGCTGGTCTCGAACNGAGATAGGGTTTCTCTGTAGCTTTGGAGCCTGTCCTGGAACTAGCTCTTGTAGACCAGGCTGGTCTCGAACTCACAGAGATCCACCTGCCTCTGCCTCCCAAGTGCTGGGATTAAAGGCGTGCACCACCACCGCCCGGCCTCTGCTCAGAATTTTAAATGAATGAATAAATAAATACAGATAAGAGCCAGCGGGATGGCTCACTAGGTAAAAGCACACATCTTGTAAGCCTGAGGTTCTGAGTCCCATCCTTTGATCCCAGGGTAGAATAAGAGAACCAACTCCTGAGGGTTATCCTCTGACCTCCACACGCCCACATCATCCATATGTACACACACTGTAAGAGGCATGTGGGTAAGCCACATGTAAGATAGGCCAAGGATTATCACCTTATCCCAATAACTTTTTGTTTGTTTGAGATGGGGTCATTTTGTAGCTCTGACATGGGACTCACTATGTAGATAATGTTAACTTCTAATTTACGAAGATCCTTCTGCCTCTGCCTTGCTGTTGTTGGGATTATAGGCATTGAGCCCAGCTCAATGACCCTATTTAATTTTACCGTAGATTTTTCAGTTCCCACAGATGATCTCCTCTGCTGCTATAGCCTGGTAACATCTTGACTGCCCCAGAGCCATAGGGGAAAGTTCGTTCAGGTTTACTTGTCATAGTCTGTAAGGTTAGGATTCAAGGTGAGCTTCTTGGGAAGGCTTGGAACAATTGATCACTGGTTTCTTCTGCTTGAAGCCGTAAAGACTAGATTTTGACTGATAGAGTCATAAACTAAATGAGAAGCTGGGGGTGTGTCTCAGTTGATAGAATCCTTCATTCTACTAAGACTGAGGGCCCCGAATTCAATCCCCTGCATCACACAGCTCAGGCTTAGTGGCACAGGCCTGTAATCTCAGCACTTGGGAGGTGGAGGTAGAAAGCTCACAGTGCAAATCATCCCTGAATTGGAGGTCAAAAAAAAAAATCTTGAATAAAATGTGTGTAATTGTAACTTAAAGATAGGATATCATTATGTAGATCAGTCTGGCCTCAGACTCACAAAGAGCCTTGCCTCTGCCTGGTACTAAAGATATGGGCCACCAAACTGGGTGAGAAGCTGAGACTGGGTTTGAATTTATTTTTATTTCATGTGCATTGGTGTTTTGCCTGCATATATGTCTGTGAGGGTGTTGGGTTCCCTAGAACTGGAGTTACAAACTGTTGTGAACTGCCACATGGGTGCTGGGAATTGAACCCAGGTCCTCTGTGAGAGCAGTCAGTGCTTCTGACTGCTGAGCCATCTCTCCAGCCTGACCTGCCACTTCTTACTTACTCTGGGTGATTTGTTTTAACTTTTTTCTTTGCTTCGGTTTCTTCATCTCTGAAAGTTGGAAAATAGCAATACCTTCTAGGGTGGGCTGTTGCAATGAGTGAGTGGAGTCAAATACATAAAATATTTGGGTGTGGCAGGCATATTATAAGTAAATACCCAGGTTATAAATGTTAATCTTAAGACTATAACGATATGCAGGGCGTGGTGGCTCTGGCTTTTAGGCCCACCCAGGGAGGCAGAGGCAGGCGAATGAATCTCTGAGTTCAAGGCCAGTTTGGTCTACAGAGTTCCTGGATAGCCAAGGTTACCTTGAGAAACCCTGTCTGGAAAAAAAAAAAAAAACCAAAAAGGAAGAAGAATAAAACAATATGAGAAGGTAGTTCAAGTGAATGGAAAAGCTCAGCCCTGGGGCTGGAGAGATGGCTCAGCAGTTAAGAGCATTGCTTGCTCTTCCAAAGGTCCTGAGTTCAATTCCCGGCAACCACATGGTGGCTCACAACCATCTGTAATGAGGTCAGGTGCCCTCTTCTGGCCTGCATAATATACACAGACAGAATATTATATACATAATAAATAAATATTAAAAAAAAAGAAAAGAAAAGCTCAGCCCTGAAAGGTTCTGGGCATGCACAGTGTGGTTGGTAAACACGGACCTCTAAGGGAGTAATGTTGAGTAGAAAGGGTAGATTGCTTGAGGTGTGAAAGAGCCTTAGGTCTGGCCCATGGAAACAGCATTGTGATTGCTGTTACCTGCACAACTGAAGCTCTCCACCTGTTGCCTCGTAGGTGAGGGGACCTCAGAGTTCACCTTGGCCTGGGGATAGAGTGTTTGCTTAATATGCACAAGACCCTAGCTGTGATCATCTTGCATCACTTTGGAGGTGGATGGTCTGTGTATCCCTCTAATCTAATGGTTCCAGAGTTCTTTCTTGTCTATCTTTTTATTTCTATTTTGTATGTGTGGTTGTTTGCCTGCTAGTATATAAATATATTATGTATGTGCAGTGCCTGCTGAGATCAGAAGAGGGCATTAAATCCTCTGGAACTGGAGTTACAGATGGTTGTACTACCATGTGAGTGCCGGGAACTGAACCCAGGCCCTTTGCAAAAGCAGCATGTGCTCTTAGCTGTTGTCTCCAGGTGCTCTTCAGAGAAGTGCTTTAGTAGTTACTGAGAGGCTTTATGGGGGGGTGGGGAAGTCCTGTGGTGAGATAAAATACGGCTTGCCACCAACTTCACTACACTCATGTGAGTTGCAGATTTCCAGGAGAGAATTCTGAGTTTGTCAGACCTATCAGACTGTTCTTTTGAGAGTTATCAAGATAATATGGAATCTTCTCTGGCAAAAAGCATAGTTGAGAGGATTTTTGGGGTGAATTGAAATTTTCTTGGAGTTGAATCTGTAATGTGTGTGTGTTTGTGTGTGTCTAGGTATGAAGGCTAGAGGTGGGTATTAGGCATTTCCCTCTGTCGATTACTACTTTATTTTTTGAGAAAGGACCTCTTACTATACTTGGATGTCACCAGATGCCTAACTGATTGGCCAGTGAGCCCCCTGGAGTCCTTCAGTGTTAGTCTCCCAATGTTGGATTTACAGGAACATGTCCTCAAGCTTGGTTTTTCATTGTGGGTACTGGGGATCCAAATTCAGATCCTTGTGCCCATGCACAAGCTTTACCCACTGAACCATCATCACCCTAGCCTGAAATTGAATATTTCTTAAGGAATCAAGAGGGTTTGAGGGAAGGATGATGCTGAATTGTCATCTTGTCGAGACGCCATGGTATACTTTTTTGTTGTACATTCTTTTTTTTTATTTTTATTTTTTTTATTGTACATTCTTTTATTTGGTGTGTATGTGGGTGCGTGAGTGCTACAGGACACATATGGGGGTTAGGACAACTTGTGGGAGTCTTTTACCATGTGAGTTTGGGGATCAAATTGAGGTTGTCAGACTTGGTGGCAAATGCTTTTGCCTACTGAGCCATCTTGCTGGCCCCCAGCCTTTTAGTATAATTTATTTATTGTAAATTTTTAGTTGTTGTATGTGTGAATGATGTGTGTGGGGGTACATGTGCTGAGGTGTATATGTGGAGATGAGAGGGAGGGTTCTCTTCTGCCATGGCTATATGGGTTTCAGGGATCAAACTCAGGTTGCCAGTGTAGCCCTAGCAGTCCTGGAACTAACTCTATAGACCAGGCTGGCCTTGAACTCAAGAGATCCTCTGCCTGCCTCTGCCTCCTGGGTGCTGGCTTCCTTAGTCTTCAGAATTCCTTGTTAGATGGAAGGCAGCTGTCTTTAATCCTATGTATTGGACCAGTAGTGGGTATTTATTTAAGCAGCTTTTGTAAATGCTATAGGCAGAGAAGAAGCAAGAAAGGATTGGTAATGAAGGAAGGAGGAAGTGCTGTGAGATTTTGGAAAAGCTGATGATGGAGCAGCTCTCGGTGATGTTGCCAGAATTGACCTGGCCAGTCTTAGCACAGAGCCCTCTGGTGTTAATGAATTTTTTGGGGAATGACATTGTAAAAATTTATGTGGCCTGAGGCCTGAAAATCTTAAAAATTGTTGGTTTTGCAGATAACAGAGAAGCACCTAACAAAAACAACAACAAAATCTGTTTTTTTATTTGTTTTGTTTATTTTGTTACTTTCTCACTATGTATGTTTTGGTGGAACTCACTTCATAGATCAGGGTGCCCGGGAAATCAGGACAAGCTTTCTGTTTCTGCCTCTTAAATTCTGTGATTACAGGTGCTAACCACTACACCTGGCTAATACTTATTTTTTGGTCTGTTAATTCATAACTGCACACTCAAGCCAGACCTAGTGATGTAAGCCTGTAATTTAAGCTCCTTGATAGGCTGAGGCAGGAGGATCACAAGTTGAGGTCTTGTCTAAGCTACAGGCTAAATTCAAGGCTAATCTGGGCAATTTAGTAAGAACCTTTCTCAAAATGAAACTTGTGTAGCATGTGTGAAGACCTAGGTGCAATCTCAATATCCAGACTGCACATTTAGAGAGTGAGGTTTTCCAAGTCCCAGGCAGCTGTGAGCTCTGTAGTTGGTTCTGTCCTCTAGACTGACCGACTATATCTCCTTCCTTTCCCTCCCTTCTGTTTCCTGCCTTTGGCTGTTTGTGGTTAGGAGGCGGGAAAAGGAACCCAAATGCATAGCTGTGGTGAGGTCTGGGCTTATCTGTGACTATGTGCATTCTTTTCCCTTTTCTTCCCTCTGGAGTTTAATCAATGAAGTTTGCCTGCCCCATATATCTGATTGCCCACTTAGTCAAACCAGGCATTCCTCCATTATTGTATTGCTAGCAGCATAGAAGTGTGTAGGTAAAGTGTGTCATGGGTTTGTTTGCTGCTTTGCTTGTGTTTTGTAAATTGAGCCCAGTTTATATACCATGCAGTATTAGCAGCATTAGAACAAGGAAAGAACTAAACTTACCTTTGACTATTTTTTTTAATGATTTATGTGTTTTGCCTGTATGTGTGTATGTATATGCACCACTTTTGTGCCTGCTGCCCATGGAGGCCAGAAGAGGGTGATGGATCTCCTGAAACTAGAGATACAGTTTTTGGAACCTGATCCTCTGTAAGAGCAGCACACATGCTTAACTGCTGAGCCTTGTGTGAGTTTGTGTGCTGGCGGAGCTTTTGAAACTTACCCTTTTAACATTTTCACTGCACTCACCTTCCAAAGGGGTTTGGCTTAGTGGTATTCTTGGTTCTTCCCCTAGCTTCACACTTGCCCTTGTACGCATGGTGGGGGGCGTAGTGGGTGAGTGGGTGCCATCCTTCTTAGACTACAGGTGCTTTGGAAATGTTCCTGACTCAACAGAACTCCTCTTTCCTTGTGATTTGCTGTGTCCTAAGGCAGTTAATGGCAGCTTCTGGTTTTTATAGGCACACATCTCCCCTGTGGACACTCCACTTTGTTTCCTCCTCACCACACTGTTCACACCTTTGTCTCTTTGTAAGTTGCTTAAAGCTGGAAGTAGAATTTCATTCTACCCCTTTCCCTAATTTCAGAGTTAAACATGTATGTTGATTAAGAATAATCCACACAGGGAGGGGCCAGAGACCATAGCTCAGCAGTTAAGATTGGTTCCTGCGTGTCTGAAGTTCTGTTTCCAGCAGCCACATTAGAGTGCTTACAACCAGTTCTAGGTGATCTGACCTCTTCTGGCCTCAGGGAATCCTACATATGATATGGAGCACGTGCGAGCACAAACAAAAACAAGTCCATTTGCCTCTGCTTCCTGAATGTTGGGATTAAAGACGCGTTCCTCCATCATCCAGCTTCAGTTTTGTTTTGTTTTGTTTTTTTAAAGTAACTCTAGTTCCAGGGTATCCAAATCCCTCTTCTGACTCTAGGTACCTGCATGAACATGCACATATCTCCTGAGAGACACATGCACGAATGAAAACTGAAATCTTTTGAGTCTGAGGAGATGACTGTGAATAGGAGCACTCTTGCAGAGGACCTGGGTTCAGTTCTTGATACCCACATGGCACCACACAAAACCATCTGTAATTCAAATTCCAGGGAATCTAATGCCATCTTCGGAATTGTACATTGTAGTATGAGCTTAGAGTAGATTCCAAGGTTTTTATCTTTTTTTTTTTTTTTGACAGGTTTCTCTGTAGCTTTGTGTAGACCAGGCTGACCTTGAATTCACAGAGAGCTGAGCAGCTTGACTCTGCCTCCTTAGTGCTGGGCTTAAAGATGTTCACCACCACAGCCCAGCTTAAGTTTTTCTCATCTTTTGCTGAAGTAGTTGCATGTACCTATTAAAAAGGAGAGCTTGAGGCCAGGGCATATGCCTTTAATTCTAGCAGTTGAGAGACTGAGACAAGTGCATCTCTGTGATCTTTGTGAGCTTGGTCTACAAAGTGAGTTCCAGGCCAGCCAAAGGCACACAGACTCAGTTTGAAAATAGCAACAACAAAAAACCCAAAAAAACAAAACAAGACACCAAAAAACAAAACAAACAACAACAACAACAAAAAAGCACCAGGCAGTGGTGGCACATGCCTTTAATCCAAGTATTTGGAAGGCAGAGGCAGGCAGATTTCTGTGAGTTTGAGGCCAGCCTCATCTACAAAGCGAGTTCCAGGACAGCCAGAGGTGTTACACAGAGAAAACTTGTCTCAAACTCCCCAACCCCTCAAAAAGAAGAGCTTGCTGTATTTCCTGAGGCTGTAGAGTACATTTGGTTTATTTATGGAGTAGCAACAGAACACTGGGAGAATGATGAAAAAGTGTATGTGCTTTTGCAAGCCAAGTGGCTTTGTCTGTTACGGCTGTCTTTTTCTTCCTCCGCATGGTTATGGGCATCTTTCTTTCTAGAGGATGCTTGTTTTATTTATTTTATATGTATAGGTGTTTGTCTGCATGGTTATCTCTGCATCATGTGGTTGTCAAGTGCCCAAGGAGTCAAGAAAATGGACATTAGATCCCTGGGACTGGAGTTACATTTGTGAGGCCACCATGTGGGTGCTGGTAATGGGACACTTAGTTTTACAGGGTGATACCCATTTGGACTGTGAAGAAAGGGGTTGGTTTTTTGTTGTTGTTGTTTTTTTTTTTTTTTGGATTCTTTCTTTGCTGGTCAAGTATTGTCTAGCTATTTATGAGAAACACATAAAATCTATTTCCTCTGCAGTATGGTATATCTTCAAATGACACTCTGCTCTATTTTTTCCAGGACTGAGTCCTTCCCGGCTCCGAATAGGAGATCAAGAATTTGATTCATTGCCTGCTTTACTGGAATTCTACAAAATACACTATTTGGACACTACAACATTGATAGAACCAGTTTCCAGATCCAGGCAGGGTAGTGGAGTGATTCTCAGGCAGGAGGAGGCAGAGTATGTGCGAGCCCTTTTTGACTTTAATGGGAATGATGAAGAAGATCTTCCCTTTAAGAAAGGAGACATCCTGAGAATCCGGGATAAGCCTGAAGAGCAGTGGTGGAATGCGGAGGACAGCGAAGGAAAGAGGGGGATGATTCCAGTCCCTTACGTGGAGAAGTATAGACCTGCCTCCGCCTCAGTATCGGCTCTGATTGGAGGTAACCAGGAGGGTTCCCACCCACAGCCACTGGGTGGGCCGGAGCCTGGGCCCTATGCCCAACCCAGCGTCAACACTCCGCTCCCTAACCTCCAGAATGGGCCCATTTATGCCAGGGTTATCCAGAAGCGAGTCCCTAATGCCTACGACAAGACAGCCTTGGCTTTGGAGGTACATAATGTGCAAAATGTAGAAAGACAAGATCTGCTCCAGGGTCTCCCTTTCAGACCTCTTACAGCTTTGTAGGAATGCTGATGCAGCGCCAGCTTTGTGATGTTGTAGATGTCAAACCATTAAATACTGATGTTGGCTTTTTATGTGGGTTTTCTCTCTTTTAGAGAAAACCTGTTTTGCAATGAGTAAACTTAAAACTGTATAACTGAATGTTCTGATTGATCTACTAAACCTATTTTGACTAATAACCACCTGAATTCATAGGAATTAACATGAAGTAACTTTTCTCATCTGTATCCTAACTTCTTTCTTGCGGTCTGTTTGTCACTGTCTAAAACAATATGGGTTTACACAGATTAGAATGTAGTAAGTGGGATATAGCAATATACTTAAGTGGGATTTTCCCATAATTTTTATTTTATTTTATTTTCTGTTTTGGAGACTGGGTGTCTATGTAGCCTTGCTGTCCTGGAACTTACTTTGTAGATCAGGCTGGTTTGAAAGTCAAAGAGAACTGCCTGCTTCTGCTTCCCGAGTGCTGGGATAAAGGTGTGTGTCATCACTGCACAGTCAAAAAACTGCTTTTATTTTAGTGGATAGGCTTACTATTAATTATGTTTGACATGAATCATACAAGGCTGAATTCTAGCCTTGGCCAGGCCCTGGGTTTAGTCCTTAGAGTGACATACAAAAATGTGTGTGCGCACGCGCGCGCATACACACACACACACACACACACAGAGTGAGAGAGAGAGAGAATAGGGAGGAAACATCGTGTATAGATGTAAATTGAGCCACAACTAAGAGGATGAGTTACAGAAAACAGATTGACTTTTCTAAGGGTTGTTTTTACCTTCGGTCCTTCATTGAAGCCTTCTTATGACCTGCTATCATTGCATTGATTCTTTTGTTCCTCTTCAGCACTCTTCTTATCTGTTTTGGTGCAGAGGTGGCCTGCTGTCTATCTTTCAGAGCCTGCCAATAGACTGACATATAAATAAGTAGCCAGCTCCATAACCATAGCCTGAGGTTTTGTGAACACAGTAGCAGGGAAGGCGTAGAGTACTCCTGTGATTTGACTCTTTACTTTGGATTGTGTTTAATGGTAGAAGCTTCCTATAAGTGAGAATCTTAGTCCACAGAATGAGCAAAAATTTATTTGAAACAGACTCTGATGTTAATGATTTTTTTTTTAAATTAATTTTTATTTGCCAGACTTAGTGGTCCACACTTTTAATCCCAGCAGTTGGGAGGCAGAGGTAGGAGGAGCTCTATGAGTTGGGGGTTAGCCTGGTCTACAGAGCAAGTTCCAGGACAGCAAGTATACAAACAGAACTCCCATCTCCAAAAAAAAAAAAAAAAGACTACTTTTTTTTTTTTTTGGTTTTTGGAGACAGGATTTCGCTGTGTAGCCCTGACTGTCCTGGAACTCGTCCTGTAGACCAAGCTGTCTTCAAAATTACAGAGATCTGCCTGCCTCTGCTTCCCAAGTGCTGGGATTAAAAACATGCGCCACTACTGCTCAGGCCTGGATAGTTATTTTTATTTCTTTTATCATATGTTACAACTTCCACAACCCAACTTCATAAGCATGATATGTTTCAAATACA
This sequence comes from Dicrostonyx torquatus, assembly GCA_028555095.1. NCBI lineage: Eukaryota > Metazoa > Chordata > Mammalia > Rodentia > Cricetidae > Dicrostonyx > Dicrostonyx torquatus. The sequence continues at coordinate 2,215,908 of JAQHUG010000288.1, forward strand.
CCCATAGCATAACCTTTTGTCAAAGCTGCATACTTTTTTTTTAAAGATTTATTTATTTAGTATACAATGGGATTTTGTTTGTAAGTATGTCTGGATAAGGGTGTCAGCTCCCCTGGAACTGGTAGTGTTCCTTTGGAACAGACAGTTGTGAACAATCATGTGGGTGCTGGGAATTGACCTAGGGCCATTTGGAAGAGCAACCAGTGTTCTTAACCACTGAGCCATCTCTCCATTTTTACCTAGTAATTCAATACAGATCAAGTATTACTGCATTTCCCTCAACAGCTTAAAATACTTTCTGACACTCCTGTGTGGTTTGTGCCATGCGTCTAACACTACATTTAGTGTACTTTAGGTCTCATTTATAATTCTGATCTTTAGGAAAAAAAAATTGTAGTATGGGGATTTGAACCCAGACCTTTCATGGGCTCTACCACTGTGATACATTCCCTGGCCAGGAAAATTACTTTTGTTTAGCTTTTTTGGCGGGGGGGGGGGAGGGGAGGCAGGGGTTTGCTTGTTTGTTTTTGAGACAGGGTCTCATTTTATAGCTCTGGCATGGAACTCACTGAACCAACCTGGTTTTAAACTCAGAGATCTACCTGCCTCTGCCTCCCAAATTCTGGGATTAAAGGTGTGCACCACTCCCAACTTTGGTGTTTTCAATGGTACTAGAGATTAAATTAAGGCTTTGCATGCTAGGAAAGTTATATATTAATGAACTATATCTCTAGCCTTTTCTTTTTTGAGGTAGGAACTCACAATCCTTCTGCCTCAGCCTCCCAAGGACTGGAATTACAGGTATGAGACATTATCCCTGGTTTTCAGCCCCTTTTGTTTTTATTTATTTAGACATTATCTGTTGCTTTGGCATGGAGTTCCCAATGAAGACCAGGCTGGCCTCAAACTCAGATTTGTTCACTTTCTGAGTATCAGGATTAAAGGTGTACACCATCAAACTTAATCTCTTCTTCCACCTTTACTTGACTAATAGAAATTGAACACAAGTTTTATGATTTTTGAAGCAAGCTCTCTTACTGTCTTGCTAGCTCACTAGTAGCATTATGGGAACACACCAGGCTCCACTTGTCTTGTTTATAACTACCTTCTGGTTACAGTGGCTGAGTGGAGTGCTTCTGAATAGAGACTGTGTAGCTGTCAAACCCCTTCAGAAGGGGAAGGAGAGAGCTGACTCCAGAGCTATCCTCTAGCTTCTGAAGCAGGCACAAAGACACAATGGCAGATAAACTATTCACAAAACAGCAAGCTGGATTTGATTCAGAAGCAGCGATTTGCTGACTCCTGCCTTTTGAGTGTTATAATTTCCTCAGCTTTCTCCCCAGACAAATCTTAAACTGTTTCTTTGCCTTTGTTATATTAAAGAAATGTTTTGGACATGCATGCATGGGGAGGTGGCTCTGTGTTT
>JAQHUG010000288.1:2284655-2296129 GCA_028555095.1 Dicrostonyx torquatus
TTAGTGCCTTGGGGCTAGAAGGATGGCTCCGTACGTATTTCTAGGATACCCGAGTTTATTTCTAGTACCCACATGAAACAGATCACAAGTGCTTATGACCCCAGCTCCAGGGGATCTATCTGATGTCTTCAAGCCTCATCTGATCCCTGTACTCTTGTACGTTTAAATACAACGACATATAGTCAAATAATAAATCTTGCAGCTAGAGAGGTGTCTCAGTGGTTTAGAGCATTGGCTGCTCTTCCTGAGGTCCTGAGTTCAGTTCCCAGAAACCACATGGTGACTCACAACCATCTGATGCCCTCTTCTGGCCTAAAGTCGATAGAAACTCATATACATAAAATAAATAAATCTTTTTTTTTTTTTTGGGTTTTTCGAGACAGGGTTTCTCTGTGTCTTTGGAACCTGCGCTGGAACTAGCTCTTGTAGACCAGGCTGGTCTCGAACTCACAGAGATCCACCTGCCTCTGCCTCCCGAGTACTGGGATTAAAGGCGTGCGCCACCACCGCCCGGCTGTTTTTGTTTTTTTATAAAGAGAATTCCTTAGCTGGGTAAGGTGGTACAGGCTTGTAATCATAACGCCTGAAAGGCTTAGACAATTTATGTAATTGCTTTGAACTGCAGTCTTACACCCCAGGTGGCATGGGACTAGATCTTGCCTCCAAACATTGTTTGTTAACACTCTTGGCTAGGATTGAGATTCTAAGGCTAGCCTTGGTTTGTGTAGGAAGACATTTCCAAAGCAACATGAGCATCTCTTGAGATGCATGTGTAGGTAGGGATGCTTGTTATCAAGCCTGATTAGCCTGAGTTTGGTCCTTGGGATCTATGTGATGGAGGGAGAGGGGCAGCTGTGACAGGTTGTCATCGACCTTCAATTGCATTCATACAAAATTCTAGATACGCATTTTTTTTTAATTTAAGTTAAAAGTAAACTGAACAAAAATGCCAGGCCTTTCATATTTTTATTCTAAGTTATCTTTCAGCATTGGTGTTATCTTTATATTAGTGGGACTGCTAGAGTAACTGAGAAATAGCCCATTGTTGCTGTCTTTATTGTTAATTGAGTACCGACGGTATATTATTCATTTCAGGTTGGCAAAAGCAGCTTTTGATGACGCTATTGCAGAACTGGACACGCTGAGTGAAGAAAGCTATAAGGACTCTACACTTATCATGCAGCTGCTACGTGATAACCTGACGCTTTGGACCTCAGACATGCAGGGCGATGGTGAGCAATCCCAGATGTTCCTCTTTGGGTGGTTGCATTTTCTAAGAACTCTTTTGGTGTTTCTTAATCTTTGTATATAATTGAGACTCATAGCTTGTCTGCAATAATTAAAGTTTATTCTTTCTATAGGGAATGATGTCTAAGTGCCATTTTGACCCTTGATAGAGAAGTAAAAGGCCGATTTGACAATTTCATCTGTGTAGAAATATTATGCCAATATTCAAAATTGTAAAAGTTTTGTCTTTAATAATGACTTGTTAGTATGCTATAATCATTATAAGGACAATGACTGGAAACCATTTCCTTTCTATTTTTTTAAACCTATATTGTTCAGTATGATGTGTTTGAACGTTTTGCCTACATGTCTGTTACCACATGAGTGTCAGAGGCCAGATGAAGGCAATGATGACTCCTCTAAAATAGGAGTAACAGATGTTTGTAAGCCCCCATTTGGGTGCTAGGAATTAAACCTGGGTCTTTTAAAAGAGCAAGTAGTTCTCTTAACACTGAGACATCTAACCCCCGTCTTGAAATTCAGTTGGAAGTGCGTGGCAGGGATTTATAAAACTCTATGGCATTAGTAGGTATTAATGAAATGATCCTGCATGGGTTTTGTTTTTTTTTTTTTTTCCCAAACCTCAGATCTATGTGTACCAGCTACATACTTCACCTCTGGCTGTACCGTAGTCTCTGCATAGAAATCTTTTTCACTAAAAAGCAACTATTTTCCTCTAGGGTTCTACAAGAAATAAATGATCTGTCCCTAGGTCCATGCTTAAGAGTTCTGGTATTGTCTTGTATTGGGTTTTCATTTGCAAAGTTACTATTTTGGGGGAAGTAATTGCTGTTTGGGGGAATGCATGTGTAAATTTTAACTTCAAATATAATAGTTGAAGTTTTATTTGTTGATAAGGTGTGTATGTGTGTGTAGGTAGACTCCAGACCCTTGTGCATGTTAAACACATGTTCTAACATTTAGCTGTACTTCATTCTCCAAAGTTTTTGTTTGTTTGTTTGTATTTTGGTGGTGTAATTTTTTGGGACAGGGTTTCTTTTGTGTAGCCGTGGATGTCCTAGGACTAACTATATAGACCAGGCTGGCCTCAAACTCATAGAGATCCGCCTGCCTCTGCCTCCCAAGTGCTGGGATTAAAGGCCTGGGCCATCAGTGTCTGACTAAAGATCAGTTTTATTTGGGGCTGATGAGAAAACTACTAAATGTCTATTATGAGGTACTTTTATAAAGTTAGTATAGGGGTTTGGAAACAAGTGTTAGGTTTTTTTAAAATAAGATTTATTCATTATGAAACAGTTGTTTTATGTGTATGGGTGTTTTGCCTGCACATACATCTGTTTACCACATGTGTACCTGGCTGGTGCCTTCAGTGGCCAGAAGTGGTCAGATCCCCTGGAACAGGTGTGAGCCATCATGTGGGTGCTAGGAACTAAACTTGGGTCCTCTGGAAGAGCAATCAGTGAGTGGTCTTAACTTCTGAGTTAACTTCAAGATTGCTTGATTTTTTTTTTTTTTTAAGCATGCATGTGTAAACTCATGCATATCCAGTGCTAAATTAATAATGAGAATAGAATTTTCTCCAAGAACAACAAGCACTCCCCAACCACTGAATTATCTCCCATCTCAGTTTATCTGTGTCTTTGCTTTTGTTTGTTTGGTTTTCGAGACAAGGTTCCTCTGTGTAATCCTGGCTATTGGAACTCACTTTGTAGACCAGCTGTCCTCAAACTCACAGAGATCTCCCTTCCTCTGCCTCTTGGTTGCTAGGATTAAAGGCATGAACCACCATCACCCATCTGGTTTTTCTGTTTTAATCACAGTCATGTTAAGTGTGTTATTTAGGCAGAAGCTTATAATTAATAGCTTCTAACTACAGTTTCTGTTTGGTTGACATGCTTTGTATTGACCTTGGAAATGCATGGGTTATGAATGTTACCCATTTCCTTTCTCTGGCAAAGTTGATTTTTTACTTTAGCTTGTGGTGCTAATATGAGAACTTTGTTAGTTTGGCTTTTAAAAGCTCACTAAGTAATCAAGTATTTATATATTACAAGACAAGTGTTGTAATGAGATACACGTTATGAACTTCCTACACACTTTTCCTACCATCTTGATAGAGCCACCAGAGTGGTAGAGTACTTTCCTATATATAATAAATTTGAGACCTACCTGAGCTACATCATTACAATAAGTTGCGAAGTTTGCCAAGTTTGTATTTATAATTCTGCTGTAGCTCTTTATCAATGATAAACCAACATCAATAAAAGTAATGCTTTAATCCTAGCACTCAAGAGGCAGAGGTAGGCAGATCTTTTATTTAGAGGCCATTTTGGTCTGCTAGTGAATTCCAGGCCAGTCAGAATTACATAGTGAAACCCTGCTCCTCCCTCCCCCCATTAAATGAATGAAATAATTTATACAGATTTAAATTAAATTTACTTAAACTTCACTTTTGTGTGTGTGTGTGCGCATGCATGTGTATGGAGTACATGCACATGGAAGTGTGAAGATAATTTTGTGGAGTTTCTTTCCAATTTTTCGGGGGTGGGTGCAGTGTGTTCCTGGTTACTCTCTGTAGACCAGGCTGGCCTTGATCTCAGATCAACCTGCCTGTGTGTGTGCCACCACACCTAGCTCTTGCTCTTTCCACCTTTACTTGGGTTCTGAGGATTATCCCATTGCCAGACTTGCACAACAATATGTCATCTTAATCTGGACCATTTTACTATGCCCTATAAATTATTAATTCTTCATATGTATGGAGGCCAGAGGTACCATCCACCGTGTGTCAGTCAGTTGTCTAGGGTGGCTCCCTAGCATCTGCAGAGACCCGTCTCTCACCTCCTCAGCACTGAGATTCAAAGCATACATTACACACCTGTCTCATTATTTGGTCTTTTTATGCTTGTGTAGGAAGCACTTTTACTTTTTTTTTTTTTTTTTTTTTTTTTGAGACAGGGGCTCTCTGTAGCTTTGGAGCCTGTCCTGGAACTACCTCTTGTAGATCAGGCTGGCCTCAAACTCACAGAGATGTGCCTGCCTCTGCCTCCCGAGTACTAGGATTAAAGGTGTACGTCACCACCGCCCATCTCACGTTTACAATTTTACAGGCTGAGTTCTTCAGTCGTTGTGAGGGTGTACATGTGGAAATATTTCTGTTGAGGGATTAGCAGTTTTCCAGCATTCAATTTAAGTTCAAGCACTTTTTGTTGAAAAGACAGGATTTCTCTGTGTATGTAGCCTTGGCTGGCCTGGAACTCAGAGATCCACCTACCTTTGCCTCCCCTCAAGTGCTGGGATTAAAATTAAAGATGTGCACCACCACTACCTGGCTAAAGTTAGAGCCCTTTTATTTTACTGCTGGTCATGGAAATTAGTGTCATTAAATGTTTGAATTGAGGACATCTAATGATGTGTATGTTTTACTTACCTGTTTTGTGTCTTTTTCCTGTAGAGTATGCTAATGACTGGTCTAATTTATTGGGACATACTTTTTATGAGTGTTTTGCCTGTGTGTATATGTGTGTGTACTACATGCTTACCTGCCTGCATGGTACCTGCAGAGGCCGAGAGAGAGTGTCAGGTCACTGGGAGCTTGAGTTACAAATGGCTATGAGCCACACATGGGTGCTGAGAACAGCCAGTGTTAACTGCTGAGCTATCTCATCAGCCCAGTGAGATAATTCCTTTAAAAACCTTTGTATGTATGTGTACGCACATGTGCATGCTGCAGCACATGTGTGAAGCACAGAGATTCTTCAGTGAGGTCACACTGCAAAAAGGACTGTTTCATAGAGAGAAATTGTGTTTGTTCTGCTTACTCCTTTTCTTCCTGTATGCAAAAAAAAATAAGTATTTTTGGGCTTTTCCCCAATTCATGAACCTCCAGAGGTTTCTTAGGAGTACAGGGAACAACTGGACAGGTTAATTCTTGAGTTTATTCACGTAGAAAAACCAGAGCTGACTCCTGGGACTCGTGGATGTTTCCTTTGTCCTGTTGTGGTTTGTTTTTCTGTAATGTGCTTTCATCTGATTGCTCTCCCTCCCTCTCTTCTTGACTGTAGATTCCTAAAGGAAAACCCAACTCTTCTTCCTTTAAAACTACTTTGTAAGTCATTGCTGTGGTACAGGGAGCTCTGCTTTAATTTGGTTCTCACTGATCATGCTTGCCTGTTTCCACCTGTTCTTAGAGACTCACCCGATTATGTTCTCAGGTGCTAAGTCTGGAGACAGCCGGGGCCTGCTACCTGCCTTGTCTACTTGGGTGTGCCTTATATATGCAGTGACTTTCGTGACTTGTGGCTGAGACTCTTGCCATGTCTGCCAGTTGCTTGTGTGTGTTCCTGTGGTCTCGTAGCATACTTGCCACTTGTTCCTGTTGCAAATGAGACAAAACATGCAAGCTCCTGGGCTTGCATGTACTGCTCTGGAGAGTTAGCTTCCCTCCATTCTTTCCTAGGAGATGGGTATGTTTGTTTTTGCATGTCTTTTCTATCTTTGGTTTTTCAAGACAGGGTTTCTCTGTAGCTTTGGAGCCTGTCTTGGAACTAGCTCTGTAGACCAGGCTGGTCTCGAACTCACAGAGATCCACCTGCCTCTGTTTCCCGAGTGCTGGGATTAAAGGCGTGCGCCACCACCGCCTGACTGTCTTTCCTATCTTATAAGTTAAACTCTCCATGTGCTTTAAGTAACTTCTATTTTTGAGACTGTGTCTCACTATGTAATAGTTCAGGTTGGCTGTGAACCTTTATGCTGTGATAAAGACCTGACTTGTTAATCACATATCAATGTCAAATTTCCTTACAAGAAAGTTTATAGCTCTTCACTTGATGCTTACTGCTGTGGTGGTTCATCAGACTGTTTAAAAGTTGACCTTAGTATAAATGCTACATGTACGCATTATAAATGAAAAGCTTACCATCTAAGCCATTTCTATTTGTTAGGCAACTTTTTTTTTAATGGTTTGGTAGCACTTTAAAAATTGGTTTAGTAGCAGGTAACTGAGTGTGTGGTTATATGTATTCTTATTTTTATGTGCTGCTAGGGATTAGACATAGAGCCTTATGCATGCTAAGTACATGCTATACACCCTACCGTCTGGTTAATTGAGTGATTATTTTTTTGTTCAAACTAGTAATTCTTCATATTAAAATATACAACAAAATAATCATTTTTTTACCTGTTGGATCATTTCTTAACAAAAGCTTTGCATGTTTTCTTAACTATGGCTGACTTGATTAATGCTTATAAGTATGTAGGTGACCCTCCAGTGAATAAATTTGACTTTCTCTTGCATGCCATAGTGTAGTTGAAACTTGGCAGGCTAATTGTCATGTTCAAAGAGTAAAGAGAAATAGCCTGGGAGCTGGTCCAAATGCCCTTCTGAAATAACCTCAGTGACCTAGTAGTTTACTCTGAAGAAAAGACTCCACTGTGCGGCCTATCTGGCTACCATGCAGAGAAACAGCCCAGCACAGTAGAACATCTTCCCAGACACCGTAGAACTCCTGTGGTTGCGCTTGCTTTTATTCCCTAGAAGGATAGCTTGTGGGTAGATGGCCACTCCTCCTGCTCCCCTCCCCCAAGATAAAAAGCAAAATGCTGTTGCTTTTTGAAGAGGCAAGGTTATTGAGAAAGAGTATTTGGCCCAAGAAACACAAAAAGGCTTGAAGTTTATTTTAAGAGTATTCTTTCTGCTGTGTACTCTTGAAGAGCTTGCTTAACAGAGACAGTTTATTTCTGAGCCTTTAAAAGTTTTGATTTTATCATCCTCTAACGCTTGACTGTTACAGGACTGTGGTTGGTGGTTGGCAGCTCTTGGTTTAAGCTCCTCAGATGTGAGGTTAGAAGACCTCTGCCTGCCCAAGTTTGCTAACAGTTGTAGTGAAACTACAAACCTTTAGCTTGAACTGGTATCTTTGTGACCATTAGATCATGTGACAGTGTGAAGTAATTGTGCCTTGTTCCTTACAGGTGAAGAGCAGAATAAAGAAGCGCTGCAGGATGTGGAAGATGAAAATCAGTGAGACGTACTAAAGCCAACAAGAGAACACATCTCTGATCACCCTCCCTCCCCACCCTCCCCTTGGAAGCTCCCCATTGTCACTGAGAACCACCAAATTTGACTTTCACATTTGGTCTCAGAATTTAGGTTCCTGCCCTGTTGTTTTTCTTTCTTCCTCTTTTTTTTCTCCCCTCCCCTTTTTTAAAACAAACAGTTTTCAGAAGTTCTTAAAGGCAAGAGTGAATTTCTGTGGATTTTACTGGCCCCAGCTTTTAGGTTCTTTACGACACTAACAGGACTGCATAGAGGCTTTTTCAGCATTACTGTATTGTCTCCAGCCACATGTGGCAAGATCATCATTAGAAATGGAAATGACATTTGAAAGCCATTAGACTTCTAGGTGATGCATCTAAGAAAGATTAATCACACGATAGAGGCATATGTGCTGTCATTTTTCCTTTTTTTAATTGTTTAAATTCAATTTTATACCAATGTTTAAACTTAATTGGATATTAGCTTGAGATGTTTTGGGGGAGTTTGTTATGGTTTTGCTGTCAAATGTGTTTGGAACTCTGCTGAAGTGTTGCTGAAAGGCATGGTGCTGGTAACAGTTGAACAATCCGTGGCTGCTCATTCTTGCCGACTCCTCCCCCTCTGAAGCAGGTTAGCATTGAAGGTGGTATGGAAGCCTGCATGCGTGTTCAACTCTCTTCCTTTTCCCTCGCTCCTTAGCCTCCTTCCCTCTTCCTCCTCTTCCGCTCGCTCAACCTCTTTTGTTCAGTATGTGTAACTTGAAGCTAATTTGTACTACTGGATGTCTGACTGGAGCCACAGATGCAGCATCTGTATTGTTCTTACTGAAACACAGCATGGAATTAACATTAAACTTAAATAAAACAGACCTAAATTAAAAATGCCAAATATATTACGCCTCCATCCTTTATACTTCTAAAATAAAATCTCTAGTCCAAACATACTTGACATTATTGTTTGTCTGAATGTGAAAATAGTCCCCATTTTATCTTCCATAAATCATTTGTTTCCCAATGATCTGTATTTGGGGCACGGGGAAACTGCTTGTAATGTGGTGTTGAACAACCAAGTCAGTAGATTACATGTCCTGTCTTGGAAACCAGTTAGCAACATAGTATTTATGTTTAAGTTTGTCATTAAAGTATAACGATCATATTTAACACAGGTGTAGCTATGGATCATTTTCTATTGTATAATTTTGAGTTGTACAACCATATAGGTTCAACATGTCAATAATCCTCTTTGGTCTAAAGGAAAATTATACTTTATCACTGCAAAAACTACTGGCAAGAGCAGAGGGATTGAATCCCCTGTTAGTATTGCCCTTAGCAGAAACATTTACAGCATGTGCATAGTTTGTTCAGAGACAGTGTATGTGGTAGTGTGTTCATACTTTGGTCTCCTTTAACATTGCTGAATGCCTGAGTTCCTAAGAACTCACAAAGTGGATCCAGTTTTGGCATCATTTAGGTGCTGCAGTAAGCAATGTTGAGTGTTTGCATGGGTAGCATGGCGTGTTTGTAAATATCCTGAGAAAACATACCTTTTGTAGTGTTGGTGTTTAAAGAATGTTTCCAATTAGAAAACACTCCCCACTTTTTCTGAAGTGGCATGCAGCTCTTGCACTCTAGTGTATTATTTAATGGATGAGGACTAGTCTTTTTTGAAAGGGGAGGATCATGATTATTATGTAGTCCCACAGACTAGCTAACTCAAAAGATCCCATCCTGCCTTGGCCAAATTGTTAGGATTTTAAGGATGCACATAGCCAGATTTTAGCTTTATCACCAGGGCATGCCAGCAGTTGAAATAATGATTTTGTGAATTCTGTTTCCATAAGGTAAGTCTTTTCAGATGATTGATCACTCTATCTATACCCAGCATATGGTTTCCAGGCACTTAAGGCCCAAGTCAAGAAAGTCATAAAGCCCTGTGACAGTTTAAGGTACTTGGGTAATGTAGGTATTAATGCCTACTTGACTCCTGGACTTGATCTAAACAATGGAGACAGGTTTGGATGTAGTAGGGGCTGCTTGTTTGTTTCCCAGCCACGCAGACTCCTGAAATCTTACAAAGTTTTATCTTTTATCATAACTAAGGAAAACTAACTCCATCAAAGAGTAAACAAGCACATCATAAGCAACTTCCCAAACTCTAGGATTGACAGACACCTTGCTGCCTGGACAGTCACCCAGATTTCTTCTGTAATGTTAAGGGCATCCATCTCCAAGCCTATAGCCCCATAGTATCTGGCAGACTTTTCCCGGAAGCAGGAAATTTCAGAGACAGTTCCATCTATATTGGCAGTTTGTCAGTCACTTTCTTCTGAAGGACTGTCTAACCTTTAGGCAACTATAGCAGTCATTTTTCTATGGGTCCTGCATGTCCGGTTCTCAAGCAGTCCAGGCAAGAGCAGTTTCTTGGCCAAATGGCTAACCAATTCCATAAGGAGCATTGTTGATGCCCATCCTCTTGAAGTAGATTTATGTGTCTCATTGTCATGAAAAGTCCTAAGCCATATTCTGAAGGTCTTTGAAAGATTTGAGGAATTCCTGTAACTGAAATCTATTTATCTATATATAAATAAACCTAACAACTACAAGCTTGACTATTAACATATTTTTAAATTATACATTACATTTTTAAATGAGGTGTACAAACAATACCCTAATCAAGACCAGATATACATAGAGCAAAATGGATCTTAAATTTGTATCAGTAAGCCAGATGGTGGTGGTGCATGCCTTTAATCCCAGCACTTGGGAGGCAGAGGCAGGTGGATCTCTTTGAGTTCGAAGCCACCCTGGTCTACAAGAGCTAGTTCCAGGACAGGCTCCAAAATTACAGAGAAACCCTGTCTTGAAAAACCAAAAAAAATTTGTATTGGTAAACCAAGATCCATACAAATGCAGATCTAGATCTATAGCATTTTTTTTTTTTTTTGGTTTTTCGAGACAGGGTTTCTCTGTGGCTTTGGAGCCTGTCCTGGAACTAGCTCTTGTAGACCAGGCTGGTCTCGAACTCAAAGAGATCCACCTGCCTCTGCCTCCCGAGTGCTGGGATTAAAGGCGTGCGCTACCACTGCCCGGCAGGTTTTGATTTTTTTTGTTTTTCGAGACAGGGTTTCTCTGTGGCTTTGGAGCCTGTCCTGGAACTAGCTCTTGTAGACCAGGCTGGTCTCGAACTCAAAGAGATCCACCTGCCTCTGCCTCCCGAGTGCTGGGATTAAAGGCGTGTGCCACCACCGCCCGGCTAGCATATTCTTTAAATGTAAATCATTTAGGGAATTTAGGCATAGTTCTTTCCAAACTGCTTTTTGCTTTTTGTTGGGCAAAGTACTTTTGGGGGTGTTCATGGTGACCTTTCAGGAGATCTTAAACCACATTAGTCTGGAATTAATCCATGGGTTCTCATCTGTGGAAACAAAAACAGAACCTCTTCCAAAGCAACATACCTTTAGACTTAAATTCTGAAGTCAAGATACCTTTATGTTGGTTTAACTTAGCAGTCCATACAATGAAATGTCTTTTGTTACATAGCTCTTTAACAGTCAAAAAATTCAAAGAAAACATAAATAATACAGCCTCTGTGTGTATATTCCATCTTTATGTGGCTTATTTTACTTTTTCTATAAATTTAATATTTTATTATCTTTACTGCTTTAATCTATGTTTATTATTTTACAATTACTACCTCCTCTGTTCTCTCTCCTATGCATACGAACATTTTTACGAACATTTTTTAAACACTGTATTTAGAAGTCATTTATGTCTAAATCTGTCCTGTTGTGTATCTGAAATTCTTTTCTGTCCAGGAGTGCTTCTTAAAATGTTAAATGGCTAAGCATTGTTACTAAGACTAAGGCTTTGCCTTTTGGCTCTGCACAGTCCAACACAGGGGCAGAGATCTGTTTAGCTGAGCCATGCTCACAGCCCCATTTTCAGGCACACAGAGGTCTGTTGCCATTAAGCAAGTAGCACTCCACTCACAAACCCCATTTAAATGCTCTGTAGCTGGACCTCCCAAAAGAGTTTGTGCTAGCAGCACAGCCCAGGAAGCTGCCATTTCAAAACCATGTCTTTTTGTTTTGTTTTGTTTTGTTTTAACCACTGCTAAATCAAGAAGACCTCTCTTAAAGGAGTTACAGCATGCCTCCAGCAAGCAAGCAGAACCCATCCGAAAAAAAAAA
>JAQHUG010000288.1:2301181-2337687 GCA_028555095.1 Dicrostonyx torquatus
AGTGCTGGGATTAAAGGCATGCACCACCACCGCCCAGCTGACACTGCTTCTGGGACCAGGGCAGATTCTTCATTCATTAACCAGTAAAAGCAGCACATATACAGGACTTCCCACATCAGTTGGAAAAATGGCCCAGTGATTAAGAACACCCACCGTTGCCTGTAATTGTAGTTCCAGCAGATCTGACATCTGACATACACAAATGCCAGCAAACACGTGGTGTGCACATTCATTTTTTAAAAATCCAAACTGAGGCTGGGTGTTGTTATATGCCTTTGATCCATGGCACTTGGGGGTAGAGTCAGATACCTCTTGAGTTTGAGGCTAGCTTGTTCTACAGAAGTTCTATGACAGCCAGGACTACACAGAAACCCTGTCTCAATAAGTCAAAACTCTGAGGACATCCACTCCTAGCTCTGAGAACCTGGACCTCCTTTAAGGTAGCCCCCCAAACAGTCCATTAGGGTGAAGTAATGTCTAATTTTGCTCAGTTTTTGTCTGAGGTTGGGTCTCATGTTACTTGGGCTGACCTGGGAATTCAGCTAAGAATGACTTTGAACTTCCTGCCTCCCACGTGCTGGGAGTACAGGTGTGTGCCATCACACTCTGGTGTAGGTAGTGCTGAGGCTAAAACCTGGAGTTTGGAAACCGCGCAGTACTGTACCAATCAGGCTACACCAAGTCTGGCCATTGTCCATCCCGTGTAGACTCCCATGTAGCAAGCAAATGTAAACAATTCATGAGCATTAACATTTCTTTTTCTTTTTCATGACAGGGTTTCTTTCTAGCCTAACCCCTGGCTGTTAGGATGGAACTGGATCTGTAACCCAGACTGGCCTTTAAATTAGGAAATCCTCCTGCCTCTGCCTCTCAAGTACTGGGATTAAAGACATGACCACCACCTGGCCAAGTTTGTTTTTAAGTTTTATGTGTATAGGTGTTTCTCCTCCATGTATGTACACACAGCAGATATATCCCTGTTGCTCACACAAGCCTGAAGTAGTCCAATCGATCCCTTGGAACTGGAGTTACAGGCAGTTGTGAACTGTGGTTGCCAGACATCAGGTACTCTGTAAGAATAAGTTCCCTAACCTGCTGTGACATCTCCAGCCCTTCATGAGCATTTCTAAGCAAATTTGGTGAGGAAAAAGCAACTTGCCTAGCACTTCAGGAAGTTGGAGCAAGGATCCCAAGTCAAAGGCCAGCTTCGGCTACATAGGGAATGAAAGGCCAGCCTTTATTACATGGGGCCACAGAAAAATCTAAAGTAATCATAAAGTCGAGGAGAGTAGGTTCAGATTTTTTAGATCTTTTATCAAATGTTGAAAGATGGGCAAGCAGGAAGGCTGTGAAGGCACCTGAACCAAGGACAGTTGTTACTCCCACTGCTTTGATCTGGGCTGCAAAGGGTGCCGCCCAAAGTTTGAGCTCTTAGTTTAGTAGTGTCCTCTGAACACTGGGTTCAGTAAAAAGAATGTAACTCTTACATTTATATGTATATTGATGTTTTGTCAGTGTTTTCTGTGTCTGCCATGTGTGTGCAGTGCCCACAAAGGCCAGAGTCAGATTCCTGGAGCTGGGAACCTAAGTCATCTGGAAGAGCAGCCAGAGCCCCGGTTTTATTTCGTTTTGAGACAGGGTCCTGTTATGCAGCCTTAGATGGTCTTGCAACTAAGTATGTAGACCAGGCTAACCTTTAATTTCTGCCTTAATCCTGACTGTTAAGATTAAAGGTATAGTTCTCTGTGCCCAGCAGTCCTGCTTTAAAAAAATGTGGTTTTTTTCTGCATATATGTTTATGTGCCACAAGCATGCAGTCCCTGAAGAGAACATCACCATTAGAACTGGATTTAGACAGCTGTGAGCTCTCAGGTGGGATTCAAACTCCAGAAGGGCAGCAGTGCTCTCAGCCCGGAGCCGTCTCCAGCCCCCTCCTCTAAGAGGTTATATTCTGGTGGTCAAACAAGACCTTATGTTTGCAAAGCTAGATCTTCACCAACTGAGCAATCTACTGTCCAAAAATTATATATAAAAACATACTACACAAACTGGAGAGTGAACACAGTTGAATCATTGAAAATTTAGAGGTTACTGAAATCTAATGGGGAAAAAAAGGCACACCAAACCTTATGGGGCACAATGAAAGCATTGCACCGGGATGTTCATGTTTACGTGATGCAGCAGAGGCAAACTCACAGAAGAGATGAGGGTCGTGGTCCCTAAGTGGAAGGAGGAAAACAGGAAGAGTCCTTGAAATGTAGGTTTTTGAGATAAGATCTGAAATCTTTAGCCAATGCCTGCCCAGGTTTTAATGAAGTACACAGCCTTGCCTGTGGTCCTCTGCCCTCATTCCTTGCCCATTCCACTTGGTCACATCAGGCTCCTTGAAGTTCTCTAGCATACCAGGCCTTTCAAGAGGCCACACCTGTTCTCCACCTGGAACATGCCTCTCAAGTATTCCATCATCAGTGCCATCTCAGGACGCCTTTCAATCAGATTCATCCGTGAAGGTCGCATGATCTTCCTGGCCGTGTTGTAGACCTGCTGGCCAATAGCACCAATCTGGCTGTAGTATTTCCGGAGATCTGGATTTGAACTCTGTGGTTTGCACAAACATTTTAACTTCTTGTTTTTTGTTTTGGCTTTGGAGCCTGTCCTGGAACTAGCTCTTGTAGACCAGGTTGGTCTCAAACTCACAGAGATCCGCCTGCTTCTGCCTTCCGAGTGCTGGGATTAAAAGGCATGGGCCACCACTGCCCGGCGACATTTTAACTTCTTGTTTATTAAAAACTTTATTGTTGCCGGGCGGTGGTGGAGCACCCCTTTAATCCCAGCACTTGGGAGGCAGAGGCAGGCAGATCTCTGTGAGTTCGAGGCCAGCCTGGTCTACACTAGCTAGTTCCAGGACAGGCTCCAAAGCTACAAAGAAACCCTGTCTTGAAAAAACAAAAAAAAAATATTTTGTGTGTAAGTGAGGGAGAGGAAGAAGAGGGAGCGGGGAAAGAAGTGCAGTTGAGAGAGCGTACTAGCTGGCTCAGGTGTGTGGAGGTCAAAGGGTAACTATTTTCTGTTCTCAATCTCAACCTTGATGCAGGTGACCATTCCAGGTTAGTTGGCAGGAAGGCTCTGGCCAGTTCTCCAGCTCCACCTCCCATCTGGCCCCAGGAGTCGCTGGGATTATTAATTTGTGACATCTTTTTTTTTTTTTTTTTGAGACAGGGTCTTAACTATGTAGCCTTGGCTGTCCTGGAACTGGATGGATAGACCAGGCTGGCCTCAACCCAGAGATCGTTCTGCCTCAGCTTGTGAGTGCTGGGATTAAGGGTGTGCACCACACCTGACAATATCTTACCTTTTTTTGTTTATTAATTTTGTTTTGCGAGACAGCGTTTCTCTGTGTAGCCCTGGCTGTCCTGGAACTCCCTTTATAGCCCACCTGGCCTCGAACTCCGAGATCCACCTGCCTCCTCTTCCAGAATGCTGGGATTAAAAGCATAGGACACCACCGCCCCGCCACCGCCAGGCTTCATCTTGCCCTTTTCATTTGGGTTCCAGGAATCAACACTTAGGTCCTAAAGCTTGTGTGGCAAGTGCATCTGATCAGCCCCGTATATTCGAATTTCAGAGTCTCGGTTTCCTCATTCATAACTTGGGAGCCTGTTTCAAGAGGGACCTTAGTGAGGAGTAAATGAGGGGCAGCAGGATCACTATGAATTGGATACTAGCCTGGTTTACAAGTGAGACCATTTCAAAACACAAAGAGTACATGCAACATGTAAACCCCAGTTGCCTTTCGCTTGTGCCCTCCAGATCTTCCAAGGAGTCCCCTGGGCTAGTGCGATCGCAGTACAACGTTCCCATTTACTTTGAATTATATATCGTTATAAATATTAACAAATTAAAACTTAAAAAGGACACCTTCGGGAAGGTCAGACGAAAGTACAAAAATTGTGTCGTGGCGCTGCAGTTTGAGGATGTACTCTGCAGCCGTCACGTGGTAAGCAGTGCACGAATCCGCGTCGACGACAGCCAGTGTCCATGCATAGGGAGGTTCACTTGGCTGGAGGACAAAAGGGAAGGACATGCTTGGCCCAGGCTCGACTGGTAGGCCGGTCGCGGAGGTGTAGCTCCTCATTCTCGCCACTAGAGGTCAGGAGGTCACCGCCTCAGGCTTGGAAGACGGGCCCGTTTCGGGATTGGCTAATGGTGGCGGTGGGCATCACCAGGATGAGAGGTGAATGCCTAGCTTCGGGAGACGCCCGGGTTACTGACCCGACTTTGGAATGACCTTTGTTTTTGGTATCAAATTTCCTCTCTACAACGCTGATGGACCGTTTGGGGTGAAAAGATGAGCTGAGTCTAAACTTCTCAAAGGGCTTTTCCTTTAACAGAGATGGAATGTCCCGGGGATTTGGAAGTGCTCAAGGGCCACGAGAAACTTCCATCACTTTAGTGGGCTCCTCATTGGGCACTCACACGTGAGCCAACTGACTAGAAACCCCATATCCCACCCTGTCTGACCCTGGGGTTCACAAGGACCATCTCTGAAGCCCAAGCCCCCCTATGCCTGGGACAACAGAGGGATCCAGGTTCTTCCACCTGAGCCCTGTTCTCTTGCTGGGCTCCAGTCACCTCATGTCTAATAAACACTTCTGCATCTTCAGGAGGCTGCCAGGCTCCTTTCAGAACAGAGCTTCCCAAAGGGCAAATACTGAATTACTCAGAGCTCAACTGGGTGCGTTGAAACACCTTCCTCGCGCCCTCCCTCCCCAAGCTCCCTGCTGAGCCGGCCAGGTCGCTAAGTCCCTTGACCTCAGGCTGGGGGTAGGGCAGCTGAATTCCAGGGCTTGGCTCAGGCCTTTTGGCAAACCCTAAATGGCACAGATGATTTCAAGACCAGCTAGAGGACAAGGAGGCAGATAAGTACAAGACTCCTCTGTAACAGACTTCACCAAGCCTCAGCGACTCAGGAGGGAAAGGAGCCTTACCCTCACTCAGTTAAAGGGCTTGGTGTTAAGTTTTGTTTCAACTTCTCCCATTTTGAAGACCCTAGAAGTTTTTCAACTTCTCTGAGACCATTTCACTTCTAAAATGGGTTGACCAAGCCACCCACACACACAAAATGGTAACGATTCAATAAGGTGCCTGCCAATTCTGTAACAGGCAGAACCTTTTTCAAGAAGGAAACCCAGTCTCTATAAGCAACAGGGAATAGAGACCTATTTTCCCTGCCAAATGGGGAAGGCTGGTGAGTGCTTGGGATTGGAATCATGACCCGGGGCCCTGGATCCTTTTTTAGCTGAAGGAAGGTACTGGGCTTAGGGCAGGAAATCTTCCCTCTCAGGACCCCCCAAGCCTTGTTACCCAGAGATGGGTTGAACAAAATTGGGCTTTGGAATGATGATGGAACTCCTTAGTTCTTCGTTCCTTCTCTCTTCCTGGAGCCCTAGTTGTCAGGAAACATTTGGGGGCTTCAAGGTTGAGATGTGTCCCACCCTATCCCAGAGAGTAAGGCCAGAGCTCTCAGCTCCCGAGGGCAGAAGCCCCACCCTGACACCTTCCCCCAAACAAGGCTCTGTTTTGCGCTGCTATTCCTGAAGGCAACCCACTGTCTTGATAGGTCCAGGATGCCATGGAGTCTTGAGGGACCCAACACCAGCCTGAGCTGTGGAGATGAGGAAGAGAGATGGGTGGGAAGGAGGAACTCTTGCCTCTTTGCATGCTAGTAAGATTCCTTTCTCTTCTCCCTGAAGCCGAGGGAAACTGAGAACAGGAGCAGGGTGCATTGAGGCCCCTTGGGAGCGAGATCAAATGGGAGAGCTTGGGTTTGAACAGTCAACCTCAGTTTCCCTATAGTGCTTGTACACATCAAGCCCAGATCCTGCCTACAAACCTAATGCTGCCCCAGGGCAACCCTAGATCCTCACGACTCAGTCCAGGCCCGACACCTACCCCAGGCCTCCAGCTCTCTTAGCGTCAGAGCCACAGCTGGCTTTTCCAGGCCGTGCTGAGTCCTGACTCTCCCAAGATGCCCAATCTGTCCTCACCCTCTGGCAGTCAGCGGTACCCACAGCCCCTGCAGACAACTGGCTGTTCCTGTATGCCTCACCTCTTTGTGACAATGTATATACCCAGATCCCCTGCTAGACAAGGACTCCCTGCCCCGGTCGCTCAGACTCTTTCTATCTGTCCATCGAAGCTTGGCATGAGTACGTTGGAAGCTCCAGTTGACTACATTGCCTGTCCTAGAGTCCTGGGCTCCACCTGCCCGTAGTCCTTCCCTCTGTGGTCTCCAGGCAGCCAGAGTACCTCCACTTCTATGCTTGTAGCATGTGTTCTGCCCCTTACCTCCCCAACAGGTCCTCACCCTAGATATAGCCCTTCCTCTGGGCGCAGCTGAGGGTGAGGCCCCAGAGGGTTGAAACAGGTCCAATGTTGTGTCTTCCTGTCCCTGGGGGGCGGGGGCTGGGTTCTCTGTGGCCTCCAAGCAGGGGCTGCAGTGGCTATGTCCGAGCAGACAACCTGGATCTTGCCCATTGTGAGGGCCACAGCCCTTGACGGCAGCTGAGAAAGCCCAGGGCAGGGCCTGTGTAGGCTGGGTGGCATGAGTGGGTGGCAGCAGATGGGGCAGTCAGTCGCTGAGCACAGCTCCTGGGAGCTCATTGGTGAGTGTGTGCCAACGCTCAATCCTTTTGTCCTTGTTCTTCAGGCAGTCAAACCAGTGCTTCAGGCGCTCGCCCTTGGCATTGATGCCCAGAACCACTCCACCTGTGGAAGAGGCCGAGGGCCATCAGGGACTCAGCAAGCCAGTGTCTGGGCCTCCCTCCTGCCCATCTGACCAGGTACTTGATGTCATATTCTTCCTCTACCAGGGACCAGAGCAGTGTGGGGCAGGGTGCCACGACACATATCAGGGATGGAAACGGGAAGGGCTGCAATGGCCCACTGTGCATCAATGTCACGCCCACCAGAAACTGTGGTCACCTGGGCTGAGTTCAGCTCCAAGTGCCGATCACTCTAGGTCCCCCACAAATGGCTGTGAGCCCTTCCCAGGCTTCCTTCCCTCTCTGGGCTTGTCTCTTGCCACATGGGAATAGTTTGGAGAGTGTCTGAGGTCCTACTCACTAGGGATAAGCGGTTCTTGGACATATCTGCCCAGAACAGGCACACAGCTAGGCAGCATTTCCCTTGTATTCCTTACCAATGAAATCATTGGATTTTCCAATGTCATAATCCCAGACAGTGACCTCCAGGGTCTTCTTGGCCAGGTCTCCATGCTTGATCTCATAACAGAACTCCTGCTGGCCAGAAGAGGATGTTAGAGACAAGACCACGTGGCTGAGAGGGGTCTGTGATGTGCTGAAGGATGGCAGTGATCAGTGTGGGATGCCCTCTAACCAGTCTGCCCACTTCTGCCTGATGGGAGGCTAGCCAGGCCCGACCTCCACCCACCTGCCCTTCTCTCCCAGAAGCTGCTCCCAGCGAGACCCCTGGCTGTGATTAAGAGTTTTTGTTATCCCTCCCTTGTCCTCTAGGGCTGGCCTTGCCCTCCGCTCTTCCTGTGAATCCCTGACCACAAGTGAGGCCTGAGGCGCTCTGCTTTTCTTCAAACTTGCTCAGTGAAGACCCCCAGATCTGTGTGTCACTCTCCGCTCTGAGGACCTGGGCACCCACTTGTCCTGTCTGCCCTTCAGGCATTATGTTTAAGTTTATGGTTGATTGTTGACAGTATTCACAGCTGTTCTGCCACACCTGCTGGGGTGTCTTGAACCTTACATCTCACTTAAAGCATCCTCCCATGTTCTCCACACCCCCCTTTCCACCCCTGTCATCTAGAAGGGAACCCAGGAGCTGCTCAACGTTCTCTCTTTTCACCCCACCTCCATCAGTAAGACCTTTTAGAAGGTCCCTTCGTCCCATGAGCTTCCTCATCGCCAAGCAGTCTAGGGGAGCCTTACCCACCATGGCTGAGGGCTCTTTCTGGGAGCTGCTCCCCACCCTCTCTTACCACTTTCCAGTTCCCACAGTGCCCCTTTGAAAACCAGGACCCTCCAGACTCCCACCCAGTCCAGGGGAGCCCCACAGCCCCCCTCACCAGTCACCCCCAGCCCAACCATACCTCATTGAACTCTGGGTTTAGTGTTTTCTTTTTCACCGCGGTCTTGTGCTTGGATTTCTTGTCTACATCTGGCTTCAGGTATCTGGAATGATAGCTGGGGACAGTCAGAGGCCAGGCAGAGCCGTGGACTGCACATGGTGCTAGCACACCGCTACAGGGCACTGCCCTGGAGACACATCCCCGGCTACCTTTGTCCTAACCCTGAAGGGCCAGTCTGCCTACCTGTGGGCAACACTGAGGTGGCTGCATGGTCACCCAAGCACACCTGGGTGTCCAGAAGAGGATGTGTCTTTTCTCTGGAAATCTGATCTTCACAAAGTTCACACCTCCCACAGGAAAGCTAGTTTTGAAAAGCAGTTTGTCCCTTTTCAGGAATTGTTGTTGGCTTTTTTTAGTGGGGCCAGGGAAGGGGATCATAGCAGTACTTGATACTGAACCTGAGATCTCATACATATAAGGCAAGGGCTCTAAACTGTTCTTAGCTGCAGCTCCAAGAGCTACGAGCTTCCACAGCGGCCCCACGCCAGATTTATTAAGAATTCACACACCATAACCTCCATTTTTCTCAAGGGTAAAAATCCAGTTTTTCAGCACATCTCTCGAGCTGGGCAAGCCTCTCTCCTTGCTGGAGCCTCAAAGAGGTTCCTCTTTCGGCAGTTCTCAGGGATGATCCTCCGGAGGGGCGGGAAAGCTTGTGCCTTGCCCTCCTAGGGCCTTTTCTTTTTCTTTTTAAGACAGGGTTTCCCTGTGTACCTGTTACCCTCCTGGAACTCACTCTGTAAACCAGGTTAGCCTTGAATTCAGAGATCCACCTGCCTCGGCCTCCCAAGAGCTGAGATTAAAGGCATGAGCCACCACTGCTTGGTCCCTCCTTAGGCTAATCTACTTTAGGTCCAGAAAGGCCAGGTGGCTTGCCCAAGGTCACACGGGTGGCAAGAGCATTGCTTGGAAGTCAGGCTCAGTCCCCTTTCTTCACAACAGGGAGGTCATGCACAGGCTGGGGACGCAGGAGGCCTCTGAACTCTCTTTTGCAAAATCTCCCACCCTGTCCATGCACAGACAATTGTGTGACAAATGCCTTGTTTCTGCTAAGTGTGCTCTGCTCAGTGGCTGGCACTGGGGACCTCAAAGTAAACCTCTAGCTTCCTAGAGGTTTAACACGTTCAAAGTCATGCTCACAATAGTCAAGCTTCTTGCCTGCTTTTTGCCAAACTTTGCCCATGGAAAAGCTGAATCTGTGGTTTAGAAATCCTTACCGGAAGCCCAGCAGGCTGCTGGGGGCTTCGTACTTGCTGCCCAAGCCCACCCATGTGAGTGTGGACACTATCCCCTCCCGCCCAGAGCACACAGACCGGAAGGAGAGAAAGGATTCCTACAAGTTATCCTCTGACTCCCACGAGCATGAACATTTGTTGTCAGTCTCCTAGGATGGTTAGGATAACCCTGAACTCCTGATCCTCCTGCTTCCAGGAGCTAAGCGTTAGTATTGCAGATGTGACAATTACATCCAGCTTCAAGTCAAGGTTCTGTTACATATACAATACTGGCTTGTTAAAACAAATATTAGAAAATACATGTTAACAAAGGGTGGTGGTAAGGGAGAGAAGTGAAGATATATATTGACACAAACACTTCTGTTGTATCTGTGACATAGTTTGCTACACAGCCTGGCTTCCCTGGTATTCAGTGAGTAGCCCAGGCTGGCCTTAAACTCCCCACCCTCTGCCTCCACCTCCCAAGTGCTGAGATTTCATGTATGCACAGCCTTGCCCAGTTTACAAATTATATGCTAATGGTCACTTTACACACAATCATCCAAAATTTAAACAATCTACATGCTCTTCAACTGGCAAAATAACAATGATCTCATGCTTTTACATACATGCAACTAACAATGAACTCATGCTTTACATACATGCTGAAAGCTATACAGCCATATCAAAGATGAAGTCTCCGGTGCATATACTGTGTGGGTGAACCTTGGACAAAGCACCCATTGCAGGTGAAGCCCACCTGAGGCCGCATCTATCTGGTGTTTGATGTGAAACACAGTGGGAAAGGTAATGCTACTGGGATAGCTAGACAGCAGGTCTGAGGATGCCCAGAGCTAAGGAGCTCCTGGGGTAAGAGCAAAACAGCTAGCTTTCTGTACCCATTGGTCCTAGACCCTCAGATTCAGCCGAGGGTTGCATTTGTTGGCACATGCCTGGAATTCCCGCTCTTGGAAGGTGGAGGCAGGAAGATTAGAAGTTCATGGCCTGCCTAGTGCACATAGTGAGACCCTGCCTCAATCCCCACTCCTCACCCCCAAAGAAAAGAAAAGGGAAGAAACTTCACCTGAACTGACCCTCTCCAGCCTTTCCTCACCCTTTTCAGAGATAGGTAACAGGTGCTGATATGGTCCCAGGCAGGGAGGAGCTCTGAGCTGTGAAAGCACCCTGCTTCTGTCAGTTTGCCTGTGCAAGCCAGCACCGAGGGAGCCCAGCAGATTGGCACTGAACACGATTTAAAATGTTCATGCCATGTTGGGGTTCTGCATCTCATTTCTGTCTCACGGGAAACACAGTGTGACAGGCAGAGGTGACACATGCCGCTGACCCTCCAATCCTGCTCCACACCTCCCTGTTTCCACTCAGGAAGGCCCCGCATGGCTTAAGGAGTGCAGTGACCCTCAGGGTATGGGGAAGATTGGCTCCAGGGCACATCTGTAGATGCCAACTGCTTTCATTACATGAGCTGGCATTGGCACAGAACCTGCCACAGCCTTCTCTCTAGGTCATGTATGACGGCTAGGCCGCTGGGATGTTGCATACATGGCCGTAGAGTTGCTTAGGGAATAAAGACAAGGAAAAGTCTGCACATGCTCGGAAGACTTTCTTTTTAGATTTTAAATTTTATTTTTATTTTATGAGTATATGTGAGCACCTACATGTATGTTTGTGCACCATGTATATAGCTGGTGCCCTCTGAGACCAGAAGATGACGTCAGAGCCCCTGGAACTGAAGGTACAGGGAGCTGCAATACGAGACACACCATTTGTGAAGAGCTCCAAGTACTGAGGGTGGGTTCTGTGGCACCTGTGCCCTTTGTCTGCAAAAGGTCACCCTCTTCTACCTGCCTCCTGGATCTCCGAGTGCAGTCTAACCCAGCCAGGTCTACTCTTGTGGGAACCAGGCCACTGGTACAAACTCTAGCAAGTGTCTGTCCTAGTGCTACTGTCGGGGAGGGAGGGTAGATACAGGGCTGGGCACACACAGGAAGACATGGCAAAGGTCTCCTGCCAGCTATCCTAGTCTCCTGGCATTGGCACTGGCACTGGCCCTGCCTCCTCCTCCAACTTGCTTGTGAGCCTGGATCCCTAGCGATCTTGCCTCCCTAGGCTCAGGTTTGACCTCTAGTGCCACACATCCGTGTGTGGTGGTTCACACCTTCAACTGCAGCAGCCAGGAGGTAGCAGCAGGATCTGGCTACACAGTAAATTCAAAGGCAGCCTGGAATACACGTGATCATGTCCCCCATCACCAAAAAGAGATGACTATTTTCTCTCCCTTCTGCAGGCTTCAGTTTCCTCATCTATGAAATGGGATGGCTGCACATAGCTCCAGAGGCAACAATGATAGCAACACACAAAAGAAAACACCCTGGTGAATAAAGCCCCATTGCTCTGAGGCAGCCCTCTTTAGGGCTTGTCATGCTGCTCCAGCTCTGGCCATGGAGGACTCTAGTTCTGCCTGGTGAGCAGGGGAGTCAGGCACAGGCCTGGGCGCACACTTACGTTTTCACGTAGGGGTCCGAGTAGCCATTAGCGTCCATGGCAGCCAGGTGTGCACAGCGCACGATGCCCACCAGCAGGCCCTGCTTCTGGGAGCTGTACTTGAGTGAGATGAGGATGCGGCCTCGCTCCTCCAGGGACTTGTCCTCTGCCTTGTCCACCTGCAGGAGAGGGTCGTCACTCCACCGTCCTTGTCTGCTTCCACCTTCTTGGCTAAGCAGTGAGGCCATCTATAATCTCACCCCCTAGTGTCTACTTGCTAATGCTCAGCTAGGCTTGGACATATAGAGATCTATGGAACCCGGGGGCTGGGGGTGCAGCTCAGTGGTATCACACTTGCCTAGCACAACACACTTGGAAAGGAAGGAAGGGAGGGAGGGAGAGAGGGAAAAAAGGAAGTGGAGAAAGGAAGGAAAGGAGACAGGTGGGCAACTTCTGTGTCTTTAAGTAAAATGTTTCTGTAACACAGTCTGGCCATTCCCATCTCTCCCGCAGCTGTTTTTGCCTACAGCAAGAGAAATGGGTGGCAGTGATAGAGAGGGCCTGGTCTTCAGGGCCTGATGCATTTGTCACCCGGGTCGGAAGCCTGCCCCAGCCTGCTCTACCTTCTTCACACTTAAGCCTTCTCTGTGGACTTCAGCTCTGATGTCTTTGCTTAAATCTCACCTACTCCGGGAAATGCTGCAGGGTGCCCCTGTCCTCAGCCTGAATGACAGAGCTTTGCTACCTTCTGGGCCCCCAAGGCAGCTGGGAGCCTGGTGAGAAGATGCCCAGCCCCTCCCAAGCAGGCCCAGGATGCACTTCAGGGTGAGATGTTACCTCTAGGCCTCCACATGTCACCCTCCATGTCCCGACAGCTAGAGTCTGTCTTCATTTTCCATCCTCCCCCAAAGTCACCCAGACATGCACAGTTGGAAGCCCATGTTCCCTGAGCGTCCCTCCTCAAGATCTGCCAGGCTCTTCTTTTATAGGCTCAGCCTTTGCCTGCAGCTGTGCTCTGCTTGGAACTGACCTGAGTCCCCATGTGGCCAGGCCCAAACCTCACTGGAGATGAGAGAGTCCTGTGAGGTGAGGAAGGGAGGCCTGTGACCCACAGGCCTTTTTCTGAATCTCGTATCCAGAGCAGACATGCCTAATTGATCCCAGCATTCACTCAATTCAGACACAACCATGGCATCCTTCTCAGCCAGTCATGACCAATGGTGCAGACGTGGGAGCCTGGGCTCTGCATGGAGTATATATGAGCAGAGATGTTTCAAAGGCAGATGGCACTGCCATACTTGAGACTGTTGCATATGACCACCTCTTAACCAGGTATTTACTTAGAATAAGTAGTACGGAGTACAAAATCTAAAACCACCAAATGTGTCCTTATAACCAGAGTGGTTATCTCAAATGTCACCCCTGTGGTCACTGTGTATCTCCAAGCTGGCTAATAAGCAACATAGCAAATTCAAGGGAGGCTTAGCAATGGCCAAAGTATATCTCAGGAACACTAACAACACACATGCATCCAAATTCACACACATGTACACACATTTACACACAGTGTGCACATGTGTACATACATTCCCTACTTATTCATACATTCATGTACACAGAGAGTCTTGGGTTTTTTGTTTTGTTTTTCAAGACAAGGTTTCTATTGGCTGCCCTGAAACTCACTCAGTAGACTAGGTTGGCCTCGAACTCAGATTTACTTGCCTCTGCCTCTCAAGTGCTGGGATTAAAGGCGTGCGCCACCGTGCTCCACCAGAGTCTCATTTATATCTGAGGTCAGAACTCATGGACAACAAAGCACCACAGGAGCTGGTCATGCCTTCCTGAGGGGTGTAGATCATTTAGAAAATTTGGGTCAGCCCTGGGAAGTGACTATCATCACATCAGTGAAGGTTCTACCCACTACACATACATGCACGGGAGTGGAAAGCAGCGTGAGAATACAATCTGAGAGAGCCTCGCACAAAGGTAGTGTCTCAGCCACAGGGTGGATTCTCAGGGCTGGGTGAGTGGCCATGCCCTGGGCTCCAGACCCTGCCAAGCCTGGCATACAGGGGTTAAATGCTGGACTTCCTCCTCACTGCTGTTCCCTTGGCTCAGGGATGGGGGAGAAGTCATATCCTGAGCATCGGGCAGCGGAGGACTTAGCTTGTCTCTCAGCCCTGCGCACTGGGGCTCCCCTAGACTCTCAGAAGCCAGATGAAGGAGAGATGAAAAGAGAAGGCAAGCAGCAGAGTAGCTGGACAGAAACAGACACCAAGACCCTGGGAGGGCTCAGCTGCTGAAGGCAACTGGGGCCAAACTGGTGCTGACATCACGCCTAACAATGTCTAGGAGAGAATTATGTGCTGTCACCTCTGGGCATCTCGTGGCTCTCCTGGCCTAACATGTCCCAACTGAATTGCCCCCAGTGAATGGTTCCCTCCTCCCTCTGTGTACCCAGGCCCCAGACCTGGAGCTGCCCTGGCAGCAGGCCTTCGCCCCCATTCAGCCCCCATTCTATTTGGTTCTTGGCTCCAGCACTCACCTCTCTCCTCTCTTTGCTTCTGGTCTTCTGAGCCTAGTAGACAGGGAGTCTCTTAAGGTGTCTCCATGCTCTGCCTCGTGTCACAGGCCTGTACTCTTAGCTACTGAGAAAGCTGAACTAGGAGGATCAAGAGTTTGCTTCCGATCTGGGCTACAGAGCAAATTCAAGGCTGGTCTGGGGAACCGAAAATTTCACATGAAAATTTAAAGGGGGTGGGGAGATGGCTCAGTCAGTCAAGCGCTAGCTGTGTAAGTTTGGATTCCTAGCATCCTTGGAAAGCTGGGCATAGTGGCACAAATCTGTAACCACTGGGTGGAGACAAGAGCATCCTAGTTCACTGGCTAGCCAGACCAGTTAGTAAGCACTGGGCTCAGGGAGAGACCCTGTCTCAAAAAATGAGGTGTAGAGCTATTGAGGAAGCACTCATGTTGATGGCAGGCCTACACATTCACACATGTATCCACTGCACACACACTCACATAGACTCACACACACAACACTATACACATGAAAACTTTAACATTTGTAAACATAAAAATTTAAAAGGGCTGAGGATGTAGCTCAGTGGAAGAGTGCCTAGAAGATATCATCAGAGCATAGGAGAAGCTCATAGCAAACTCCTGCTGGGGGGTGGGCAGACCCTTGCTCCACTCACCGGCAGCTGCTTTTCCAGGCAGATGCTGAATGTCTTGGTGTGGTTGGGCTTTAGCTTCTTCAGGGGCACGCGAGTCTCACCGATGAACTCATTGTGGCGGAATTTGTCCTCATCACATACGGAGATCCTAGGGGCGATTGGCTTCCACAGTCAGTGGGAATTCATAAGTGGTAGGGTGTCCCCGGATGGGGTGGAGGCACGGGGGCCCTCACCCACCTCAGAGTCTTTCGGATCATGTCCTCATCTGTGATCCCGTAATAAGTGAGGGTCTCATTCCATGTGGGGTTTAGAGTGTTCCTCAGAGTTTTTGTTCTGAGCTTGTTTGCCTGAAGAGAGAGAGAGAGAGAGAGAGAGAGAGAGAGAGAGAGAGAGAGAGAGAGAGAGATCTTATTGGTACTGTATGAGTGTGGCTGAAAAGCTGGCCAGCCTGCTCCCTCCTCATGGAGATGCTACCTGACCCAGTTGGGGAGACCTGAGGCAGAAGGTGAAACTAACACTGTTAATTAGTTAACTTAAAAAGAGCAAGCTTAGCAGGGCAGTGGTGGCGCACGCCTTTAATCCCAGCACTCAGGAGGCAGAGGCAGGTAGATCTCTGTGAGTTTGAGGCCAGCCTGGTCTACAGAGGGAGTTCCAGGACAGATCCAGAGCTACAGAGAAACCCTGTTTTGAAAAACAAAACAAAACAAAAATACCCAGCAAGCTTACTGGAGACATGTGAATGACCCCTGTGGTCACAGAGGTCTTTGACAGTAAAAGATAACCAAGAGACAGGACCACACAGTCGGGAGCTCAGCTGGCTTCAGACACAGGTCGGAGCCTCAGCTGGGGAAGTAGGTAGCCTGTAGTTAAAAAGGAAAGGGAATGACTGTCCCCAGAATGGACCAGCCATGGCTGGCATCTTGTCTTCTGGTATAGTCAGTGCAACCTGTCTCGCTGACGACCAGTGAAACAGGAAGGTGATGAGTGTGTTTAAATGGCCAACCTGTGGAATTTGTTGAGGTAGCCACAGAAGTAATGTGAGGAGCGTCCTGACCCCAGACCCTTGTGACAACAGCAGGGTAGAGGTGATGACTATGGGGTGGGAAGTTGCCATGCTGACTCATTCCCATTAGGAAGTTGAAGTGTTCAGTTTAATAGGAATTAGCTTAACCCAAGCTGCCCCCACCCCATTACAAAAGAGTTCCATATCAAGACTGGCTATGGCCCCAAAGCCAGTGGTACAACTGGACCCCTTCCTGGATCACCTGGTGTCCCCGTCTCCCCTGCTTTACTCTGGCTGTTCATTCTCTCTGAGATCCATACTTTCCTAGTGAAAGCCTTGTGTTTCCATCTGCTTGCTGGACCACCCACCAGGGAAGCAGGAACAGCGATTCTGTGGTCAAATACACCAAGCTAATGCTACCCACTCAGTCCCCTTTATGAAGCCACAGAATGGCCCATCAACACACTGAGGACTCTGACAGGTCCTTCCACCAAGAAACCTCTGTAACAGTATTTCCTTTTTAGAAAGGTGTTATGCATCCCTGACTGACCTGGATTTCACTATGTCTGTAGAGCAGTCTGACCTTGAACTCACAGGGATCTGCTTGCCTCTGCCTTCTGAGCACTGCAATTAAAGTGTGCACCATCACATCTGGCTCCATAGAGTCTTTTGTACACCCATATAATATGAACTGCAGGTAAAATGGCTTCATATGAAATGTAACCTGGATGTTCTCTGGGGCCTATGTAGCAGATAGGTAATGAACACATGAGGTCCCAGGGAGACCATGAGGGCCAAGCCAGTGCCATATCTGGGACAGAAACCCTCACCTTGCTGGCTCCAGGCAGCAGGTGTAGTTTGACGTAGGGATCAGCCAGTCCATTGTGGTCCATCGGCTTCAGGCCCTGAGCAGAGACCAGAGAGGATGAGAGCTAAGAGTAAGGACACAAAAAGGCCTGCTGATTGGGCCTCCTCCCTGGCATCTTCAGTTTCCCTGAAGATGGGAAGTTTGCAAGGACCAAACAGTGCTGGCATAAGCTTCCCTTCCGCACTTTGCATCCCTCCACCCCCTCCAGGTCCTTTCACTTTCTCCCTTCTTGACAACTGAGCCCAGGGGACATACTTCACTGTAAACTTGGGAGGCCGGTCTCTCTTCCCACTTCCCGGACACCACTCTTTGTTGGATGTTCCTTCTCTGACCCCAGGTCTCCATGATTTGGCTACATACTCATCCTCAAGTTCCTTGTGGTACTTGGAAAGCTGAGACTGCCATTTCCCTCTGCATTTGCCAGTCGGTGTCCCTGAAGTCACAGGCTGCCTGCCATGGAGGGTCCTTCCACAAGATGGCACCCCTTGCTAACTTTGATTTTAGTTGCCAGCCCAGGAATGTACTGATCAGGGGAGAGGCCCCACAAGGGCCTCAGCTAACCTTCTGGGAATTGTGTTTACTCCTTCCAGAGGTGAAGGCCTACAGGGGTTGGGGAAGCAGCAGAGGTGTGCATGATCAGATGATTCAGATGGGTGAGTGAGGGATGGCTCAGCTCCTGGCCACGTACCCCAGACCTTTCTCCCAGGCCTAGCTCTACCGGCTTGGACAAGCTTCCACGTAGGGCACCCACCGAACATTTCTCTTCTGCTGTGAAGAGGTTTGGGAGTCAGCAGAGCCGGTGGGCTTCTTAGTTAGTGTACCAGGCATTGGCCGTCTCAGCTTTATCACAGGTAAAGAGCCAACCATTCCCACATGGAACAGAGCATGGAGGGATGCAGCGGCAGGGCTGAGGGTGAGACTTCCCTCCCCTGCCCACCCCTGAAAAGATTTCAGAGAAGTAGCTGTGGTAAGGGTGGGGATTTAAGCCAGGCCTCCGGCTACAGGGGCTTGACCTGGCGGCAGTGTATGTGACTTGGTGAGGGTGGCCTTTCACATCCTGCTAGCCTTCCCCTGCTAGCTCCTTACCCCCAGGCAGTAAAGAGAAGGTGTCCTGGGGAGCTGATGGCCCAGCCTGAGTAGGGGACAGCTGAGGGCTCCTGTTTTATTTCTACAATTCCTGCAGGCCAGTTTGTCATGTTTACAATGCTTTTACTATTTCTCTTTTCCCTTGTTTATCTTTGAGCCAGGAGGTTAACCAGAGATAACATGGGTCCCCTTCTAAGGCCCTGGAGCACCCATACGGCCTGGTTAGAGGAGGGGCAACTGCTGTGCTAAGATGACAATGGTGCCTGTTCTGCCCATTGGATTCCCCAGCCTGTGATGTGGTCCCTGCTGTTATGTCCACATTCTTCTACCTGGTTTGTACCTGGACATACCAAATGGCCACACACTGAGCTAGAGGCAAGGGCTGGTAGGCTCATTCAGAGGCTGAGCGGCTGTTCCTACACTGACTCCCTAGCTCAAGCAGCCTTGCTTGACCCTACAGCACGGCAAGGTCTCGTCCAGGGCTGTACGCACACCCCCAGGAGCTGACTGAATCCAGGAGGGCAGGAGGCTGAGTTCAGCAAGACATGGGAAAGGGGTTGTCTCTGGCAGATCCCATCAGCTTATTGTGCTTCTAAGAGATAAAAGCAGATGCCACTGTCTTAGAGAAAGGCAGGGGAGGTTATATGGGATGGTACTACTAGCACCGAGGGGACAGGAAGAAATGACAGATTCTCTTCAAACCAAGTTTCTGTTGTCCCTACACATCTAGAGGTTACTGTTCACCAAGCATTTGGGACTGGAACCTTCTGGATAGTCAAAGCTGAGGCTCTCAGCGCTCAGCACGAAGAAGAGGGACAGACACCAGCTGGTGAGATGACCTGGTGCAGAGGGACAGAAACTGTATGACCTTGTGCCTACAAGATCCCTGGAGACAGTGGGGAGGGGGCAGCTTGGGTCAGGCAAGGAGTTTCAGTTTGGCAAGCTGAAAAGGCTCTGGGATGGACAGTGATGTAACACAGCCATTAGAGTGGGCTCAGCATTCCAATGCTAAGTTTCACATGTGTGATATTTTTTAATCACAATTAAGAAGCAATATTGTGCCAGGTGATGGTGGCCTATGCCTTTAATCCCAGTATTTGAGAGGCAGAAGCAGGTGGATTTCTGTGAGCTCCAGGACAGCCAAGGCTACACAGAGAAACTGTATAGGAAAAATCAGGGTGTGGCGGAGTAACATTGGTCTTTCAGCACTGTGGCTCTTAAGGGTTTTGCTGAGCACTGCTTGGAGGGGAGTGCCCAGGTCCACTCGTGGATAGATGTATTCTCATCTGGAGGGTGCGGGTGACCAAGAATCCTGGTTAGCTGTATGTCAACCTGATGCAAGCTAGACTCATTGAGAAGAGAGCACCTTAACTGAGAAAATGTGCCCACTGGATTGGTCTGTTGGCAAGTCTGTGGGGCATTTTCTTGGTTGATGATTGATGTGGGAGAGCCCAGCTCACTGTGGGTGGTGCTACCCCGGGCTGGTGGTCCTGGGCATGTGTAAGAAAGCAGGCTGAGGAGGCCATGTGGAGCAAGCCAGTAAGCAGTACTCCTCCATGGGCTCTGCATCAGCTCCTGCCTCCAGGTTCCTGCCCCAAATTCCCTAGATGATAAACCACAAGCAGGACGATGAAATAAACCCTTCCCGTCCCAGGCTGCTTTTGCTCAGGGTTTTACGACAGCAACAGAAAACAAACTAAGACACCAGGTGAGAGTGGAGCCTGAGAAGTACATAGTCCATGGATACCCTGAGAGGTTCTGAGTGGGAGCCCTGCTTCAGCTTACACTCTCTGGATCCCCTTTGGGGCCCCAGTATTTCCCAGGTCTGTCCCCTGTTTTGTAGACATTTACAGAGAAGAACAGGGACACCATGGTTCAGAGGCCTCTGGCCTCCTGCTTATACCAGTACCCATGTAAATCTGTGCAGATAGGCACAGAGACACATACCACAGACAGACAGACAGACAAACACACACACACACACCTGGCACGGGGAAGAAGACAGCAGGAACCTGGGCTCTGAGATGGGGAGGAAAAGCTGAGAAAGCTAGGCTCCACTAGAGTGGTCTGACAGCTAATCCTCAAGCATAGACAAGTTCTAAGCCAGGAGAGGGGAGGAGGGGCTCTGCCTGGCCCTGCAGCCTGCCTCCCCCTTTCCAGGCTAGGGTCACCAGGAGCTCTGCTCTGTTCCCTAGGCTATCACAGCCTAAAGGTGCCAATGGAGTGGACAGAGACACAGGGAGGAGTGACTAGGCCATCAAGTACCCAACCTGGGCCCCAGGCCCAATATAGACCATTCTCACAGTTGCCTTTCACATGAGTGACCCAGGCTGGGTAGAGGTACGGCGCCGGTTGTCCCTCTAGGCAGGCACAGAGCCAAGGGCAGCCCCTTAGTGGTAGAGTGGGTCGGAAAGAAGCTGCAGGTCGGGGATGCTGGGTGAGGTCTAGGCCTGGCAGCACCTGAAGCCACTCCATGGGTTCTGGGCTGGCTCAGGTCCTCCCACAGCCCTGCTTGAGTCTCTACTGACCACACAGGTCCTTACCTTTCGGGAAAACATCAACTTGGGCACCTTCCTCCCAGAGCAGTGTGAGGGGGACAATAAGGTTGAGAACATGGAAGAGACACAGGTTTAAGAGCAGATCTGCAGAGGAGCACAGGGGATAGGCCCTGGCCAGGCACACTGGGTCTGCAGATGGCCATGACTCCCCTCAGCAAGGCTCATAGGGCCTCTGATGCTAAGGCCCAATGGCTACCACCCTGCCTGGAGCCTAGCTGTCTTCAGTGGCACCTGCAGCTTTCATCATAGGAGCTGCTTAAGGGCTGGAACTTTGGAGTGGGGAGATCTAGAGATGGTGGCATTCAATCATCCCTCCCTCCTGCCCCGCTGCAAGATAAGCCCTCCACCTCTCCCCTTCTTCAGTGACCATTCCCAGGCTCTAAAAGCTGCCTGGCCTTCTGCAATTCCTGTTGTCTCCTTCTGAAACTCCTTTCCCCAAATGCTTTGCTGGGTTTACTGGGCAGGGTCAGTCTGGGAAATGGGCAGCTGCACTCCACATAGCAGGGACACCAGGAAGCCTGGACAGAGAGGATAGACAGGACCCTGCCCCCTTCCTGAGGCTCAAGCTGGGGTTGGCACAGGGCTTACCTTGGCCTTGCTGATGGTGCAGTGCAGTGCATTGTTCTCCTGGTCATAGAGCAGACTGAAGTCCAGAGTACCCAGGGCGGCTGCGGGAGAAGGAGATGTGGGTCACACACCAGGTGGATGTGAGGAGCAACACCCTCCCCATGTGGCTTCAAGAGCTGCATTATTATTACTTAACGTGTGTTTATTTATGCATGTGTGTTGTACACATACATGTGGCAGAATATGCATGTGGAGACCAGAGGATAACTTGCAGGGATTAGTTTTCTTCCTCCACCATGTGGGGTCTGGAGCTTTAACTCGAGTCACGGGAGTTGGTAGCTGAATCGTCTCACTGGCCCTACAATCACATTGTTATCAAGATTAAAAGATTTATTTGGTGGTGTCTGCTTTTAGTCCCAGAACTTGGGAGGCAGAGGAAGGTAGATCCCTTTGAGTTTAAGACCAACTTGGTCTACAAAGTGAGTTCCAGGTTAGCTAGAGCTACTCTATCAAAAATAAACATACAAATAAATGAATAAACAAATAAAGCTTATTTGAAAGAACAATAAGGCAAATATGTCCATCACAGTCCTTAGAATATGTGAACATGGGGGGATGGAGAGACAGCTCAACAGTTAAGGGCACTGTCTGCTCTCCCAGAGGTCTCAGGTTCTGTTGCCAGGACCCACATAGTGAATCACAACCATCTGTAACTCCAGTTCAAGGGGACCTGACTCTCTCTTCCAGTTCAGTGAGCACCAGGCATTACACTGGTGCATAGACATACATGTAGACATAATAACAATATAAATAAAATAATAAGCAAATAAATAATTTAAAAAAGAATGTGTGCGCATGAATCTGTGGAGGAGCTGGTTTCCTGGCCTGCTCACATGGTGCACAGGTGACAGTCCCTGGCACAAACCCCAACACGACCGTCTCTGCCCCCACGGACACCAGTTGTCTCCAGCACCTGTCTTCAGGCTGCTGCACAAACTAAAACGTAAAATCATTTTTTGTGTCTATATTGCTGGAATTAGTTAAAGCAAGCAAAATACAGCAAGGCTTAGCGGAACCACACGGGGATGGCAGTAAAGTCATTTTAAATTACACAGATGACTTCTGCATGGAGATTAAGGAAGTGGATAGATCCATAGTGCTGAGGACCACAGGCAGGTGACTTAGGGTGATGCACAGGTTCAAATTGACCATTGCTAGGCCAATCCACAGGTCTCAGAAATAAAGGAGAGATGCAGACAGGAATGTGGTTCGGGGCAGATCACTGGCCACCTGTGCTGGGCCATCGGCTCCATCTACAGTACTGTAAAATAAACACTTCAAGTGCTACCAAAAACAGTAAGTCTGCATGTGATAACAGCATAACTGTTCTTTCCGGATAACAGGTGAAAGTATGAGGGCATGCCATTTACTAACTTTTGGGCTGGGGAATCTAGCTTAGTAGCAGAGGCCCTGAGTTCAATTCCCAGCAAGAAAAGTCTGTTGCTGTGACAACGGAGCAGCTATAATATGCCAACCTTTTTATCTGTCTCTCCAATGAAACACTCAGCCCTCAGACGGACAACATCCTGACACTGTTAGATGAGGAGGTTCAGGGATTCTGGGAGGATCACCTAAGTTCCATGTGTGGTAACCTGATCACAACCAGGTTTTGTGCTGTCTGTCCTGGTGGTGCTATTTTGAACTAGATGGCTTGGGTGTCCTTGCTTCAGTTTTCCCCACACAAATAATGACACACAGTGGTATGAGAAGGCAGAGGACAGGCTCCAAGAGGCTGCAGGGCCTGACCAGCCTGAGTGGCTGTTGATTGAGTCCCAGGTGACTAGTGACACTGTAGCTTCCTGGTCTCCTGGTCCTGAGAGATCCTAAGTGGGCAGTGACGAGCCAGCTGGGTCCTCATGCTGCTGCCCCCAAGTATCTCAAGAGCATCAATAAGTTCCAAGGGCCAGGCAGAGAATGCAGCAATAATTGGGTTCAACTGCCACCTTAGGAACAGCCACTTAACTACAGCTGTGGCCTGCCATGTCCTGAGGGTTCCCAGCAAGAGAGCCAGCAGGGTCTGAGTGAGGGAAACCTTTGAAGTCCCCAGACTACACATGCTTAGATATTTCCCAATCCCGGATTTGTTCCCAATTGCTGGACAGGTCACAACATTGTCTGGTGAGCCAAGAGAGCTTCAAAAGGGACTCTGGACCCAGTATAAATTGGCCATCAGGGGAGGCTTCTTGGAGGAATTGATGCCTCACCCAAGAGAGGAGAAAGCAACAGGTAGTAGTTGGCCAGTGGTATGAGTGACTTGGAGGGGACATCATAACCACAGACATCTGGCAGGTGGGGGTTGATGGCTGAAGTGAGGCCAAGATGAAGGGTTTGGCTGGGGCTCTGTCCCATCAGGACCCTGCACTGGATCCTAGATGGATTCTAAGTAAACACACGTCAGTACAGTGTCCGCTTTTAGTCACAAAGGCAGGCTACATCATGATAGCCTTTATGTCTGGAGGGAGGTGGGTTCATCCAGGGCTCTTCTCTTTGTTCTGACAGACATGTGGAACTGTCTCTTTCTAGTACAGTTGTGAGTGTGGAGGATGACATCTGCTGTTGTACTCTACAGGTTCAAATCCCAGCTCAGCATGTCCTTGCTGAGTGACTTCAGACAGTTTTCCTCATCTGCAGCCTAGAGAGAACGGTAACTACCTCCTGGTATGTGGGGCTTGTCAGGTGGGTACAGGAATAGCAGACACACTGATGACACTTCTAGAGCGCTGAGCTTGTCCCTCTAAGGACTTTCTGGAAGGGACTGCCCTAAACTGGATCACCTTCTCCCTGCCTTTGGGAACGTGGTATAGAAGCCATCACTTAAACTTTTCTGCATAAGCAGAGCCATTGCTATGACTACCAATGATTCTGCTATAGGTCACAGTCACAGTCAGACAGAGGGATGTGAAGTGATTATCCCACCGGGGGTCCTAGGTGGTACCTCACTTTCCTGCCTCCTCCCTTTCCTCCTGTTTCTGGTAGCACAAACAGCTCTTTCATTTGTAAACCAGGTAATAATAGTTAGAACTGTGTTCAGACTAGAGTCCCTAGATCTGGAATGAGCTGCAAGTATCTTCCACTAGTGAAAAATGCATGTGTTAGTGAAATGCATGCCCTTTGCTGCTGCATCCTCATCCTCAGGGGAGTAAGTGAGGATGCTGTGAGTGAGAATGCTACAGAGGAGGATACCATAACTGAGGATGCTGAAGGTAAGGATGCTGTGGAAAAGATGTTGTAAGTGAAGGTTCTGGGAGTGGAGATGTTGAGGGTGAGGAAGCTGCTGGTGAGTATCTTGAGGGTGTAGATGCTGCAGGAGAGGATACTGTGTATGCAGATGCTACAAGAGAAGATGCTGTGGGTGAGGATGCTGTAGGTGAGGATACTGTGGATGAAGATGCTGCAGGAGAAGATGTTGAGGGTGAGGATGCTGTAGGTGAGTATCCTGAGGGTAAGGGTGCTGCAAGGCACCATTGCCTTTACTGCAGCCACCCCGCTGGGTTTCTGCAACATCATTTTGCAGAGCTGATGGCTTCACATGACAGTCAGTTTGCATGATGTCCAGTTTAGGCTACCTGCTCCCTGATGACTTCACCCTGAGGACACTGCCTCAGGCACCTCAGGACCAGCAAGCAGCAGATGGTCAGTGCTCATGGTGGAGTCACTCAAACGGCTTTGCTGTCCGGTCACTTCCCAGCAGGAAGGATTTGGTGTGATACCACATGTTACAAGCACATACTCTGGAGTGTTTGTGTCCCAACCCAGAGGACAAATCTGGGAACATGCCTCTTGGGACACTAACATCTGATACCACCACCAGAGAAGGAACATGTGCCTGGTGTGTGACCAGAAAAGGACTGATGAATGTCTAGTGCCCCTGAAGTCCTAGAAGAAATTCTACCTCGTCATTAGAACATTGGTCACCATTTTGAGAGACTGCATGTATACAGGAGCTGTCTTAGGGAACACATGACCCCAAATTCACCCTTTCCGTTTATAGAAATGAGGCTCAGAAAGGGGAGGTGGCCAAGTGAGGGTGGCCCCGCAAAGCTGGCGATTCTCTCTTAAAAAGTCTACTGGCTTCCTGAAAGTTTTCCTTCACCGTTTTGTGTAACTGGAGTCCTGAAGATGCAGCATCTTCGGGAAGGGAAGGGGCTGGGGGCGTGGCTCAGCAGTAGAGCCCTGACCTCACATGAACAGGCCCTGGTTTCTTGCCTCAGCAACAGGGCAGAGGCGAGGCAGGGAGAGGATAGGGACTCACCATTAATCTGAGGGCCTGGGCAGGGTGGCAGTGGTGGTGGTGGTGGAGGCAATGGCAGGGCTCAAAGGACAAGAGAGAGTGCCTTTCTGTGAGCCCCAGGATCCTGAGGGCCCTGCCCTCAGTGCCACTCAGATCACGTGCTTTGATGAAAGTTTACATCTTTGGAAAAATAATGAAGGTTGGTCACTAATGGGCCTTTGAGAGTTGTCACCGGCTTGCTGATAATTATAGCGCTTTAATGGGGCTAATTCAGAGAGAATCAAGCTCAGGCCCCTGTTGCTTCCTCCAAGGCTGAGTGTTCCCCAGCAGGGCCTATGCAGACAGGCAGCTAGCTGGCCATGACCTTGGTCTGCACTTGAACTCGCTTGACCCATTCACCCCTGGGAATCAGAAATCAGTCCTTTTTGTTTTGTATTTTGGAAGAAAAATGTCAGCCTCTAAAACAGTTTCTCTGGAGCTGATGGGATGGCTCAGTGGGCAAGGGTACTTGCTTTGAAAGCCTGATGACCCAAGGGCAATCCCTGGGATACACAGAAAAGTGGAAGACCCAATTCCACAAAGTTGTCCTCTGACCTCTGCATGTGTGTGCTGTAGCACACTTCACCCCCTCACATCACACATACACAATTATAAATTCAATAAAAATGCTTTTTTTAATTGGCGTGAAATCATAGAAAATTACTTAGCCTAATTTGAAAGCACTTCATAGGCGAGGGAACTGAGGTAGCGTGCTTGGTAGGCACTGTGGGGGAGGATGCAGAGGAATCAGCGGTAAACCTCCCTTTCACAGAGCCTAGAGACAGATTCAGACCTTAGGCATCTCCTCTAGACCTTCAAGCCATTCAAAATTTCATCACATCCAGGACAAGATTTGACCTCCTTGATTCCTCATTTAAGCCTTTTACTTTGACCTCATCCTTCTTTTCTTTGTATTTCTGACACCTCGGTTCCTCTGTTGCCCCCAATGTCCCCTTCCACTCTGCTGGCCTTCTTTCCCCTTCCCCCCAGTTTCAGAGCAGAGGCTTCTGTGGATGTTTGCCTCCCTGTCCCTTGCTGAGTTTCTGTGAGCATCCTAAGACCAGAGACTGTGTGCAATTCAGCTCATGCTTGGCTCTCCTGTGACCCCTGTACAGTGCCTGACACATAGTTGGCACTACACTGTTGAATGTGAAAGAATATGACAGAGGTCTGGCCAGAATATGACCGAGGCTCATACAAGTTCTGGGTGAAGGAAGAGGCCATATAAATCAGTAACTGGAATCTGCCCATGCCCAGGAGAACCTTTCAGGCAGACCTAACAATGGTTCTCCACTTCACCCTTGCTCCATACCTCTGTGGGCACCTGTCCTGACCTAGCTGAGTGAGTCATTTGGGAACACAGACACGTGATGCAATTCTAGCCAATGAGACAAAAGGACAGGTCTCCTGGGAACTTCTAGGAGAGATTTTTCTGGATCCTAGACATGAGAATAGAATTTTTTTTTTTGGTTTCAAATCAAATCTAGAACCTTGTTGTGATATGTGATGCCTGGACCCACAGCAACCACCTTGGGTCATGAGGGTCCTGCTCAGTTGAAGGAGAGTGAGAGCATCACCATGACCATGTTTTACAACTGATGTTCCTCACCCATATACCCTTGGAAATAGGAAATCTGCCCCGATTTTCAGCCCAAGAGGGAAAGAGCTGGCTGAGCAGAAGGACTGACAGAAGCCTTGTCGCCAGAGATGCTGGAGGGCTGCTTCAGGATACCCTGGTGTCTGCAGTGGGACCTTTGCTTCCCTGTTGGGCCGAGCTCCTCTGAACTGATTTCATGGCAATTATAACCCAAAGCCTCTTAGTCATCATAGCTTTGGGGTCCAGGTTCCTCTGTAGATGGGGAGCAGGTAGCTTGGGACATCCGGGAGCAGAAGCCTAGGGTGATGCTGCATCTTCTTCACTGGCCTAAGCTCAGCAGGGAATGAAGGGTGTGTGTGCAATGTGTTGTGCGTGTATAGTGTGTGTGTGTGTGTTTGTATTCATGTGACCATGTTTGCACACTTTGAGGTGACCAGCAAAGGAGGGGTTTTAAATAGAGCAGAGCCAAGCAAAGAGGCTGTTTTTATCCTCTGCTTGGACAACAGAGCAACCGCCCTCATTTCTTTTTGTCTGAACAGATAATCCAATAATTAGAGCAGCAAATAGCATAACCCTGGCTAAAGCCATAATGAACCATCTGGCTCGAATCACTTAGGCTTATTCTAAGGGATCTGGTTGTCAGAGCTCAGAGGGTGCACAGCTTGGGTACCAGGTACAGGGTGGTCTTGCTCTGTGCTTCCTCACCCATAAGAGCCACAATCCTCACGCTCTTAGCCCGATGAGCTGCAAGCCTCCTGGCTCAGCCTCATATCCACTTCCTCAGCAATGCGACCTCCAGGCCTCTTCTCCACACTTTGTTAGTGTGTCATAGTGATCTGGGTGTGGCCAGCCCCCAGGTTCAGCTGGGAAAGCTGTATCTAGGACCCAGCCTATGTGAGACTGTCCCCAGCTAGGACACCTGTGGCTGAGGCCAAAGCCTCAGCATGGTTCCCTCTGCACCACCCCCAGCCGCTGGAACAGTATTGTGCAAACACTGTGGAGCCGACTAACAGGAGATGGGGCTTCTGATCTGTTTTAGTCTTTGTGGTGGGGTTTCAGGACAGCCAAAAGGACTAGGTTTCTCCCTTCTAGGCTGTATGTCATCTTCTGGGCCTGTACGGCAACTGGAGTGTGGCCTGCAGCGCAGGTATAAGCTTCATCCACCTGCTCACTCCCCGGGCTGCAGGCAGAAGGCTGGAAATGGGAACCACTTCCTATCCTTTCTTCCCAGGATGGCTCTGAGTCCCTCAGGAGGGTGACTGCGGTCCTAGTTAGAGCCTCCCCAGACGCCAGTCAGCCCGGATCCTTGCACTGAGCGCCAGGAACTGGGCAAGGGAGTAAAACCAGGGCACAGCTCTGCAGACTTTAATAAATTCTGCCCACCCAGCTTTCGGCAGTCTGCAGGACAAGCAGAGGGTGAGGCCTGCTCCATAGCTTCTGTGCTTGGGGGTAGGGCCTTGGTGAGAGGGTCCAGGCCTAGAATACACAGTGTTCTCAGGCGGAGCTTGATCCACCTCTGTTGATGGGCTCCCTGAAGCGAAATGCGGAGTCTGTTCCCAGGGCAGCATGGTGAACTACTATCTTCAGTTCAGAGGCACAAGTTATGCCAGGAAAAAGCCAGGCCCTTCCCCAGCGGCCCCTGGGAACACCCAGGTCGGGCACAAACCACTACTGTTGCACAAAGGAGGGGCTGCTTTTGCCATGGGAAAGCTGGTGTGAGACCCTCATACCCCACAGTCCCATAGTAACTAGGTTTTGAGGCTGGTTCTTCAGGTCTAAGTGAACCAGCTTGGAGTCACAGTTGGGCTGGGGCTCTTCCATGAAGCGACCCTTCACTCCCTCCACTCCCCCGCCCTCCCCCCACTCAGTAAATCCGTTGGACTCCAACTACAACCTATTCCCTCCTTGGTTTCCTGGATGGTCCCCGGTGGGCCGGCTAGGCACCCCCAAGGACCACACAAGACGCCAGAAGTGCTCCTGGCCTGGCTTGGGAGATCCTGGTGTCTGCTGTCTCCCTGGGGCTGAGTCCCGGACCCAGGCTGGGGACCCTCCTGCCCCGGGAAGCCGGCGTAACAGGTGGGCGGAGGTCCGCGGCCAAGGCCAGCGTCGCGGTGGGGTCCGCGGACGCGGAAGGAGGAACCGCCAAGGTTTTTCCAAAGGACAAGCGGCTCGCGGTCCTGCTCCTCGGCCCGCGCACTAGCAAAGCCGCGGCGCGCTGCGGGCCGCTGGGCCCGCCATAGCCGCCACAGGGTCCCCAGCTCGCCGGGAAGCCACTCCGGACGGCCCGCAGAGGGCTCTGGGGCCGGGAGCCACCGCGCGGCCCGCAGCAACTGGTGTCTTCCCGGGGCGCAGCTCCGCCCTTCCAGGGAACAAAAGCCGCCGCCCGCGCTGGAGCTCCCGGCGCGCGGGCCGGGAAGGGGTGCGGGGCGCACTCAAGGGAGCGGAGGCCCGGAAACGGGGCGTCCCTAGAGGATGCCCCCAAACTTCCCTGCTCTCGCGTGCGGGTGTGCCGGGCGGCAGCGGCGCATGCCCTATGGGGACCCGGGCGCGGGGAGGGGGCGACCGGCGGGCGACCGAGAAACTTACTGCAGTCGTCCGACTCATAGCCGTCGGCGTCCGGCTCGTCCTCGGGGGGCTTGGCGGGCGGCCTCGCGGGGCCGGGGCTGGGGCTGGGGCTCAGGCTGGAACCGTAGGCTCCAAAGAGCTGGTCCACATCCTCATCGTCTTCGCGGCCGCCGTCGGAGGGGCTACGGGGGCCGGCGCTGGCTGCAGACGGGCGCGCGGGGGCGTCCGGGGGCGCGGTGGCGCGGGGCGCGTCGGTGGGGGGCAGGCCCCGCGGGAAGCGGGGGAAGTAGTCGGAGATCTGTTTGATGGGCCGAATGGGCCCCGGGCACACGTCGATGGCCATATGCTCCTGGATGCTGATGGTCGCCTTCTCCCCGCGCCGCCGGAGGGTCATGCAGGCAGCGCCGCAGCGCGCGGCCCGGCCCGGCCCGATGTGACCCCGGCCCGGGGGCAACTCAGCGGGTCCCGCGGGGCTCGGCGGGGGCTGCGGGCATCGCCGGCGTGGCCCCCGGACGGCCCTGAAGCGATTGCTGCCTGCTCGGCGGCGGCTGGTGCGAGTGAGTGTGGGGCCGGCAGCAGGGGGCGGGCCCAGCCCGCGTCACCCGGTAGCAACCAAGCGGTGAGTGTGCGGGCTGCGCGCGCGGGCGGGCGGACTGGCGGGCGCGGAGAGAGCGAGGGAGCGAGCGAGCGAGCCAGGAGAGCAACCATTCACTCGCGCTCACACGGCGCGCACACACACGCGGGAGACGCGCAAGGGCACTCGGAGCCTTCCCTCACTTACACTCGCAGGCCTGGACCCGCGTGCCACTCATTCTCCCATGAGGGGCTACAGTCACTCTTGCGGGACATGCGCAGGTGTGTGGGGCACTGCAAACACACACGAACGTGCTTAGAGACAATCAGTGGAAACCCATTGGAGCTACAGGCTACAGGCACATGCAGTGGTGGCAGATGCTATGGCACAGCGCACCCCCCCCCCAGCAGGCATATACATCCAAGAAACACATGTTCTCAAGGATGCCCAGAACACAGACTCCCGTGCTGTGATCAACTAACAGAACCTATAGCCATAGAAGCCATTTGGGGATGTGGCCATGAACTCCTCAAAATACCCGTCCTGTGCACCAGCAAGTGGGCAGACCACAGGATTACCCTCTCGGGAAAACAGGAACAGGCTGTTTACATCCTGGCATGACATGTGCACTCTAGGCTGTCCCAGGTCACTTCTGGGACAGTCTGTCTGCTCACTTCCTCTCAGGTCACGAAAAAACGGGACCTTCTGTGACCTGGACCGGGCTCTTCTTCATTCAGTCCCTGAATGGTTTGAAAGATCCACAAGGACAGACTGGGTGAGGCTTTAGCCCAGGGCATGGTCAGGATTGGGAGAGGAAGAGACCTCCGGGCGTGAGCCTGGGAGTAAACCCCATTCTTGTGCTTCCCCTGGCCAAGCAACTAAATAAACCCCTGCCGGCCTTCTGGGTACAGCTGTGCTGGGAGCTGGCTGCTGCTTGCACAGGTGCGTCTCCAGTAAGCCCTGGTCTGGTGTGGATGGAATCCTGTTTACTCTGGTCTTCACTGACCAGAGGGAGAGGCTTATCATTTTTGTCTGTGTCTGCCCTATTGCCGAGGTTCACGACCTATTGGGGGAGGGAGGAGCGTCGAATGACTCTTTCGCAGGGGGTCATCTAAGACCATCAGAAAATATATTTATATTATGATTCATAACAGTAACAAAA
This sequence comes from Dicrostonyx torquatus, assembly GCA_028555095.1. NCBI lineage: Eukaryota > Metazoa > Chordata > Mammalia > Rodentia > Cricetidae > Dicrostonyx > Dicrostonyx torquatus. The sequence continues at coordinate 2,332,545 of JAQHUG010000288.1, forward strand.
TTACAATTATGAAGCAGCAATGTAAATAATTTTATGGTTACGAGGTTACCACAACATGAGGAACTATATTAAAGGGTCACAACCTTAGGAAGGTTGAGGACCACTGCTCTATTGAATCTGAATGAGGGTGTCAACCATGAGACCTGTGCAAGGTGAGGACTGGAGATAGAAAAGAAGAGAGCCTTCCCTATTGCTCTTTTTTTTTTTTTTTTTTCCGAGACAGGGTTTCTTTGTGGCTTTGGAGCCTGCGCTGGAACTAGCTCTTGTAGACCAGGCTGGTCTCAAACTCACAAAGATCCACCTGCCTCTGCCTCCCGAGTGCTGGGATTAAAGGCGTACGCCACCACCGCCCAGCCTCCCCTATTGCTCTTAGTTACATCATTTGAGCCCCTGAATCTCAGTTTCCTCACCTGTGGAATGGGACTAATTCCAGTTTCACGGCAGTATGGTGGAGCTCCACATTAGTTTAGCACTGAAGATGACAGGCATGAGGAGCTTCACAAGGCTGCCTTTTCCTTCCTTTTAGAGACTAGACTCACTGGTAAGAAATGATGGAGAATTAGGTGGAGAATTCCTCCCCCTCTTTTCACTTTTCGTTTTTTCTTTGTGGCATTGTGACTTGAACCTAGGGTCTCACACACACACTAGGCACACTCTACCTACACCCTGAGGTACACCCCCAGCCCTCAGTAGTTTTTATTTTGAGAATGGGTTTCCATAAGTTACCCAGTAGGCCTTGAACTCTTTCCTTCCGGGGTTGGTTTTGAATTTGTACCTAGTCTTCTTTGTAGTTCTTATTTTGAGACAAGGTCTCACTAGGTGGCTTGTGCTGGCCTTGGGCTCACCTTAGCCCAGGCTGACCTTCGCCTTCTGATCCTCTGCTTCTGCTCTGGATGACAGCCTACTCCACCTGTCTTTGGAACCTGTCCTGCTCTGCCACATGCCCCAGTCACCATTTCACTGATCCTGTTACTGTCCCATCATGGAGCCAGAGGTTCTTGTTCCCATTTTGCAGCTAAGGAAACAGAGAATAGCCTCGGGGGACTGCTGGTTGCTGAGAGCTGCAATTAAGACCTACAAGAGGGCTGGGTATGGTAGCAAAGACCTTTAATTCAACATTCAGGAAACAAAGGCAGGGTTGCCACATGCTTGAGAGCAGCGGGTCTACACAGTGAGTTCTAGACCAGTCAGGGCAGCACAGCAAGACCCCTTCTCAAACAATACAGCCTTATTTTTGTTTGTTTCCATTCTCCCATCCCCTTCCCTCTCCTTTCTCACCCCTACAGAGCTGGAATGGCTCAGAGTGGACCTGGCTGCACAAGTAAAGCCTTGCACTCCAGGATCCCCACAAGACTTCTTGGATGGGGATAGCTAGATGGAGTGGGGTGGGGGTGGAAGGGCTGAGCTTCAGGGATCACAGGGCAGTGACCTGGCCTGGTGGTGGGTGCTGGGAGTGCCTGCTCAGCCTTCTTGAGATTCTAAGTCTAAGGAGGGACAGAGGCACCTGGTCTCAGCAGGGCTGTCATTCTAGGATGACTAAAGGGGTGGCTTACTCCTTAAGCAAGCGTACTGTGACTTTCCCTATGCCAGAGGTGGCAAGAGGTGCCTGTAGCATGAAATGGGTATCAGAATACAGCAGCAGAGCAGCCTCCACAGTTCCTTCAGGAGGAACAAGAAAAGGTGAGTGTCATCTTGGAGACAGGGAGAGGCTTCAGGTGGGCAAGGGGCAAGCGAGCAAGTGGGACTGGGCACAGGAGCCTGGGTATATCGACTCCTGACCCTGTGTTCTTTTTAAGCCAAAGTCTGACCCGTGGGCTCATGGGGAGATTGGGACAGAGGAGGGCTGACCATTTCCTCCTGGCTTCTTGACCATTTGAAGAAGTGGCTTTCTGGAAGGGCTGCTCACAGTTCTTGGCTCCATGAGAGTTAGCTCTTGAGAAAAGTCAAGAAGTGGGAAAGGGTTCCAGCTTACAAAGCACTGAGGAAGAAAAACCTATGATACCCATGGAAGAAAATGGTGTGTGAGCCAGGTGCTGGCATCTGACAGAATGGAGGCCCATTCTGAGTCTGATTTGAGTACCAGTGAGCTCTGCTGACATGGGATGGGACCCCGCAAAGGGAGACTTGTTGAAGTGGTGTCATCTGGAGAGAGGAGGCCTAGTTTCTGGAAAGACCATGGTTAGGACTGAGAAGGACTTGGAGTTGAAAGCCACCTCTCACCCTGACTTTGTGTGAAGTGCTTCAGTCATAGGATTAAAGGGAATCTGGACAGAGGATGCCTATCACACTATATGGCTGGTAGGAGGCACTCTTGCCATGTCTCCTGGCTGCAGATGTCATCCTATGCCATGTGCCTGCCTCAGTTTCTCTATTGGGTGAATGCAGTCAGCTGCTTTGTCTGTTGCTAGGACCAGATGAGGATACAGACAGGAAACCTGTTGAGAAATGAATGTTCTTGCCAGTTCTGAGTACCAGCTGGCAGGGGGCGGGGTTCTCCAAGCAGCTGGGTATGTCCAAGCCTAATCAATCATGTTGCTGGGGGTGGGCAGCTTTGCAGCGGAAGTTGGCCCCCGGCAGGTTCAGTGAGTATAGTCTGCTTCCCCCCCAGACTCTCTCCAAGGCCCTCTACAAATAAAATGGACCCCACGAGGGCTTTCTGGGCTGTCTGTCTCACTGTGATGGATGTCTATGAATAATGAAGATTCCAGGGCCCCACCTCACACCCGCTGACCCAGAAGAGGTGTGTGCAATGCCAGATGTGTCTCAACAAGCACCTCTAAATGATTTTCATGCACAGCCAAGGCTGCGAATTGCTGGGTTAGGAGGTGCTAATGGTTCGATACTGTAATGCTCAAGCCTCAGGTGCCCCGCCTACAGTTCACACATGTCACAGTTCATATATGTCACAGTTCACAAATGTCACCCACACCACCTGCAGCACCTCTCAGTATTTAGTACTGTGATGCTCAAGCCGCAGGTGCCCTGCCTACAGTTCACACATGTCACAGTTCACGCATGTCACAGTTCACACATGTCACACACACCATTGACAGCACCTCTCAGTATTTAGCAGTTCTCTTCTGAGGAAGTAAGTGGTGTGGTATCTGGGGAGGGGAACATTTCTAGAAGGATTTGGCCAAGTCAGAGTGGGGAGTTTGATTTGGCCTCCTTCTTGGTCCAGAATGGATAGTGAAAACCTTTCCCTTTTGAAGGTGACATACATTTCTTCTTTTTTTTGAGACAGAGTTGCATGCAGCTCAGGATAACCTGAAACTCAGTATGTAATTGAGGCTGGCCTTGGACTTCTGATCCTTCTGCCTCTGCCTCTCTAGTGCTGGGATTACAGGTGGCATGCCATTTGCTTTTGTTTTTCAAGAAAGGGTTTCTCTGTAGCCTTGGCTGCCCTGGAACTTGCTCTGTAGACCAGGCTAGCCTTGAACTCACAGAGATCCTTCTGCCTCTGCCTCCCAACTGTTCGGATAAAAGGCATACACCACCACTGTCCAGTCAGGTGACCTGCATTTTTGAGGAAATGGCCTCTACTCAGCTGTTGGCTGGATGGCCTTGATTGGTGTCTTGAAGTACAATTAAAAACTCAGGGTCAGAAATTGGGGTTCAACCTGAAGATCCAAAAAGCAAAGCAGCCAGCCATTGGCTCTAACCTCGACCTCAGTCTGAAATGATGATCCTGCCTCTAGGAATCTCAGGATGAGACTGTCTTCCCTCGTTTTATATTCCTCTCTAGGGCTGGAATCAAAGGCATGCACCACTGGGATTAAAGGCGTGCACCACCCCATTTCTATGGCAGCTAGGGTGGCCACTGAGATTAAAGGCATGTACCATCTGATTTCTATGGCAACTAGAGTGGCCACAGGGATTAAAAGTGGATGTCATTGTGGCTACTGGGATTAAAGGTGTGTGTTACCATAATCTGGTCTGTAAAACTGGCCAGTGGGACTGTTTTACTCTCAGATCTTCAGGAAGTCTTTATTTATTAAAGTACATTTAAAATGCCACTACATTTCTCCTTTTTGTCTAAAAAAAAGAGAAGGCTATAGCTAATATAAGAAAAACTATATTCAATATGTACAATAACTATATACAATATATACAGGCAATAAACACATCAACAATGTCTAGTCCATTTGCACTTGACAAAGTCAGAGAAAATACTTCATATCTATTCTATCTTGGTGAGTCCAAAATCTTATACCTAACTTACTTTCTATCACAACTTGCTTTGGTAAACTATAAATCTTCAACTCCCTCAGAGACACAAGAAGGAAATAATAATAACTGAGTAAGCAGGAAGTGCAAGCGACTTCCAAAATATGTGTGTAATGACAGAAACAGCTGGCTGCCTGGAGAGTCACCCAAAGTTGCTCTGCAGTGTTGGGGCATCCATCTTCTGCCTACAGGCCTAGCATATTCAACAGACTTTTCTGTGAAACAGGATATTTTGAGTCCTGCTTGTTTAATTAGGACAGCATAATGTCAGCAGTCAAGGCAGGGGCATTTTCCTGCTCAGTGACTTACTTTTGCCACAAAGAAAGTAAACTCCATGTGGAGTTTCTTTGATGCCCATTATCTTATCTGAAGTAGATTGGTGCTGCCAGGAGCAGACATGTTTCACTGTCATAAAAAAGAAGAACCTAGGTTATTAAGACATCTTAAATGCCATATTCTGTAGATCTCTGAAGTGTTTGAAGATGACTTATCTATCTAAATTATATCTTTGTTTGACCTTGAAAACATAACTAATGTGACTATAAGTTTATTATACTAGATGATTAACTGCTAACCTATATTTTCTTATTATGCTAAACAATTGGTAATATTAATTTTTAAGGACTAGAAATTTACATTACATTGTTAAATGACCTGTATATCTTGAACAAGATTAGAAATATATGTACAGTATGTTTTAACAAAATTAATCTCAAATTTGTAACAGTATATAAAATTTGTATACAATATACAAAAGTAAAACCAATGTAAAACTTTTAAAACTAATAGTTGTTTTTATTTTTTATTTATTTATTTTTTAAATTTATTTATTTATTATGATTACAATATTCTGTCTGTGTGTATGTCTGCAGGCCAGAAGAGGGCACCAGACCTCATTACAGATGGTTGTGAGCCA
>JAQHUG010000288.1:2362043-2386839 GCA_028555095.1 Dicrostonyx torquatus
AACAACAACAACAAAAATGTTCTAACATGTACAGTTGTGTATGTACACATGTATGTATGCCTGTATGTGTGTGTGTGACTTTTATGTGTGGTGTCCCCCAGTGAAGGCCCTTTCCACTATATTTCTAGCTGGCAGCTGGGGCACCTCTCCAATAGGTGGGCCTTCCCTCTGGTCACCTGATGCTGGGGAGAACTGAGTGGCGTGGGGTGGAGGAGCCAGCCAGGTCACTTCCCAGCCTGGGCTCAGCTTCCTGTCTGCTTGGAGCTTGCTCTTTCCTTTTTCTTCTGTCCGTCTTTGGTTCATTAGCCGGGGCCCCTGTACCAATAAACAGGTTAACAAGAGAAAAGCATGACACACACATGGACCATAAGTTTCCTGTGATCCAAGAGCTTGCCTAAGGAAACAAGGAGCCCCCTCCCAAAGGGGGAAAGCAGTGAAGAGTGGGCAGAGTGAGGAAAGGTGTCAGGGTGGACAATAGGGCTCAGGGTGGAGGACTAAGGTCCCGCCGTGGGGGCTCAGGGTGGAGGACTGAGGTCCCGCTGTGGGGGCTCAAGGTGGAGGGCTGAGGTCCCGTTGTGGGGGCTCAGGGTGAAGGGCTGAGGGCGCACTGTGGGGGCTCAGGGTGGAGGGCTGAGGTCCCGTTGTGGGGGCTCAGGGTGGAGGGCTGAGGGCGTGCTGTGGGGGCTCAGGGAGCATCTCTCCTCAGCTTCCTTCATTCCTTTCCTGTAGGATCTGGAGGGTTCCTCTCATCCAGATCTTCTGACTAGCTTCAAGGGGAGGTCAGAGGTCAGGACAGGGTCAGATAGGGCTTTCCTGTGTGGGCTATTCTTCAGATTCCTTCCGTTCTAAGCATCCACTATACTAAGATGTCACATTTTGGGATGGCGCAGTCTGAAGTCTATTATAAGACAGAGGATGAATGGGGGGGGGGGTCCGTGTTGACAATAGGGCTGGAACACATCCCAACCCACCCTCTGGAATTTCCCATCATTCCTCCTCACCTCAGGAGCTCTGGAGAGCACAACCCAAACTGTTGAGTTCATCTCTCTCATCTCACAGATGAGAGGTGGTGGACAAGGACAATGGCAGGGCCAGGATTGAGGACAGGTCATGCAGTCAGGGACTCCCCAGCCCAGGTTGCCTTTCAGCGGAGTTCAAGGACTCACCTGGGAGGTTCTGGCTATTGCTGGGGCCTTATTTCCAGAGTGTAAATTACTGTACCTGTCAGGACCCACTGTATCATTTGCAGAGTCCAGGGTTCTGCCTTAAAAATCATTATTTCCAGATGATAGCAGAAAAGTATGGAACATACCGTGAGTCCCCAAAGAATGGCACAGGCAGCAGTGTGCCTATGTTGCCAGCACCTGGGCCAGCAGAATGCCAGCCGTCTGCAGAGTAGCCCAGCCTTCCTGGTGGCTCCCTGTTTCAAGTGCTGTGGGTCACTGGGGCCTAGTGGATAACACCGGTGGGAGAGCAAAGGCAGACCCTGGGACTCTGCTGGAGGTATACAAAGTGGAGGGCCTTGGCCATCAAACCCGGGAAAACCAGCCTGAAATTCCAGCACTGAGGAAGCAGAGGCAGGGGGATTGCAAGCTGCAGGCCCCTTGGACTGCATAGTGAGACAACACACCCAAATAAATAAAAAATAAAGTAAATACATAGAATGATATGATATACCAATTTTACTCCCAGATCATATCTGAAAGTGGAGAGTTAGAGGGACATGGACTAAAAGACAGAAAATGATTCATTTTTGTTTACAGTAGAAATTTAGAGATGGTATGGGGGCAGGGGTTTCCTCAACAGGACCAAAGGGGGAAGGGGAGGGGCCCCAGGCTTCTCTAAACTATCCAAGCAAGTGTGTTTTTAGCAGACTCTCAGCCTTAAGCTTCTCCCATCCCCAGGCCTGAAGCTGTTAGCTTTCCCTTTTTCTGCAGCTTGGTAGTCTGTCTTTCCTAGATGTTCAGTCTTTGTTTATGTCAGGGAACAAACCCAGCAATCCTCCAGCATCCTCTTCCATGGTTTGAGAAGCCTTCTACTCAAGGTTGTATATCTAACTGCAAACTGCATAGGACCCAGATGTGATCATGGCCCATCTGGCACTAAGGGCCCCTTCCTAGTGAGGGGACTTCTTCCACCATGACTAGCACAGTGGGAGCCCCCAGTTAGCCCCCACCTCTGCTGGGAGTAGGGAGAGTAGAGACTTGGGCTCCCACCTTTTATAGCAGGAAGGAGATTACTCCCTTGAGAGCCTATGCTGCCACCCCTGCACCAAGAGACAGGGCAAACCGAATTCTAAGGAACCAATCATCTCCCAGGGCAGAAGGGTGGGAGACAGAGCTCCCCGTGTGGTAGCCCTGGGGAACAGTATCCCTGGGAAGGGTCCACAGGCAAGGGTCCACTCTGCTTGATTGTTTCTTAACCTCTCACGCAGATATTTGGCCTTTGAGCTGTGACCAGCTAAGAGCAGGCACCTGGGTATAGGCTATCTGTGGGAATGGGAAGCCCACTCAGCTTCCTGGTTCTTGAGTAGAGAAAGTGACATCCAGCTTGCCCTGAGTCAGGAGTGCCAAACCCCAGATAGAGCCTGTGCCTGAGCTAGGAGGGAAAGTTCTGTTCCTGTGGAAGAAAGCTTCCTCGGGCGCCGGCATCCCGAGAGGCTTCGGTTGTTTGTCTGGAGCCAGCGTGTTCCTGGAGGCCAGTCCTCAGTCCTCCTTCAAGCTCTCAAGAGAGATATGAATGTCCTGTCTCAAAGAGTTGTCACGGGGCTGGAGAGATGGCTCAGTGGTTAAGAGCATTGCTTGCTCTTCCAAAGGTCCTGAGTTCAATTCCCAGCAACCACATGGTGGCTCACAACCATCTGTAATGAGATCTGGTGCCCTGCAGGCATACACACAGACAGAATATTGTATACATAATAAATAAATAAATATTAAAAAAAAAGAGTTGTCACCATAGGTGAGCTCTCAGGAGTTACGATAGCAGGAACAGGGTCTCCCTCAGCTGGCTGTGGGGCAGTACCATTTCTGATGGTGTAAATGCTCCGTCTACACACACTCCTTCTCCAGCCAGGCTCCCTCATGCCCCCATTGCATGTGCAGAGCTCTTTGCTGGCCTTTGGGGTGACACTGGGCACTGGAGGAGGAGTGGGGAAGGAAATGGTGTGAGTGCTGGTGCTGGGGGGTGGTGGTGCTGTGGATTGGGCTCAGCAGTAGAAGGACTGCCTAAATTGAGGCCGTGGGTTCGATATCAGGTACTGCAGTAGTCAGCTGGTAGAGAAGACAGGGAGGGTGCTTTGCCTTGGCATCATAGCTTTCTGGGAGCCATGAACAGCTGGAGGCAGGGACAGACAGCTTGCTTGGGTGGGAGGTTAGACATGAGGGCTCCGCAGGGTCCTAAAGCCTGTTCTTTTTACATGGCCTCTCAAATTCTTTTTTTTTCTCTATTCTTTCCCGTCTTGCTGGCTGCTTTTGATTTTGTCCCCCCCACCCTGAACACCTGCTCCCCCCCCCACTTTCCAGTTGCTGTGACATCAACAGGCTAAGGAAAAACCATTCTCTACATTTTGGGTAAAATATTCACTAAGCGTTTAAAAACAAAATGGGTCAAAGGGAATGTTCACATCAGAGTTTTTTTTGAATGGTGGCTTTTCCATGGATAAGGTTAGTCATCATTAATGTCACAGTGGTCAAGCATCTACCTGTGACTAGAGCAGATATGTTCCCCCTTCTTTCCAGGTCACTAACAAGGAAGGAGAGGACACAGGTATCCATGTCATTGAATTCTCCAGTGGAGACAGCCTTGCTAGATCTTGTCCCATTGAGGAGCCACATTTTCCTCTCCTTTCTACGGTATAGGTGTGCTTGTTGCGACCTTGAACCCTTGGCCTCTGTTTGTATAGTGAGATGTGATGCAGAGGCGGGATGTGAATAGCCAGTTCCTGTTGAGAACTGACAGCATCAGCCTGAGTGTGTGTGTCCAAACCCCTCCTGGCTGTGTCTAAAAAGACCAGTGAGCTAATGTCCCCTGTGTTGGTCGGGTGATACTAGTCCCCAGGCCAGCTCACAGGTCCTCTGGAAGCCCCTAGCTGGCCCATCTTTGGACCAGATAAGCATGTGATGGACACCAGAAGCAACCCTGTGAGGAAGTATCCACCTGCCTTTCAGCTGCGGTTTTTAAGGGGCTGGTAGGCCTGGCTCGGGTGTTTCAGAGGGAAGCAAAGACTCTCCTAAGGGCTGTTTGTGCAGGTTGCTATTTCTGATTGTGATTGCTCCCTGGTTCTTCCCTCTTGGAATTAGAAGGTATGCAATTCTAATTGTTTCCTGGGATTTCTGTGCCAGGCAATGACCGGCAATGTACCAGATAATGGCCAGCACACCCATTACAAAAGCATTGAAAGGAGGGGGGCTTGGACACGTACTCAGAGGCCCGTGTGCCCAGCAGCTTATTCCAAACAGCAAAAGATAGAAGTGAGTCAAATGCCCATCGAGATGAGCGGGTCAGCATCTCAGTGGATCCACGCAGTGGGATGTCACTCAGCTGATGTCCAAGATCTGAAATGATGCATGTCACAACATGGAAGGACCTTGAAGACACCATCCTAAGTGAAATCTACAAACAGAATGGACATATATTACATGTCCCACTTAAACTAGGCACCTCATGTTGTCAAAAAAAAAAAAAGAAGAAGAAGAAGAAAGAGAGAGTAGACAGTTGGCAGGGCTGGAAGTGGGGAAGTGTGGGGAGCTATTGCTTGATGGCCACAGAGCTCCAGTTTGGGTGATGACAAAGGTGGTTTTTGTTTGTTTGTTTTTGTTTTTGTTTTCCAAGATAGGGCTTCTCTGTATAGCTTTGGAGCCTGTCCTGGAACTCACTCTGTAGACTAGGCTGGCCTCGAACCCAGCAATCCACCTGTCTCTGCCTTCTGAGTGCTGGGACTAAAGGCATGCGCCACCACTGCCTGACTGATGACAAAGAAGGGTGGTGATGGTTACGTAGTGTTGTGAATGAATGTCACTGAACTGAGTTCCTGACATGGTTAAAATGGTAAATTATATGTAATTTTAACACACACACACACACACACACACGAGTAAGTAAGTGACCATGGAGAATGAAGTACCTGTGGGAACTTGTGAAGCAAGCTAGGGTCTGGGGAGCGAGTGTCCTCTTGGAGTTCAAGGGTCATCCCTATGTCCTGGTCACACCTTCAGGCTGTGGATGAATGGACAGGTTTGAGGCTTCAGAAGCCTGGAAAGGATGCCTGATTGACAGAAGCACCTAGAAGCCCTCTGAATCAAATCCCCTTTTGCACTAAGCCCAGGCATTAAGCCCAAGCTCCACTAGGTCCAGTTTAACTAACACAGACAGGTGTTAGCACAGGGCACTCTGAGCCACACTGGGCCATGGGCACCAGGCAAGGGTGAAATCTGTGTGGGGCCTGAACTTTATTCTCATTTGTCACATCAGCAGGAAATTCTCCAGTGGGACAAGAAGCTGACTTTCTCCCCTTCCATCTAGTTTTCCATATGTGTTCCTCACTAGCCAGGCTGTTCTGCAGCTGCTGCCTTTACGTTCAGAATCCTGATTTGTTCCCACAAATCCTGGTCCCCGCAGCCTCAGGCTCACAGCCCAATCTTGGGCATCTTTTCCCCCTGGGGGCATTAAGAAGCTCTTTAATGTCTCTGCCTCCCTTCTCTGTACAGTGGGGACAGTGACAGTACCTGACTCCTGGGTGGGGAGGACTCCCTAGAGCTGGTAGCAGGTGTCCAACTCAACAAATAGTGACCACCATGGTTATTATTTTCCCTTCACATCAAAAGCTTCATCTCTCTGGCCTTGGCTCGGTGAAATTGAGAGCTGTTTGTTGTCAGCAAACAATGCTCAGCCCAGGAGGAAGCAGAATGAGCAGAGGGGGATGGGAGGGCGCTGCCTGGAGTCCTTGATGCTGGCCTCCTTTGCTCTTGGCCTGTAGCTTCAGCTGGGTGCACCTTGCGCTCAGCCAGAATGCAGCAACAATTCACATGAGGGGCAGACATAGGCAGACATGGATAGTGTGGGCTCCTGAGAACCTGCAGATGTCAGATACTGTGTGTTTTTGGTGTCCTAGGAAAGGACACCAGCCCCCGTATTTTTGGGGGGTGGAAACGGCTCACATGTGGTGTGTGTGTCTGAGGGAGCTCTGCTGTAGATGTTCCTTGTGCCAGAGCTGTTCTGGGTGGGATGCTGAGGAGCTATCTGAAGTCAGGTACCCACCTAGGCCTGTGAGGAAGGTATGTTTCTCTGCTGGTCTCATCTCTTCTGCCAAGGTCTGTGCCAGATTCCATAGGCAGTATAGGACTAGGGCTGCCAGCCTAGGGAGCACAGAGCCCTCCAGGGTGTGAAGTTCCAACGGAGATATCTCCTGCCCCTGGGAGTGTGGAAATCACCTCCTCAGCCTCTGTCCTGGCCTATGTGTGAGAGTGCAGCTCTGAGCATACCAGTCATCATCTTCATCAGGGCAGCTGTGACTACTTGCTGGGGACCCTACAAATAGGGCCTATTGAGTCTTGACGCCCCTCATAGGACGGAGGAGGGAGGGCCATGGGAGCCTCACCTGAGATTCTAGCCACGCCCTCTTACACCTTTCAGCCAGCTGTGTGTGATTCTGCCTTAAACGCACGCATGTGCACATGCACTCATACGCAACATGTGGCCTCATGATCTTAGGAGGAATCTAGTGGGTATAGAGAGCAGAAGAGAAACTGAACTCCATCTCTGTAGCTATGAGCAAGTACTTTGGGATCACCTATGTTTGGTGAGTAAGTCCAATAAATTCATGGGTTTCCCACGTTGGACTTTGGAGGAATCATACTGTCTAGTTGGTGCCCTACCGGAAGGGGGTAGCCATTTGTTGGTGCCTACCCAGGAAGACAGTTCTGATAACAGCTTCTAACCCAGAGACACCGTGGAGAGCTCCCAGTGTTGTTTGTACAGTCCGCTGGGTGATTCCGAGGTGGCAGAGGGCAGAGGTGGCCACGTCTATTTTGTGCACTGCTGAGCCCCAGCCTCTAACTACACCTGGTCCCTGCAGCTGCCTGACAAACAGCGGATGGCCAGATCAGCGCCGTGAACTCATGGTTCCCATGCTGCAGAGGGAAGAGCGGGGGTGTCTGTTAGACGGCCTCATGTGCCATGCTATAAGGGCATCTGAATGGCTGGGGTTGGCATCATGCTTGAACCCTGCAGGGGCAGCAGCTCACAGCTGGGACAGACATGATGGTAGGAACCCTCGGGGGCTTTTATGCTTTAAATGGCCGCAAATGTCCTGGGAAGGAAGCCTCCCATTTCATAAATGAGAAAACTGAGGCACAAAGATCAGCTAATGAACTCGGGTGCCACGTAGTGGAGCTGAGGCTGGAAACCAGATGTTCCAACGTCATGAACGTTGGACCTGCTTCCTCTTTCAGGGACTGTCAGGTCACCTGCTGTCTGAGATAGTTCTGTGCTCCTTCTGGATTTTGACAGACATTGTAGATCCACTCTCCACTTGTCAGCATGACAAGCTCAGTTCCAAGTGGTAACTTGGCTGGTTGGGACCCCGAACACATTCTACAAAGAAATGATTTATTTGTTGGTCCTATAGCAGCTGAGAGGACTGTGGACTCCGGAGCAGCCCTGACCTGGTAGAAGGTCTAGAGTCCATCTCAGCCGGAAAGTCAAACTGACCAGGATTAACTTGAGGTGAACTGTCTCCAGGGAGCATATTTGTAGTTTGCCTTAGGAGCTGCAGGGTGTGAGGGGCTGGGGGGCCCAGGTCTGGGGTCTGGAGGGGCATCTGTGCTGCAGTGGGCTGGGAGGCCTTTGGCCATTCTTGGAGGCATGGAAAGAGCCCTGTAGCTTAGAGTAGGGGTAAGGGGATGGCCACCTACAGGCTGGGGTGTAGATGCAGGGGCCTCTAGACCTAGGATAGCTTCTGTCCCTCCAAGCCTGTCTTATGAGCTACCTTAAGGTGAAATGCATGGTGTCCACCTGACCTTCTGAACACCATGGCTTGCAGCAGTGTTCCCCTCATGTTCTCAGCACTGGCCTGCTGCAGCTGCTGACTGTTGCCACCCATCATTACAAGAGGAACTGGACTGTCTAGAGTTAACTTGTGTGGAAGATTTAAAACAAAACACCAAAATAGAAAGCAAAAAATGAAACTCAAAGTTTTAGGACCGGAGAGATGGCTTATTGGTTAAGAGCACTGGCTGCTCTTCCAGAGGGCCCCGGCTTGATTCCCAGCACCCACCACTAGTTCATAACCTCCAGCCCCAGGGGATCTGCTGCCTTCTTCTAGCTGCCTTGGGCATTACATGCACATGTTGCACAGACATATATGTAGGCAAGATACTCATACATATTAAGTATGAGCAACTTACTTCCCTATTAAGACAACTAAACAACCTAAAACAACTCCCCTGCTAAGTTTCTACTGAACGTGGAGTGCTGGAAAATCTTTTTCTGAAAGTTTTCTTACAAGTATATACTATTTTTACCTTTAATTTGCTTGTGTAGGTATGTACATGTGAATACAGGTGTTGTGGGAGGCCAGGCCCTCCTGGAGCTGCCTGACATAGGTGCTAGGAACTCTGCAATGCTGCCTAACTGCTCACCCTCTTTCAGCCCATGCGTACATATTGTATGTTGGACGTATTCACCTTCCCTTCCCCATCCCCGCTTCTTGCCTCTCCTCTTTTTGCCCATGAGTCTCTCTTGTTGCCTTAGATCATTAGTTCTCAACCTCTGGGTCACAACCCCTTAAGCAAACCTCTATCTCCAAAAATATTTACAATTCATAACAGTAGCAAGATTTCAGTTATGAAGTAGCAATGAAAATAATTTTATGGTTGGGAGTCAATCTAACATGAAGAACTGTATTAAAGGGTTGTAGCGTTAAGAAGGTTGAGAACCACTGCCTTAGAAGACAATCCCACTTCTCCTTGTGTTACCATAAACACACATGCTTTTATGTGACTGTATAAAATCTAGGGACCACAATGAGAGATCATATAGAGTTCTATCTTTGTGAGATTGGCATAATTTGCACAATGGTCTCCGTGAGTGTGGGCTGCATTTGCACCCTTGCCAAACAGTCCTGAGCTGATGGCACTAAGTCTCAGAGGTCTGCATAGGAGGCTTCAGTGTAGCTCACGGGTTATTCTCTCTACCTGGCAACTCCTCCGCCTCACCCCTGCTAGAGGCTGAGAGCTCCTCACTGCTACCAGCCACCCTCCCTGGGTTTATAACCTTTGGTAGGTATGCTTTCCACTAAAATACTCTAGGGGCCAGCAAGGCAGTTTTGTGGGTAAAGCCCTTGCCGTGCAAGAGTAATGGAGTTTGAACTCACATAAAAATAGAAAAGACTCCACAAAGTTGCCCTGTGACCTCCACATGTGTGCTTTGGTACATGCACTACCCCATCATATGTACATACCATAATAAACATTCCAGTATTTCCGGTGTCCCATGAGACTTGCCAAATAAATGGCAATCTCAGCCCATCCCAAGCGCCTCTCTAGACAACCTTGGGACTTTTAGTTCCCTTGTGTCCCTGTGTTCATGTCTACTAGTTTTAGTTTTTGATCTTCCGGCTTACTTATGTGTGCCATACTTAGCTCTTATGGATAACCCCCTCCACTCTTGCAGACTACTTTTATATTCCTGCCCATCTCTTGTGTCGGCATGATCTAACCCAGTAAAACCACATGGCTCCAGATGACCCTGAGGCTTCCCTGCCTCTCTCCTGTGTCCCCACATCCTTTTTTTGGTTCCATCTCCTGTCTTGTTGAAGCACATCCTACAGTAGCTAAGCGTGCATGAAAGGTGAAAAACTCAAGAGCACACATGCCTGAGAACACCTTCATTCTCCCGTCATACTTGGCAGACCTTTGGCTGGGTATGTCTGGATCAGGAATCGCTTCCTGTCAGCATTAAGAATATGTGACTTATCTGTGTTCTGGCTTTCAATTTTTAAAAAATTATTCTTTCACAATTTCATACATACATAGAATGTACTTTGATCATATTATCCCCTCCTCCTTTCTGCTCCCTCCACCTTCCGTGTGTGTGTGTGTGTGTGTGTGTGTGTGTGTGTCTGTTTCCATGAACATGACATCCGGGCTCCTAGTTCCAGGTGGCCAGCACCAGCTCTGCCACGCCTTGCTGCCACTGTGGACTGAACCCATAAACTAATCATACATTTTCCTCCCTTAAGTTAGCTTTTGTTATCATTTTTGGTTACAGTAGTAAGAGAAATAATGATTATATTAGTAAATTAGTTAATTGGGTAGTGCTGAAGATTGAACCTGGGACCTCATGTATGATAGGTACATGCTCTATCACTGAGCTATATCCTCAGCCACTCATTTTTTTGTTTTGTTTTTTGTTTTTTCGACACAGGGTTTCTTTGTAGCTTTGGAGCCTGTCCTGGAACTAGCTCTTGTAGACCAAGCTGGTCTCGAACTCACAGAGATCTGCCTGCCTCTGCCTCCCGAGTGCTGGGATTAAAGGCGTGCGCCACCACCGCCCAGCCTCATTTGGTTTTTAAACTTTATTTTTTAAGCAGATATATAAAAATATATAGGGGAGCTCATGTATATGTGCGTGTGCATGTGCAGGAGTGCAGGTGCTGTGGCATTGGATCCCCTGGATCTGAAGTTACCGGTGGTTGTGAGCCGCCTGACATGGGTGCTGGGAATGGACTGAGGGCCTCTGGAAGAGCAGTCAGTGCTGAGCCATCTCTCCAGCTCTCTTACCAGTTCCCAATGATGCAAACGTTGATGCTCCTAGCCTTTGGAACTGCGGGGCTTCTTTATAGTCACCCTGTTGTTCAGCTCCTGCTGGGCTCCCCACCACCAACTTGGTGCTCAGCTGGGAAACACTCATGACTCCTCTCATCACTGTCCTCTCCTTTGTTAGTTTTCTTTTTTGATTTGTTTTAATTTATGTGTGCATGCCATGTTGTATGAGGGTGTCCACAGAGGCCAGCAGAGGGTATCAGAGCCCCCAGAGATGGAAGTTGTGGGCTGCTGGACATGGGTGCTGGGCACTTAACTCAGACAAGTGCTCTGAACATCGCATCATCTGTCCCACCCTTTTCTCTCTTCCGCTATTTTTTGTTTAGAAGTTCCCTTAGCTGGAAGTTAAACCTTCTATATTGCTAGAGTTTTTCTGTGGGCCGCTTTTCTCTCTACCACCCCCCTAGACAGTCTCCTGTAGCCCAGTGTAGTCTCGTACTTGTTATGTAGTTGAGGATGGTCGAGCTTCTCCTGCCTCAGCTTTCTGAGTGCTGGGATTATAGGCATGCACCACCATGCCCAGTTTGATGCCGGGCTAGGGAAAGACCTAGGTATCTACCGCTGGGCTCCATCCCCAGCACTTTCCTATTTCTGGGTTTTGTGCTTTGCTTCCTGGGACCTTATCGCCCTCCCAACTTCCACTTTAAAATTTATCTTATTACACACAGAGGTCAGTTTCAGGTGGATTGTTTCTTATGTGCTCTTCATCTTGTCTTTTGAGGTAGGGTCTCTCATTTGGCCTGGAATTTGATAAGCAGGCTAGGTAGGCTGGCTAGGAAGCCCTTGGAACCTGCCTGTCTGCCTCCCCTGCTCTGGGAATACCAAGGCATACCACCATGCTCAGCTGTCTTACCTGGGTTCTAGAGCTCGAACTGAGGTCCCCATGCCTGTGGAGTGGTACTGACTGACCCATCTCCCCAGGCCCTGTACTGTTAGTTTTAATTTTGAAGAACATTAACTTTTTTTCTAAAAAGTAGCACTGTTTTCATTAATTTTTAATTTTTGGTAGCCCTAGTGATGGAACCTGGGGCCTTGCACATTAGGGAGAGTGATCAGCCTCTGGGTCCCCGCTCCTGCATTTTCTTGTTTCATGCAGCAGTATCTTCAGAGGACCTAAAGTCTTCCTCCTGTGAGCTGGATGATCTAGGTTTTGTGTTTTTTGTTTGTTTTTTTTAGCTCCACTAGGCTCTGGGTGCCTAGGCCTGTTCCCACCATGTGAATAAGGCAGACTGCTCTCAGCACACGGATGGAGCTCCTCCATGGCACGTGGTCCTCGCCAGTAGAGAATGAGTGGAGACTCCAGCCTGGGGATTCCCTAATGACAGGACCCATCATCAATTCCCCAACAGAAAGGTAAGCGTCTTGCTTTGGGGGAGGGGAAGGAATAGGCCTGGCTGTTATTAGGCAAAAGGCTGATTTTTTTTTTCTGACCATTCTAGATTTGAGCAAGGGACCTTACCCAGCCTTTGGTTGCCTTTCAGGTTCAACTCTGGCCAGCACTAAACCTGTTCCCAGGGTCAAGGAAGGGCAGTCACCAGGCCATGTAGGCTAAGAGTCCATCAGGGTAGGTATGGGGATAAGGCCAGGGCTCACTGTTTTCTGTTTTGCAGTGTTGGGGATTGAGTGCCGGGGCTCCTACATGCTAGGTAAGCTCTTTACCACTGAAATACAACCCGATCATTTAAAAATCCAGTGCTTTTGAGACCCGTGCTGAACTTCCTGGTCTCTTCAAGTCTGAATTTCTTTTTTCTTTTCCTTTTTTTTGATGGTTTATTTTTTTTTTTAAATGTGCATTGGTGTCAGATCCCCTGGAACCGGATCTTCAGACAGTTGTGAGCTGCCATGTGGGTGCTGGGAATTGAACCTGGGTCCTCTGGAAGAGCAGTCAGTGCTCTTAACCACTGAGCCATCTCTCCAGCCCCCCCCCCCCAGTCTGGATTTCTAGGGAAGATGCAGAGCAAGTGGGCTGGTTTGTGATTGGCTCCTCCCACTTGAGTCTTGGGTTTTAGGGAGGCTGACAATGAATGCATATTACTGTCTCATCGTTTTAGTTTTCCAAGTAGCTCTCATCCCCCCTCTCATCCTTTTGTCTTTGCAGTTTAATCCATTTTCACTCCTTTAGGTTGTGTTGAGTGGGACAGAAGAAATGATGCATGTGCCCAGTCTATTACAGGTACCCAGAAATCAGTCTCTATTTAGAAAACATTTTTGTACAGGTCTGTTGAGACCATTTTAATTTTTTTTTTTATATAGATAGGCTTGCTTTAAGGAGTTGCATTGAAATCTGATCTAGCTGTTTTCTCTAACCCAGGCTTTAGGAAGGGTTTCAGTGAATCAGCAGTACATTTTAAAATTGTAATCCATCCACTGCCATCTCAATATAGGTTGGGATGCGGCGATTGTGGTCTTTGGATCAAGAGTGGCTCCATGAAAATTCTCATGTTGATTATTTTAATTCTGAAGTAGTACATGTCACAGGGAAACCATGAGTTTTTATCTTCTGCCAGCAGCAAGGACAAAAGGCTAACTAACAGTGGTGGCCTTGGAGAGAAAACACTCCAAAGAGGAAGGGATGGTGGTGGGAAAGGAAGGACATAGACACACACATTTCAGAGGAGTGTTTTCTAGAAGCATTAGAAGCATTTATATTTTGAGTATTTTTATGCCTTCTTTGGGTTGAGAATGCGAAACTCCCAGGCTGGGTCAGTGAGCATGAGACAGGGTGGGAGCCTTGTTTTCCATTGAAGAGCAAAACGTTTTAATGTGGGGAGCTGTGTGCCCGGGCTGAGCAAAAACCTGGGGGCCAATAGAGGCTTCAAGGAAACCTCAAAGCTGGGTAAACCCAGCTCCTGGGCTAGCCTGGGGCAAACAGGCTGCTCAGCACTGAGGGGTCACTTGGCTCTGCAGGGTTACACACAGGGTTCTATTTCTTCTCACCATTAGTACAAAGAACGCCCTTTGTTGCCCCACTGAAATTTCAGTGCATATAGGAAGGCCCTTCCAGCCCAACCCAAGACCCAAGCAAATCTAAACATGAGGATGACTAGGGTGGGTGGGTAGGGCAATAAATAAAGGTGGGGGTGCTGAGTGAGGTGGTAGATAAGGGGACTTTCTGCCCAAGAGGGTGCAGTAAGGCACTAGGTGTGGGCAAAGCACACTCAGTCCCCAAACACTGGTTTGTTGACTTGGTCAAGGCCATCAGGGTGCTTGTGAGGCCTCAAGGACCTTCAGAAAGGAGCCAGGGAGCCTGGCCCTGCTTTCTCTCTCTGAATCTTCCTCCGGAGGGTCTGCGTTAGCCTAGGGATGCCGGGTGACCACATCAGCAGCGGGGAATTGTCCGTGTATGTCTTTTGCCTTCAACAGAGAGAGAAAAAGATCACTGAAGAGTGAGTGGGGGTGGCATCCTCCCCAGTGACAACCCAAATGAAACAGATGTGAGGGCAGGCCCTCCAGGGCCCAGGGGGAGCCTGCACATGGACCTTCACTGTCCTCCATGCTGTGTGTGCACAGGCGTGTTATCTGTGCACCCACGCTTCAGTTTCTCCAAACCCTCTAGCCCCCTATAGGTTCACTGCTGCTATGCACAGACTCACAGTGTTGGGGCAGGAACTAATGTATCCTATAGAGGACTGCAGGAGGCTGAAGAGAAGGGACAGGATCCACTCCCCAGACTTGCCTACTCTTGTCTCCCTCTCAGTGCCCTGTGGGTTTTGGGGGAACCATGGAACAGGGAATGGGATAGTTAGTGGGGTAAACACAGGCTATTTGAAGGAGGCCCTAAGGGACTCATCAGATGCTGTTGCATGTGTGTCCCCGTGGGCCATTGGCCAGGGTTGCCCAGCCTAGCAGGGGCTGGTATTTAAAGGAGTCGGTGCCTCTGGGTTGAGAATGAGGCACCTCGTCATGATGCTCCTATGCTGGACCAATGAGTACAAGAGCACTGTTTTCCCCACCTACCACAGGTGTACATCAAGGCTCCCAGAAAGCCAGCCGTGGAGGTGGTAGGCTCTGGAGGATAAGGACAGACCCCACTCCATTGTTCCCAGGCCAGGAAGACTGCCTGCAGCTGTCAGGTGCAAGGGAAGACTGAAAAAGGACAGGAACAGAAGATGGTGGCACCATTCTGAGTCCCTCAGGTTAGGGCTGGGTCTGGCTGGCCTTTGTTCCTCACTGCCTGGCACAGAGTTCAGTAAACATGAAGAACTGAAAATGTCATCCATCACTCAGGGAGGGAGGAGGGGATAAAGACGCTGCCGGACAAGCAGAGCCAAGGCAGTACTCACCGGGCACCCTAGGCTCAGGCCGGGGTGGGGTGCCTCCCTGTGGGTCTGTGGCACTTGTCCCAGTCTCACTGGCCAGGCTGCTCTGGCTGCCTGAGAGACGGCTGGGTGGGCAGGCAGGCCCAATCCTGGGTGACTCCATGCTGCCACCTGCAAGAGACATGTTGTGGATGGGAAGGGAGATGTAACTGAGCTCGCTAGCAAAGAGCCAGCTAGATTTTATCTGGAGTTGTGGGTAGTAACTATGGACCATCTGCCCAGCAGTCCCCACCCACATGCCTGCCCATTCCAGCCAGTCCTCTACCCTCTGCTGATTGACCCGAGACACACTAGAGCGATAGAATGGGCTCTTTTCCTAAGTAATGGATTACTGATATGAAGATTGGCAATTGATAACTTTTCCTCCTTCACAGAGTGAGGGGTGGGGAAGGGACTGTGTGTGTCTGGTAACTCAGTGAGGGGGAGGTAGTACGGGAGAACAATTTTATATGTCAATTATGTTTTAAATAAATGCTGATTGGTCGGTAGCCAGGCAGGAAGTATAGGTGAGAAAACCAGACAGGAAGTAGAGATGGTGCAATGAGAACAGGAGAATTCTGGGAAGAAGGAAGCCCATTCCCCCCAGTCCTGCCCAGATCATTGAAGAAGCAGGATATGATCTGCCCCGCTGAAAAAGGTACGGAGCCATGTGGCTAACATATACTAGAATAATGGGCTAATGTAAGTTATAAGAGTTAATAAGACGCCTGAGCTAATGGGCCAATCAGTTTACAACTTATGGAGATCTCTGTGTGATTTTCTGTGGGAACTGGGAAGGACGGAAACCCTGACAAGCAGGCCCCTCATGTTACAGGGAGGATGTATCATGGTAACACTTGCTACTTAAACTACTAAGACCCTGGAGCCATCTCTGTGTGCATTTGTGGTTTTGTGCATGAGTGTGTTGAAACTGGAATGGGGAGGGAGAGACCTTGAGGGAGATGGGAAACAGGTAACACTCTGCAGCTTCTAGGAAAGCACAATGGGCTGGAGAAATGATCAAAGGTGCTTGGCACTCTGGGTTTGATCCCCAGACCCATATGGCGGAAGGAGAAAACTGACTCCCATAGTTGTCCTATGGCCTTTACACATGTGCTGTGGCTTCCAAGCCAATCAATAAAAACAATAAAACACAGAGGAGGAGGGCAGAGGGGGAGGAGAACAGATGACATAGTTCTTTAAGACGGTCCTACTCAGATGAGAGCCAGCGTGGAGGGAGGAGACAGGGGCTAGTCCTGAAAACAGGGTTGGCAGGCAATTTGTACAACATTCTCCAGGTAGAGCCTTGGGGTACCTGGTGCCAAGTCCAAGACTAGTTCTCACCTCTTACCTCATTTCCTGATACTGACCACTTGGGAAACTGTTAAGGAGGATTCTGAAGGCACATTAAGGCTCGGTGAGAAAGAGCATCATAGTCCACTAGTAATGTCTGCCATGGCATTGGACAGAGAGGTGGTAGTGTGTGTGCCAGACAGTAGCTACTCAGACTAAGCCCAAATCTTCGTTCCCAATAAGGATTCCTGCCATGTATGTCATCTTTGGCCTGAGGTCATAGTCTTAGCTACAGGACAGCACCTCAAGGCATTTTATTCCAGTTCGGGGCAGATATTGTTGGTTTTGTTTTGTTGAGACAGGGTTTCTCTGTGTAGCCCTGGCTGTCCTAATGGTCCACCTGCCTCTGCCTTCTGAGTGCTGGGACTAAACACATGCACCACCACCACCCAGCTTGGGGCAGATATTATAAAGCTCCCTTTTTCCACACCCAAGTCAGCATCCCTGGAACTTCTTTCAAAGGTTCTAGTTCTGACCCAAAAGGACACAGACACCTTTGCTGTGCTCAAAGAAAGGAAAGTCTTCCATTTTCCTTTCCCTCTCTGTTCCTACCTCATTGCCAGGTTAACCCATGTCAGGAGTCACAAAGTGGGCTCAGCGTGAGAAGGGACTCTGGAGATGGCCTGCTCCACCTCATTTGTGTTGGGGAGGAGGCAGTGCCATCAGGAGGTGATGGCACATGCTGGGGCTGCCACTGCAGTTGTACGGCAGAAGGATGGCAACTCAGGGAACTGAACCTGACTTTTTTATCCCTTTGCTGTTCACAAGGCAAACTGAACAGTGCTGACCAGGGTGTTCCCTAGGAAGAGTGTGCAGAGGGAGTGACCTGTGTCCTGTCCTGCCCTTCTTCCTTTATCCCTCACATAGAGACGAGCCTGGCCTCCCCGGTTCTGCTGAGCCTCTATGTTCATTCCTTCCTACAGACCTAGGACACTTTCTTTCATTTTTTAAAAAATATTTATTTATTTATTTATTTATTTATTTATTTATTATGTATACAGTATCTGTGTGTATCCCTGCAGGCCAGAAGAGGGCACCAGACCTCATTACAGATGATTGGGAGCCGCCATGTGGTTGCTGGGAATTGAGCTCAGAACCCTTGAAAGAATAGGCAATGCTCTTAACCACTGAGCCATCTCTCCAGTCCCCCTAGGACACTTTCCAGACACTAGTGGAGAAGTTGCCACCAAAGAAACCAAAAAGCCACTCAGCATCTCTGGCAGCAAACAGCTGACTTTCCACACTTACCTGAGTCCCCTCTAGGCTTGTCACCTTTTGTGCCCTTGACCACAGTGGGCATGGCACTGTCCTCCAGGCTAGAGGAGCTGAGATCCGAGTCACTGTCACTGGAGACCACTGAAACAGACAAGAGCAGGGGAGGGCATGGTTATTTTCTGCTGCTTGGACAGAGTGGGCCAGGGTAGGCCTCCCTCCGGCCACCTGCCACCTGCCACCACCACCAAGTGGCCAGGAATTTCAGTTAGCTCTTTTGTTTGGGGCATGAGAAACAAGAGATGGGGAACAGGACCTCTTTCCCACCAGCTAAGGAGGTGAGACCTGTCGTGAGGACATGGACCCCACATGCCTGGCACCATTAGGGAAGGTTGTTTTGCTTGGTAGGAGTGGATGGCCACCTTTGAGGTAGGCACAGGGACTCTGAGGCCTCTCCCTGGCCACATTCAATACCAAGGCCATGGCTTCATGAACAGGAAACCTACCAGAGCTGACTCTCGGGCAGCAATCAGCATGCTTTTCCAGACTGTTCTCACAAAAGCGTCAGACAGAGCGGCAGGGAATAGCCCTGCCCACCGCACAGACAGGGGCATGTGCCTGTGGCAGTCAGAAGATGGACTCCTAACCCTGGAAGGTTGGCTGTGGTTCCTGACCACTTAACTGTCATCAGCAACCCAGCAGGAGCTAGCCTGGGTCCTCATCAGCCACACACAGTGGGGTGTTGTAAACCACAAAGAGCAAGGAGGGCTCCAAGCAAACACCCTCTTTTCTGCACTCGACTCCATAGTTGGCTGGTTCATCGACTGTGGGCGTTGTAATACAGGATATATTCATCCTTCAAACAGTCTATTTTAATTTGAAGCAGGGATGTACATCCATGTGCCAGCCTTCTGAGGTGCTTCTGAGCCCAGGTGCTTCTCTGAGGACAGGCCCAGATGGCCCAACCTGTACCATGGTCTATGACTCTGGCTCATGTTCTTGTCACTGGAGCTTAATGACCATGGCAAATAAGACCTGACAGCAGGATCTTCCTAGATTTTTCCATATCTTCCTTCTGCTTTTCACAGTTGTCCTGCCCACGCCTAATTCAATAGATTAAAAAAAAAAAAAAAAAAGGAAAATTGCTTCTTCAGGTTTTACAAAGTCTTGGTGTTGATGAAACAGCCCGAGCCTCTTTTCTGACTCTCTTCGTTAATTTACATAGCAGTAACTAAGTGATAATGACGATAATAAGTAGTGGGATCAAAGGTAAACAGATCTCTCTCACAGGTGCCTGACTCAGGGGTAGGTCATGGGCAGGAAGGACAGAGCTCTGGCTTTCCTTTGAAATGCCAAGCGCTGGTGTGTGAGGGAGGGGGTGAGTTGAGGTCTTCACTAGGCAAGTGAGGCTTCCTCCTCAGGAGCCAGCGTTCCCTCTGGGAAGAGGAACACAATGGCTCCTTTCAAGGCTGGCTACCAGGCTCCAGCTGACGGCTGCCGAGCTCTTTCTGGGGCTGTGCTCTATCTCCTGAGAGGGCAGTGAGGCACCACTGGAGACGTCCTGGTCAATGAGGGGAATTCTTGTGGGAACAAGGTCTTTGTGTGTGTCAGGCAAGCACCCACCAACTGGGCACTCACCAGCCCCCTTCAGCAGAGGTTGAATCTGTTCCACCCTCATCATCGTCACTAGACTTCCTTCCACCAGGATGACTGTCACAGTGTCGGCTCTCCCTCTGCACCGTGTGTCAGCCAACACACATCCTCTAGAGGGCCAAGCCCACACCCCTGTTCACCAAGAGGAGGCTCATGTGCATCGCTGAGTGACTATGTGACTGTCGCTGGCCTTGCTTCCTCTGCCCCAGCCTCTTTCCTTTTGCTGCTCTGGTTCTCTCTCCCACTGGCAAGACTTCTGATTTTGCCTTTTCTGACAGAACCAAGAGGAAGTGGGGGTGAAGAGAGATGGGGGTGGGTTCACGTGCCTCTTCATGGCTCATGAGAGTCGTAGGTAAGAACCTGACTTACTTTGTAGTTCCTTTTCAGGTCTGAACTGAACATGAATCCACGGAGACCAGATCTCAAAGGCATCGTGCTGCAAACACGTTGTTTTGACTCATTGCTGGGCTGACTAAACACTAACCCCTCAGAGCCCCAGTCACAGAAGGTGGGAGGCTGGCAGGAAGTGGGCTGCTGTTCAAACACCTGGAGCAAGTAGCTCCCTGTGCTCCCCTTTGGGGCAATAAAGGAACACTGGATGGGAGCTTTCTAATGGGGGTAGGACAGTACCTAGGAGGAGCTGGTGACTAATACCCACACTGGTCTCTCCATCTCTCCGGCAGAGACATTTATGAGTGATCTATCAATGCGTTTTGAACTGGGATATTCCATCTTCCTTGTGACTTATCTGGGGACTTCATACTTAGGAGTTGGACTGGGCACAGGGCTCTGAGATGCTGAGTGACACTTGCATTTCTTGGTGCCAATGGACAGATGCCAAGAGGCTCAGCAGGGACGGTGGGATTGGATGTCCCAGGAATTGGTGATGGTGTCATCCTTTGTACTCTGTCATCTATTGTACATGTTCCAAGAGTGGGCTTAGGAGCAGGCTCAAGGTGCCAGATAGGATTTATGAAGAGTTGTATGTCTTGACCAAAAACAGTCCTGGAGGTGGGGGACAGTGCCTATCACCTGGTCTTCAAAGGCACCTGTGCTGTACAAGGGTTAAAAGAAATCACAGAAACAAAACAGATCCCAGAGATGTATACTCTCATCTGATTCATTCTTTGTCTCCTGTAAACCCCAAAGGGATCATAGAGCAGGGACCATCCAGCTGTCCCAGACACGCGTGTCATTCAGGCATACTGTCCCCTTGCCTGGCCTCTTTGCTCCTCCTATCCAGGGTTTTAAGCTGGGTCAGACTCTGGTATCAAGTGTGTGTGTGCATACACAGAAGCCCGAGGTTGGCACTGAATGTCTTCCTCTATCACCCTCTACTTCTTTTGTAAGACTCAGTGGCCAGGAACTTATCAATTCAGCAAGACTACAAGTCCAGCAAGCCCCGGGACCTGCTCATCGCCACCTTCCCAGTGCTGGGTTTACAGGTGTGTGCCACTGTGCCAGCTTTTCACATGGGTGCCAGGGTGAACTCTAGGTCCCCAGGCTTGTGTAGCAAACACTTTGCTGACCATGTGCCCAGCCCTGTGCCTGGGGGTTTTAAGATGGGGCTAGGCTGTTGTGCTAAAGACTCAAATCCCATCTCCAATCTGCTCTCAGAAAGCTAAAGGAGGCAGTGTTGGCCAGTGGCTGCACTTAGAGTCACTGGGGAAAGAGACCCAGAAGAGGCTGAGTACACATAGGTCTCAGAGATATGTCACCCAAGTAGCCACGGCTTCTTCTTGTGGTTAAGAAAGCAGCATTTTCTTTCTCCTGCTCCCACAAAACTCAAACCTTGGGTAATTTGCCACCAGGAACCAATGCTGCCTTCCTTCCGAACTGCCTGGAACCGCAAGCCTTCCAGGGTCTAAATGAAATTTTCAGGCTCATAAATCTTTGGCTTCTGCACTTCCATCCTCTACAAGATGCTAGGAGTGGCTAGGGGGCAGACCTGGGTCAGGTCGGGGGACAAGTGCTGTATTCTGCCACGTTTTGGCTTTCCAACAGAAGGTAGACAAGCCCTGGGAGACACTCACTGGTCTGAGAGCCTTTGGGATGTATCCTTTCCTGCACTCATAGGGCTCCACCACAAGGCAGAAGGAGGGGGGCCTCCCATCTTGGTTTCCTTCACAGCCACCTGACTTTCGAGTCCACTTACTGAAGGCCCTGGCATCCCTGAGATTTTCCTATCATGCTGGGCCCTCATCCTCAGCAGCGGATGAGCAGCTTAAAGCCAGCCAGGTCTGTTTCTCTGGGGATGGGCAGTTTTATTCCCTCCCCCTCCCAGCTCATTCTTGGATGGATTTGCAATTTGACTGTCACCATGGAAACTCTTGAGTCTTGGTACATGAGGCAGGGTGTGTGTGGGAACTCTTCCTTTTTGGAAAATCTCCCTTGAATGTCTCATAGGACACATGGGGCAGCTGTTGCCCTGTTAAGCCACCTAGCTGGGATGGCTCAGGGGACAGGGGTGGGGGACTAGGGCCTGGGGACCTGTCCCCCAGCTCTGCTTAGCCATTACCTCTCTCTATGCTCCCAGGCACTTCTTCAAGATTCATGGCAAAAACCCAGAGACTGACCCAGTAGCTACCTGGGTGTGAGGTCAGGTCAGTAGCAGACAAGCATCTGCTGTCACACTCTGAGAGATGGGGACATTCTCCCCTATCCCAGGCCGTACCACATCCACCTGCCAGGTGCAAAGATGGCGGCAGACTGTGAGCTTGGGAGACCTTCAGGAGCAGTGGCTGTTCTGCTCCAAGGAGCCCAAAGTCTCCAGAAGCTATGGGAGTTAGGGAAGTAGGGAGATATTTCCAACATCCTGCCAAGAAGCAGCAGATGGTGGAAAATTTCACATACTAAAAACAACAAAAAATATTTTTAACGTAAAGGAACGACAACCAGGCCTTGGGGAGGGCATAGGCACCCCTAGTGAGTCCTCCCGGGCTACCAGGCTGACATAGCACAGATGCAGTTAACCGTGCCAGGATGGCTATGGCACCCATAATTCAAGAATAGGTGTGAATGGGGGTCCCTGTTTTGGTGGCAGCATCCAGGGCTCACCGGATGCTGAAGAGGGGCCTGCTGAGGCACAGACTTGGGTTTGTGTCCCCGCTGTCACTACCCAGCTGTGCACCTTTAGGCTGTTATCTGTGTTCAGTGGGACCATGGGTGAATGATGGTTCCCTTCTAGTGGCTATGAGCACTCAAAGAGAGAACAGGGGCATACATCATAGGCTCATGCCCCCTAGCATGGAGCTAGTTTCCATGCTCCAGGCCTGGGCCCACCTCACAGGATGAGGCTGACTCTCCTGAGGGAGTGTGGATGCTCAATCCATGTTTCCTAGGAGGAGGAGGGCGCTGCCTGCCTTCAGGGGATGTTTAGAGGCTGAGCTGGGATCTAAATCCCTGCCCATGTCTCCGTGGGATCCTCGCTCTCCCACCTTGCCCAGCACATACATGGCATCCATGCTCCTGTCTCACCTCTCAGGAACCCTCCTGCTCCAGATAGCTGGTTCATCTCTCTAAGAGGTGTGGCCTCTGGGTCTTTTGCTGCCACAACTAGGGGCCCTGGCATGGGGGAGGCTGTCTCATGCATGTCCACTGCCTTGGCTTGAACTCTGATTCTGCTTTGAATAACTCTGGGCAAATACCTCACTCTGAGACTCAATTGTCTCATCTGTGAAATGGACAGAAGGAAGAAGTGAAGGAGCGAGTAATTCTCAGTTCTCAATAAGACTTGATCCAGCAAGGAAAAGAAGACCAAATACTATACAAGCTGATAGGGGATCCCTTCAACCCTTGTTC
Source organism: Dicrostonyx torquatus (assembly GCA_028555095.1). Taxonomy (NCBI): domain Eukaryota; kingdom Metazoa; phylum Chordata; class Mammalia; order Rodentia; family Cricetidae; genus Dicrostonyx; species Dicrostonyx torquatus. The sequence goes on from JAQHUG010000288.1 coordinate 2,385,181, forward strand.
CTACTGCCCAGAGCCCTCTGGTTCAGGAACAGAAGATGTAGCCCGCCCATCTGGCTGCCTCCACTTCCTGCTTTTCCTGCTCTGACCTCACCTTGCCAGGAGCTACCCAGGGGAAAGCCAGCTTGTGACCAGAATCCATTTCCTTCCCTGAGCCTGCCCCAGTCTTAGATAAAGCCACCTACTGATTGTACTTTGAAAACCTTTCAAGGAGGAGAGCTGTGCAAGGCAGCGAGGTCAGCAAGGGGGTAGTTCACCAGGCCAGCAGGACAAATGACCTTAGAGCCCCCGGGTCACTGCAGTGTTACCAGCTAGGTGCCTCATATGCCTCCCTGGAAGGACATTCAAAGGGGGAAGTGCCAGGCCTCAGCCCGGAAAGGGACTAGGGTGGAGGGTGGGAAGCCCCTTGCCATGAACATGGGATTAGTGGGCCCCAAGGGAAGCACGCTGCTCTTGGGGATGGGAGGGGAACAGTGAACTCTTCCTCTGGTTTGTCCTCAGGGCTCCAGCCAGGAAGGAAGATGGCCCCAGGCTGGGGAGAACCTGTTCTCCCAGGAGGGCCCATTGGCAGCCAGAAAAGGTTCAGTGCCTACCTGTCCTTTCCTCTTGGGACCAGGTGACAGGATGTCATAGTATGCTTCCAACCTGACCTCGTGTGTAGCCAGGGACAGCTACATGACCCCGTGGGATACTAGATGAGGTACTGGGGTGCTTTCCTTCCCTGGCACCCGTTCTAGGTTGCCCCTAGAGGCTCTGAGGTTGACCTCAGACAGGAAGGGGTGGTGGGAAAGCACAGAGCTCACTGACAAGTCTGAGCTAGGGCAAGATGGGGTCCCAGTGCTGGCTTATCTGTTCACATCGATTTTAATTTTCTCTCTCCTTCAGGCTCACAGACAGATAGGAGGCACCAGCTAATGAAGACAAATCCACAGATCAATAGAAATGTGGTTGCCGGTGTGGAAACCCTGTGGTCCCTGACCTCGAATGAGGAGCTCTGGAGAGGAGACGGATGGGTGGGTGGGTGGATGGATGGAAAGATCTGCTCCCTCCAGAGAGACTGGGATACAGAGGTTGGGGGAGGACATGATAGCATGGGAGAAGCAGCAGTCAGGGAGAGAAGTCAGAGGGAGTTTCCCGAAAGAGGGGGAATTTAACAAATGGATGCCATTTAAGCAGATACAAAAGTAGGCCTGGGACAGACAGTGGAGGGAAAGTCAAGACTGGGCAGGGGGCTCTTTATGGATCAGGAAGCTCTTTGGCTGAGGCCCTGGGGCGGGGGGCGGGGTAGCTTGAGTATGCTCTGCCCTGTTAGGGCACAGGTGATTCTCTGGTTTCTAGTGGACACAAACAGGAGTTTGTCTCTCCTGCCCTTCTTGGCTGGCAGGTGACACAGCCTTTGTTTTCTCCTGACTTCAACTTGTACCTCTTTCATGGATGTATTATTTTGAAATCGGTCTCACTGGGGCTGATGAGATGGCTCAGCGGGTTAAAGACTCTTGCCACCAACCTGATGACCTGAGTTTGAGACTCAGGATGCTCATGATGGAAGGCAAACACTAGGTCCTGTGAGTTGTCCTCTGACCCCACACGGCAAGCCCCTCCTCACACACAGGAATAGGGATAAAGAAAACCAGATTTTGCAATGTGACCCAGGCTACTCAA
>JAQHUG010000288.1:2387195-2401102 GCA_028555095.1 Dicrostonyx torquatus
TTCCTTTGGGTCTCTGTTTCTATCATCTCTCTTTTTCCCTCTATGTTTTTCTATCAGTTCTCCATCTAGAGGAGCCTGTCCCAGGCAAGACCTGGCAAGAGGATGGGATACCTGCCTTGCCTGGATCTGATGAGTACTCTGGAGGCAACTGAGGCAGGACAAGCCTCTTCCCTTGTGAGTCAGTCCTCTTCTCTGCCGTGCCTTGCTCTGGCATGGGCAGGCAGTCTAGGAGGGGAACTGTGTAGAGCAGAGTCCGCACTCTTTCTTCTAGGGCTTTATTGGAACCAGGAAGGGCGGGAGGCCTGGTTCACTCACTTTACCCACATTCCCAAAGGTCATTCAGTCTAGAGCATGTGGAATTAAGTTGTAGGTTTAGCCAGCAAGGCAGATGGGCGGCTGTACTGTGTACAGAGAGCTCAGCCCAGCTGGCCCCAGGGGCAGCTCTGTACCCCTGGGCTGCACTTGAATCAGACACAACTTCCACAAGGGCATGGCACCTCAAGACCTCACCTTGCATCTGGAATTGACGAATCAGCTGAGTCCATCATTGGGTTTGGGCAAATTAGAGGCGACAGCCATGCCCCTAACCTTCGTGGTGTGGCTAATGAGGGACTTCTGCTCTAGGAAATCAATTTCTAAGCCAGCACAGACATTGGGACAGGCAGGGGGCTACTGGGGAAAGGGGGAAGCATGGAGCAGAGATTCTTCCCTGTTTTGAGCCCCCATTTTGAGACTGTTCATTAGAACCAAGGGCTCAAAAGGCAGGATGAGACCATATACTTGGGCTTTCCTTCTTGGTCTGTATGTCCTTGTATATATTTGATAGCTTCGGATATCTTTACATTAAAAAACCGAAAATATCCCAGTTACCTCCCACAGCATCCCAGGGCCAAAAAGTCCCTGCAAAGAGCAAAATTAGTGGAGATGGGACATGGCAATGATGAATAGATGATGACACTGGTGTGTGTGTGTGTGGGGTGACAGTGTTAGCTGACACACAGAGAGGCTGGCCTTTGCTGTGTGGGTGACCTCCCTGAGTGATCTTCACATTGCCTACTGCCTGTTTAAAATTCCTCTGTTAGGGTCCTTACCCTTGGAAGGGTCCTTGAACTCCAAGATAAGAAAACTGGAAGAAGCCGGGCGGTGGTGGTGCATGCCTTTAATCCCAGCACTTGGGAGGCAGAGACAGGCTCCAAAGCTACAGAGAAACCCTGTCTCGAAAAACCAAAAAAAAAAAAAAAAAAGAAAAAAAGAAAATTGGAAGAGAACAGACCCTGTTCTAGCACCTCCCCCATCATTTCCAGGAGCCTCACAGGCCCCAAGAGCTACAAGCTGGCCCAGGGAGCCCTGGCTGGAAGGCTAGGGAGGTGGCTATGCAGTCTCCTTTATGCTCACAGCAGGCACAGAGCTGCTATGGGCAAAGGCTATGTGTCAGAATTAGGTGTAGGGACTCACACATGTGACATGGCCAGGTCCTGCTTTCTACTACAGCGAACTAGGTGGCTGACATGAGACGCTGTGGGTGGGAGTCTGCTCATTTTTCTTGCAACACGTGTCCTCGATTTTCTTGCTCTTCACAGAAACACAAACCCCAGAGGAATTTCTACTTTTCTTTTTCCTTTGTGGTTTGGCGATGGGAGCCAGGGCCTGGTGCCTGCGAGGTAAGCACTCCACCATTGAGTTGCATCCCAGGTTCCCTCTTTAGTAATCACGTATGGCAATACTGAACGACTGGCAGAGACCACGAGGAGGGCCGGGGACAAACCAGAGAACACTCCATCACTGAAAGGGGAGGCTGTCACTGTCTCTGAGAGGGCGGCATTGGCAGACCTTCTGATTTTTAAAAGAGAAGCCAGAATTCCATTTTTTTTTTCAAAAAAGTGAGAACGCTCTGCAGTTAAAATATTTGACAGTGCATTTTAAGCAGCCAGCTAGATCCAGCTAGATCCGGTCACTGCCTCACCAGACTGTGACCTGTGATATAGGCAGTCTCTGCCCCCAAGGACAGGTGGCAGTCTACCTCCTGACATAGGCGCCCTCCTGCTCTGCTGTCTCCTTTCTTCTGCCAGAGCCTGCCGGAACCCCAGAGCCTAACATATCCTTCTAGGTACTCTAAAGGCTGTGGGGGACTCAGGTACCGGGATCAGCCAATGTGACTAAAACAGACAGTTCAGAGTCCACAGAGAAAGTATGTTACTGTGTATGTGTGTACATGCGTGTGTGTGTGTGTGTGTGTGTACATGCTCCAAGGAGCTTCCAAAATGCTAATTTCTCAGGAACAGAGAAGGGAAGAAAGGCATAGCAACAGCTGGCTCTGGGCAGTGAGCAATCCTGTCTGAAAATAAAACATTTTACAATCCACAACCGAGGCTCATTAAGAATGAATGGATTGACTGGTATAAATAGCTTGCTGCGTTAAGAAGTCAGGAAGCAGCATATGCGCTCGATGGAAAATCAGTGGCTATGGAACTTGCTTATTAGCTCAGTCGGCTGCTGCTCCGTGCTAACGAGACAGAGGTCACAGGTTCAAAGCTGCACGGGCTGTGTGGCTTTCCCAGCCTCAGGCCACTGCTACCTCCCCCACCCCAGGACTGGAGCTAACATGGGGGCATAACAGGAAACACACTAGTAGCCCACAGTTGGCTTGCCCCAGTGTCTGGTACAGCAGATCCCTCACTGTAATAGCCAGCCTCCCCCAAATGCCCTCTCTGACTAGCAGCTCACTACCCTGTCAGATATAAAACCCTCAGTTCTGTGGCTGGACGGTAATTAATTGGAAGATACTGGCTGTGCCATCTATTATGTCTGATGGTGGCTGGATGTTAAAAGGGTGCTCTGGACAGAAATGAGGGACCAGTTGCTTCCCTCCTGATTGTGGATGCGGGTCCTAAGGGTGTGGATGGCGTGCAATCAGGTACAGAAACTCAGGACATGCAGACTTAGCCTGAGAGGGAGTAGCCAAGAGCACGGACAGGCAGAGTAGCTCTGGCTGCCCTCCCTTGCCACAAGACCCCCTCCTTCAGTAGCCTGGCAGTAACTCCCTCCCTTGAAAAACCCTCTGAGCCATCAGACAGGACAAAGTGGTGATAGAGACAAGAGCTTCACTAGGGGCTGCACTCACGGGAAGAGCCTGGTCCTTGGCCCTTGCTGCCGCAGACAGGCTACGTGACCTTGTGCGACATCCCTCCTCATCCATCACCAAGAGTCAATTTCACCATCTGCAGCTGCCTTGAGCTTCAAATGAGATAATGACCATGAATCACAGGGTGCCCTGGTCAAGGCCAGCTGCAGCCCAGTGACTTGGCTTCTCTGGGAGTGCCCTGGTCAAGGCCAGCTGAAGCCCCAGTGACTTGGCTTCTCTAGGAGTGCCCTGGTCAAGGCCAGCTGAAGCCCCAGTGACTTGGCTTCTCTGGGAGTGCCCTGGTCAAGGCCAGCTCCAGCTGCAGTAACTCAGCTTCTATAGGGTGTGCCCCGGTCAAGGCCAGCTGCAGCCCCAGTGACTAAGTTTTTCTAGGAGGTGCTGGCCTCAGGGGCAAACAGTAGGTCCGCTGGGGGAGGGGGCGGGACACAGTAAGGACCACCCTGGAAAAACTCTGCAGATCAGCTGAGCCATACTGTTCACCCCAAATTGAACCCCAATGCTTGCTTCCTCGGGACTCCAGACTCCTCCTGCTTCAGTTCAGGATCTTAAAAACATTGCTTAAAACCTACGAGGTGGCATCAAAACCCGATTTTTTTCCCCTTGAAATTACCAAATGGAACAAATCCAAGATCCTGAAGTACTTTCTAGGGTAGATCTTGAAGGCAGCCAGTATATCATCCAGAAAGAAATGCTTGGATCAGGTGGACCAGGGCAGGTGGGAGGTGGAACCAGAGGACTCTGGAGACAGGCTTCCTACGAGGGAACATACTAGCCTCTGAGCTTCAGGGAGCTTAAGGCAAATGCAGCTGTGCAAAGCCCTGGCCTTTCTGCTGTCTGCCATCTCTTAGGGGATGGAGAGGCAGAGAGTATGTGTACCTTGTGGGTGGGGGAGAGGGGAAGGCACTGCTGAAGGAGCAATGAGCCATGAGCCCTCAGCACTGGTTCTGCTACTTGAAACCAAGTGGCACACAATGGCTGTTCCATTGACCCTGGGGCTGCCCTAGGCCATGCTGGTCCTTGCCGTCTCCTGGGGTAAGAATCAGTGTCTTGTCACAGATGAGGCTCCCCGGAGTCACTAACAGGCATTCTTGCCTCAGTTCAGTACCCAAGGCCCAGGAGGTCAGCCCACCTGTCCGACAGCTGTCCCCAGAAGGCGACATCTACTCCATCTCTAATCTTCCCAACGAATGACTGATTTTGAGACAGGGTCTCACTGGGGTGCCTAGGCTGGTCTTGAACGCTATGGTCAAATGATCTTCCTGCCTTAGCCTTTTGAGTAGCAGGGAGTAAAGGCACAGACCACCCCACCTGGCCCATTATTTTATTCTTAGCATTTAGGTCTGTAATGTGTCCCTGGATGTACACGGAAGTTGAATCACACTAGCTCTGGTTATTAAATCAATATGCCTTTCCCCGCAGAGTTGAAAAAATCCCTGTGTTGGGCTTTCCATGCATTCTTGGGCCTATTCTACTTTAATTCCTGTCCATTCATCTATTTGTGTATTCTATAATAGCTACTCTAAGTTCCGCACAAGCTTTTAAATTGAGACATAATTCATACCCTATAAAGTTCCCTCTTCAGGGGGAATACAATGCAGTAGTTTTTAGTGCAGTCATAACACTGGGTAATTGCCAGCACTACTCCATTTCAGAATATTTTCATACTCTGTCTTCACTGGCAGCTTCTCCTCTTCCCCCCACCCTCCCCACCCCCTGGCACATTCATCTTGCTGTCTATGGGTTTACCTAGCCTAGCTATTTCCTATGAAAGGGATCATATAGTGTGTAGCCTTTGACTCTGGCTTCCTTAACTTAGCATGAAGTTTTCCAGGCTCATCCATGTTACAGGACACACATACATTCATATTTTGTCTGTACACACACACACACACACATACACAATCAGGTAGATCTTATAATATATAAGTATAAAAATGGAAGAATTAAGTTTTTTTCCTTTTGGGGACAGCATCTTGCTATGTGGCCCTGGCTGATTTGGAACTTGCTATGTAGACCAGGCTGGTCTTGAACCCATGGAGGCTTCCTCTGCCTCCCAAATACTGCAATTAAACACCTCTGCAAGCCAGACGTGGAAGCAAATCAATTTCTGTAGCTTAAGGCACCCACCCAGTCTGTGGTACTTTGTTATAGCAGCCGAAGGATACTAATACAATAACACTTTAATTTTCGTCATGCTGGTCCCTAGAATTTCCATTTAAAGTCTGCTTCCAGGCACAAAATAATTTCTTGTTGCAATTACAAACAGGTCTTCTCACTTCGGCTTTTAATTAGTCAGTATGGATTAAAGCTACTGGTTTTTAAAAATTGGTTTATCTTTTTATTTTTTGAGACAGGGTTTCTCTGTGTAGCCCTGGCTGCCCTGGAACTTTCTCTGTAGATCAGGCTGACTTCAGACTCAGAGATCTGCCTGCCTCTGCCCCCGAAGTGAGTGCCAGGACTAAAGGTGTGTGCCACTACCACACAGCTAAATTGATTTATCTTCAGTCTTGTCAATTTCTAAATTTCTTTATTAATTCTAGGCTTTTATTTGGAGTTGATTGACTGCATATGCCAGCTACAAAGAAGGTAGATTCCTTTATTCGTTTCCACTATTAAGAGAAAGCTGATTATTTCTTGCTTTACTGCATTAATTAATAACTAATAAGGGGTAGGAGAGATGGCTCAGTGGTTAAGAGCACTGGCTGCTCTTGCAGAGGACTTGAGTTCAGTTCCTAGCATGGTGGCTCACAACTGTCTGTAACTCCAGCTACTTGGGATCTGACACCCGCTCTGGCTTCTGTGGGCACCAGGCACACTCATGGTACACAGATACACATGCAGGCAAAACACTCACATACATAAAATAAACCTACAACAAAAATACCTTACGAAGGCCAGAGAGAGCATAGGCAATGGCAGGGACACTTGCCTCATTCACTCAGAGCCAGGGTTTATCCCAAGCACCTGACAGAAAAATGCGACAAACAACGAAACAAGGCCAAACTCTCAAATAGGATCAAATGGCAGAGATTCTTGATTTGAATTTTGATTGAACATGGCTTCAGTTAATAAGATTTGCTTTTGTTTTTAGACACAGGCTTACTCTGTAGCCCAGGCTAGTCTGGAACTCACTAGAACTTAGTACGAAACTGAGGCCAGTCTTGAACTGAGAGGCCTCCCGCCTCTACCTCCCAAGTTCTGGGTCCCCTGTAGCTGCTCCTGGACCAGAGGCATCTGTGATGTAATGCGAGCATGCGCCACAGGGCCTGGCTTCAGGAAACAATTTCAAAAACAGGACATCTGAAATAAAATCAGTAAATAATAGACGTAGGAAGAACTACTCGGCTGTGGACATAAAAACGATAAAATGTTGTTTTTCCTCCCTGTGCATCGGCCCCAGTTAGAACCCTCAATAGTGTCACCGGCAGCAAAGATGTATAGCCTCACTGCCACAGCGTAGATGGCTAGGTTATTACATGTTGCCGAGCCTCGGTTTGCAGCTTCCAGGCCAAAAGATAATTCAAGGTAAAATCTAGAAACATTAAGGTCCATCAATAGAGAACAATGGGAACATAATCCAATGCTCATGGGACTTTATTCAGCCACAGAAGTGAAGTACAACCTAGATCCAAGTAGAAGTGGCTCATGACATTCTTGTGGCAGGCCTGGCATGATGGCACACACCTTTGATTAGATCCTGTCATTAGAGAAGAGGTGGCCAGACCTCTGTGATTTTGAGGCTAGCCTGATCTACACAAAAAGTTCCAGGTCAGCCAGGGCTACACAGTGAGGCAGTCTCAAAACAAACAAACAAATAAATGCGACTGCAAAAAAGCGACGGAGTCACTGGCCAGAAAGAGCCTGTTTATTTCTGTTCCAAAGCAATTTGAGATGCCTACATTCAGTGGGTGTTTGGTTAAGGGCTATGGTGTAAGGACAAACAGAAGACGTTACTGGTTTTCATTCCTTGCTGAATTATTCAACTTGTATTTTTATATTATTAAAAATTAATAAAACCGTGGAGGTGGATGGGAGGGCACCTATCTCGCAAATATCTATTAACTCCTAGATCCCTGTGCATATTGAAAAGCTTGGGGCCAGTGAGATGTCTCTGTGCACTTGCTGGTGCCTGGTGACACCCACATAAAGGTAGTAGGAGAGATCACATTCCTCCAGCCTCCAGATGTACATCGTGGCATGTGTGCACCTGCACATACAAATAGCATACATAAATGCATGCACACAAATAAAATTAAAACCAAAATCATTTATAACCCATCTCTATTGTGTACCTCTACATTTCCAACAGGGCACGAGAAAGGAAGCAAGGGAGGATTAGGATGTGAGCAGAGAGGGTGGGAGACATAGGTGCTGGAGCCCAAGACTTGGGATCAGGAGTGGAGGGTGGGGAGGAGGGTCACAGACAGGGTGAAGATGGGGTGAGATGGGACTAGGCTCAGCTCCATGCCTGTGGGAGGAAGGGTAACAGGAGAACGGTGGCCTGGAGTCCCTGAAGGCCTGGGGCCAGGAAGAGACCTTCATTGTGAGAGCAGGTGGCTTTACCAGCCTTCAAGCATCTCTTGGTCCATCTGGCGTCTCATGGAGCAGAGGCGCCTGTGATAGAATGAAAGCTCCTCACAGCCTCCTTTGCAGGCTCAGGCTCGCTGACTTGCTTGGCTATCTGTGGAGCCTCTCATCTACCTTGCTCCTGTGCTATGTGCTAAGGCACTGGCCTGCTGAGGACAGATATGGCCATGCCACAGGACTTTGCAGGGTGGTATGAATGGTACCCACAGTGATGGCTACTCTGACCCCTCCTGAACTCAGTCAGCCCAATCATGGTGCTGCAAGAGCTATGACCACTAGCTGGCCTTAGGTCACAGCCAGAGCTGTGAGCCCAGCCAGCTGCCATGACCTTGGGCACCTGATGGTGTGCTAGGGGGAGAGTGGGGAAGTCCCTTTCAGAACTGGAAAGCACCATGGGGATAGTCTTCAGAGGACTGGACAGATGAGACAGTCCCACACTATACTCTCATGGCTGCTTGCTGAGGGCTCTCTGCTTCCTGGAATCCAACAGACACAGGAGCCAGAACAGCAGCCTCTGTCAGCTCCCAGGATTCCTTGAGGCAGGAGTGACAGCACCCTGCCCATAGGCTGCCATGAACCTCACCTTGAGGTTTACATGAGCTACCACAAAGACACAGAAAGGGATTGGAAGGTCCCTTATCTCAGACCATAGCTCAAGAATGTCCTTAGGTAAGGATGGTTCCCACACACCAGCTGGTCTAGTCTCACACAGGTACAGTAGCCGGAGTTATACCCTGTGAGGACATGGCTGGACCTGGGGCAGTCAGGGGACTGCCCTCAGCCAGAAGGCAGAGACTAACCAGAGCGGGTCCAGACGCTGCCCAGCACCTGCCACAGCAGTAGAAGAGCACACACTATGGGGCCTTTCGCAGCTCTGGCCAACCCTGCACTGTGGTTTCTACGCTGACAAGTCTCTACTGTCCTCTCCTAGGCTCTCCTGCTCTGCCTTCCAAGTGCAGCCCTGCCCTCTCCAAAACCACATACCCTGGGGTGTCTCTCAGTGTGGGCACAGATGTGATCACCTTCCCTGCCCTGCTTGCTGCCTGTGGGCCTTCATGCTGCAAGTCACTTGGGGACCACGGGGCTCCAACAGGCCTGACATAGCAGCCTGAGGGCTCTGACCCTCATCACCTCAGAGGGAGAGCCAGTTCCTGCAGAGAGCTTCTATGCTACCTCTCTTCCAAGTATGTGGGAATGCTGGCCTCCGCACCTGTGCAATCAAAAGGCCACCTGTGTCTCCACAGTTGAGGAGGTGCTGGGAGTGCAGCTGTGTCCAGGGTATACGTGTGTCTGTGTGTGTATGAGCATATATGCCAATCTACATGCAAGTGAACATGTGAGTGTCTATGCCTGTGACTGTATGGATGTGTGCACCTGTGATATGTGTGCATATGTGAGCATATGTGATTATATGCGTGTATATGTTTGCTTATTGGAAGCACATGTGTGGTAAGGATTCTGCAATGGGCACTTAGGTCCCGTCTGCCTACACAGGCCTCAGGCCTCTTCACAGCCATCCACAACATTCTAAACCTGCTAGTCCATTTGCTGCCATTTCTTTAGACTGTGGGATAAGGATATACCCAGAGGGAGTGTCAGGATGGCAGATGGTTACTTCTGCAGGTTCAGTGGTCATGACATACCTGTGAGACAGTGTCTCAGCGAGGCTGCTCCCCTCAGTCCTCCTACATACAAGAACAGGACATACATACATGCTAGGTCTTCCCCTGCATCCCTGCGCCCCACACACCTGTTTGTGGCAACAGGGAAGCTAGAGGCCAGGGAGAGCTGCAGCATCAGGATGGAGGGAGGGACGGCTGTGAGGAAAGTGCCAAGGGACACAAGGATGAAAATTCCCTGAGAAGAGACAGGGCGTGCCCAACATGGTTTGTTTGCAAGGGTGGCTCCCAGGGGTTTCGCCTTCCGAGGCCTGCTGCTTGGTGACCTTTACTTTTCTATCACAAACATGTGTTACCCTTTTGATAAGGAAAGAACAGCCCACACGACATGAAGACAGCTGGGTCATCTCCCAAAGCTCTTTCAAAGCTGCTGCCAGGCCTGTGATCTTGAGGCCACCTTTTCTGAGACAAGCCACCAGCAGGTGACCCCTCTCCCATTGGGCTGAAGTGTGGCCACTGCAGGGCAGAAGCAGTCAGACCCAAAGGGGAAGGTTCTGCCCCAGAGCCCAGCTCTGGTCCTCGGTCTATGTGGCTATAAGATGGTGCTACTGAAGTCGGGCAGTGGTGGTTCACGCCTTTAATCCCAGCACTCAGGAGACAGAAGCAGACAGATCTCTGTGAGTTCGAGGCCAGCCTGGTCTACAAGAGTCAGTTCCAGAACAGGCTCCAAAGCTACAGAGAAACCCTGTCTCAAAAACACCAAAAAAGAAAAAAAAAAAAGATGGTGTTACTGAATATCTACTTTGAGAGTCTCCTGCAGTTTCTGTGAGACAGGGACTTTGATAGTCAATCAGAAAAACAAAAACACCCACAAGACAGCACGGAGTCCTCTACAGCACCGACTACCATCATAGCAGGACACACTCACCTCTGGATAGTCACCCTGACACCAAGTCACCCTGCTCCCTAGGACCTAGAGAGCCAGGATCTCCCACTCTTGAGAAACAAACAGGCGAAGGAAGGAGGTGCTGCAGGCCTGAGAGAGATGATCCCAATACCTCTGCTGACTCCCTAAAGGTTGGGGACGGCTCCCTGGGGAGATGCTTGCCTACTGTGTACAAGGTCCTGGGTTCCAGCCTCAACACCACAAGCAAGAGCAAGACAAAAGCTGGGGCTGGAGAGATGGCTCAGTAGTTAAGAGCACTGGATGCTTTTCCAGTGGACCTGGGTTCAATTACAGACAGCTCACAACTGTCTGTAACTCCAAGATCTGACATTCTTACACAGACATACATGCAGGCAAAACACCAATGTGGACAAAATAAAAATAAATAAATTTTAAAAAGGACAAAAGCTGGCCAGGCGGTGGTGGCGCACGCCTTTAATCTCAGCACTTAGGAGGCAGAGGCAGGCGGATCTTTTGAGTTCAAGGCCAGCCTGGTCTACAAGAGCTAGTTCCAGGACAGGCTCCAAAGCTACAGAGAAACCCTGACTCGAAAAAAAAAAAAAAAAAAAGGACAAAAGCTTTTGGAGTGATAACCCATTCCTGCAAAAGGTCACAGTGCTGCTCTTACACCCGAGTTACTGTCTTGCTGGGAAAGCAATCCTGGAAGGGTCCTCTGTGCCTCTACAGAGCAAGAAACCCCTGTGCTTGTGGTCAGAGATACGCTCTGTTCAGGAGCAAGCTGGAGCTGAGGACTCTGGGAGCCCTGCAGAGAACATCTTACCTCTCCCTCGGGCCCACGTATAGACACGGGTGGCTTCAGCACTCTGAGGCTGGGGTTCTGTGGGCTCCACGGGCAGAGGTCGGAGATGGGGATCATCAGCCCGGCCAGGGGTCTTCAGGGGCAAGATGTACTTGGGGAGCCCTTTGTAGAACCAGGCCCCCGACCTCTTCCAGACCTGTGAAGGAGAGACACATGCTTAAAATACAGGAAGTGGAGCTGCCTCGTCCCTGCGTGCTCCCCTCACGCAGCCCTGCTGCTCCTCATTTCCTGCTTGTAAGGGATGTTATGAAAGCCATCCATTGCTACTGTGTCTGTCCAGTCACTCACCAGAATCCAAGAGCCTGCCTAGCTACTTCCTGCCCAGCCCAATCCTTCCCCACTTCTCGTACACAAATGTTAACAAGCAGAAAGCGCTTCGGTTCATGACCCCCCCATCGCCAGCTGCCTCACCAGCACCTTCTCTATCTCTGGGGCTGAGGCTGAACAAGACAGACCTATCCAGTCTTAAGCAGCTGCAAGCAGCTCCTCCAGTGCCAATCAGTCATGGATCCTCTCATGATCCCATGTTCGAGTCCCAGCTTCTCATCCCTCACTATTCTGAACTAGCTCCCATACAGCATCCCTCTGGGTCATATCATTGTCCCTCAGCAGAGAAGCCCAGTAGTGTCTCAAGCTTGGTGTGGCTTCTCCCATAGTACAAACATATTGTCTCCTCCTCCTTTTCTACTTCAGCTTTGTGCTTCTGAGGGTCCCAGCCTCTCATGAGCCCCCCCATTCCACACAGCCATCAGGGCCTCTCAGAGCTACTGGGAGGGGACGGGTAGATGATGTTGGCTGGGTCCCATCTCTTCCCCTTGGAGAAAAGCTGAAATGGGAATAACAGGGATGGCTGAGAAGGGTACTCAGAAAGCTGCATGGATCCCTAGAAGTTGAGGGTGCCCACCCTTGTCCAGAATAGGGATGACAGTCAGGGAAACCTCTGGGAATCCCTCTGAGCCCTGTCATCTCCAGGATGGCTCCCCTGTCTCCCCTTTCTTGCTTGCCACTGGAAGAATCAATGGCAGGAGAATCAATTGACTCAAACAGGCTGTTTGATCAAGGCACAACCAACTACAGATCCCATGTGCACTGGCTGTGCAGTGTTGGGTACCAACCTCTCTGACCTTTGCTCGGTTCATTGGTGAAGCAAAGCAATGCATACTAGGCTGGGAGTGCCCAGCACTGTGTCCAGCAACCCACAGGTGCCTTCCTCCTAGAGTTCTGGGAAGGGTGACAGGGGCTTAAGGAAAAGTCAGGCTAAGCCATATCAAAGTATCTGGGAGCTCTCCCTTGAGGGATTCTCTACAGACACGGAAAGACTGGAATCTCCAAGAGCCTCAGATTAGAATTCAGAGCAGCAGCTGAGATAAGGCCCCCCAAACCCTTGATACTTACTTCAGGGACAGCCAAGAGCCGCATAATCTCTTTTCCTATGAAGGGAATGTGCTTAGATTACTGAGTAAGGAGAAATGGAGCAAGGGAGGGCTGGGGTCACCTTCCCAGAGAAAAACCAGGTTTGGCGGGTTCCAGGCAGACATGGCCCAGCTGTTGTGTGATGTGGACCTTCAGTGTCCCCACCAGCAGGCAGATCTGGGGTGGCACTGTCTCACAGAGTGGATCAGACTCGTGAATGGACTGAAAACCTCAAAGGAGGTGCCCATAGATGATGGTTGTCGCCTTGGTCACCCTTTGTGACAAGCACGAACGATGTTATCCTCTAGGGGCCAAATATCCTATTTAAAATGAAGAGCTGAAATCAGATTTCCAGTGTCGGCTAACTGTGAAGTGGCTTCTTACTCCCTAAGTGTCCACAGGGCCACATCTGAACTGTGGTATATTATAATAAAAGCTGAGAAAAAGAGGGGAGAAGGGAGAGGGAGGGTGGCAGAGTGCGAGCACACTGTCCCAGGCCATGCACATTTGGGAAGAACCAGGCTAAACTAGATGTCATTGAAGGGCGTCTCCGAGCCTTTAAAGTACAAATGTGCACAGCATTCTCCAGTAGGACAAAAGCACACACCAGGCTCTCTACTTAGAATCTGCCTGGTTGGCTTTCTAACTACACACACACACACACACACACACACACACACACACACACACACACACACACACACACACAGCATCCCTCACCTCAGCCTTATCCTGTACCCCCACACCCCTATCTTTACCCTATACCTAACCCCATTCTTATCCCATACTCCCTGCACCCCACCATCCTTATCCAGCACCCCTCCTTCCTTACCCAGCACACAGCCTCACTCCTCACTCCCATGTCTGCTGCAGAAATAGAGCAATAACAAGCTGACCACAGCCAGCACTTGCTGAGGGAGGAACAGACGGCTCTCCCAGGCAGACAAGGGGGCATGGGACTCCCGAGTCCAGAACATAGCGCAGTGTGCATCACTCAGCCACTGCTGCCTGTACAGAAGGGCCTGCCTTTGGATGGCCCTGTTATAGTTTTGTTTCTTAAGTGGGCCATGGGATCCATGCTGAATGCATGCTAGGCGGCACCCTAGCACTGAGGCTCACCAGGGCGCAGTCTCTCACCCAATACAGACAGTGGGAGGAATGTTCTCTGGTGTCCCTGTGAGAAAACCTCCCACATTTTGATTTCTCAGGACTGGAAACTTCTGCGGTTTGAATTCTTGTCTCTTCTCTGGAGAAAGACAGAAGTATCTCTGTGAGTTCAAGGCCAACCTGGTCTACCCGGAGTGAGATCCAGTGCAGCTAAGGTTACACAGAGAAACCCTGTCTCGAAAAACAAAAAACAAACAAAAAGGTCTCCACCAA